>CM053584.1:353874895-353894496 GCA_028627135.1 Pseudochirops cupreus
TGGAGAAATATACAGCAATCATTTGAACTATGGCCATAGTTAAACCATGGGAGTGGGTTCAATTACCAAGGAAAAGATATAGAGAGACAGACAAGTGCTAAAGAACTGAATCTTTAGTGGGTTAATTAAAATAAGAGAAGAAATTCAGCATAATTGATGGCTAAATGGCTGAAATGTGGCTAGTTATTCAGCTTTGTTGAGACTTGAATGTCACAGATCTGATTAAGGTACACTAGACATAATATAACTAGTCTGGAGTTAGAGTAACATTAGTCAAGAATGTATACAAAATGAAGGCCAAGATAAGTAATGTGTGTAGCTTTATGTTAAAAGAAGTAATTTCGTGTAACTTAATATAAAAAGCAAGCACATGCTTTCTGTTGTTAACCATGTGGCTACTCAGTAGCTGTCTTACAGCACAGGGAATCCAAAAGAATTGAATTGTTTATTTGTTTACAGGTGGTTTACTTCCCGTGGAATTAGATGGTTTGCCATGGGGCTCACCAAGCAGTACCTGCGTTATGCTGCCAGTGCTGTCTTTGGCTTGATTGGCAGCCAGAAGGGCAACATTGTCTTTGTAACTCTTCGTGGTGAAAAGGGGCGATATGTGGCAGTGCCAGCCTGTGAGCATGTCTTCATCTGGGATATACGAAAAGGAGAGAAGGTAAAGTACTCATTCACTAGTGAATCCAGAATTTCTATTAGAATAAATGGGGGGTAGAGAAGAGTGAGATGCTAGATAGCAATTTGTCTATGACTACACCCATTCTCCTGTGTAACAGGGATCCTCTTTCTTTGGGAACAAACAGCATAATATCAGGTCCAAACCATGGGTGCTAGCATTACCACAGTCTCAGGGAATCCTCCCCAATATCTGTAGGGTACCTAGAAGGAATTGATCTGCTGACCTTTTGCTATTTCTCAGAACTCTGCTTTTGCAGCCCCTGCCGGATCTTGGCCTTAAATTTCCAGTTCTTACAGCTTATCAGCAAATTGCAGAGTGAAAAATAAAATGTTTCCTTATGTTGTGGAGGAGAGAAAATCACAGCATTTAGAGCTATGAAAAGGCTGGAAGAGATCTTTTAGTTTGATTCCCCTTTTAAAGATAAAGAAAATGAGGTCCAGATAGAGGAAGGCATGCTAAAATAAGGAGTAAGCAGATTGACTGCCTATATCATCCTCCATCTTTCCCCAGTTACGTGCTTGATATGTCCTAAGAAGTTAATTCATTTACAGACAGAATCTGGAAATAATTCTGATACCCTGAAAATTTGTTCTTCTGAAAATAGTATATGTTATACTTTTAACCCTTAAGTCCTCAAATCAAATTTTTATTGCTAGCATTTGCTTGAACTAAAAATTTGAAGGTTCATTGTCCATGCCTGGCAGACTTACTCTGTGTTGTTTTGAAAAGTCATTGTTATACCTTCATTTCACTTGATCAGTGGGACTAATAATTCCTGCCTCAAAAGACTCAGTGTGTAATTACCGTTTGAAATATGATTTGAATAATTGTCATTGACATTAAGTGCACAAATATCTCCCCACCTTTGCTGAAAAGGAAAGCTTAGCTCCTGTACATCTCATTTCAGCTTTCTTGTTTTTTTGTATTTTCAGATTCTTATTCTTCAGGGGCTTAAACATGAAGTTACCTGTTTATGTCCCTCACCAGATGGATTGCACTTATCTGTAGGCTATGAGGATGGGTCTATCCGCATCTTCAGTCTTCTGAGCGGTGAAGGGAATGTGACCTTCAATGGACATAAGGCAGCTGTCACTGCCTTGAATTATGATCAGCTAGGGGGCAGGCTAGTGTCTGGCTCAAAGGTAGGAATTGTAGGAATCGTGGGGGATATGACTGGGCATGTACTGAATCTTTGATAAAATAAAGATAGGGTCATATGTTCAGGTGGATTTTTTTATAAGAGTTTTCGTGGGAGGTTTTGGACTCTCAGTGGTATGAAACTGGACTTGCCTGGGGTGGGATTTAGGATGAGTAAGATTTGGAGATGAGTTGGTTCCCCAGAGCCATTCTGGTTCTTTTGATCCTTTTAAACCTTCCAAGGTAGTTTCTTCTCACAGAATTAGAAAGGCAAGGTAGCATGAGTCAAATCTGAGTTAGGTAAGAACAACAGTGAAGGTATGGCTGGTCTCTTGTTGGACAACACGATTTTATTTTTGCCATCTCTGTTCTCTTCAAAGGACACTGATGTTATTGTGTGGGATGTGATCAATGAGAGTGGTCTCTACCGTCTGAAGGGACACAAGGATGCCATCACACAGACACTATTCCTACGAGAAAAAAACCTGCTGATTACCAGGTAAAGACCTAACAGTTACCCTACTAGGTCTTCCCCACTTCTCTTCTTTCATGGGGGCTGCTCAGGAATGAATGAATGAATGAAAACAATTATTGGCTTCTTATGTTAAAAGAAGTGTACCATGTACTGAGAATGCAAATAGAAAAATGAGACAAAATAGTTCTTGCTCCAAAGGAACTCACGTTCTAATAGGGCAAAGATATGTGGAAGGAGTCGGTTCCACTGCAGGTGGAAAGGTCCTTAGGGTATAATGGCAAATTAGATGACAATGTATCTTCTTTAGTATCATCAAAAAATCTTTTAATTTTTGAACTAAAATCTTTAGCATCATCAGAAAGAAATTTTTAAAAAAATCTTTGAACAACAAAAAACATTTCCGTGCAGACAGAACAGAGCAGAGATGCCGTGTGGGATGAAGAACCTTGATTTAATGCTGCTTGCATATGTGTGTATTTGTGTGTGTAAAGTCTGTATGTTACTTTCAAAGCTCTCCTGCCAATTGCTATTTTCTTCCTTCTGCACTTCTGCACATTTTAAAAAGTTATACTGGCTCTCTCTTTCAGGGCATTGTTACTGCTGGCCTGTCTTCTCTCCCTGTCCTATCTGTCAGTTAAAAACTGAGAAAAAGGAAGAAGGGGAAAACCCTTTTGGAACAAATAAGTATAGTCCAACAAAACAGATCCATGCAGTGTCCAAGCCTAGAAATGTTTGTCTCTTTCTGCACCTTGTATCCGTCACCTCTCTGGCAAGGGGGGGGTAACATTCATTTTAGGTCCTTTGGAGACATGTCTGATCATTGTGTGATTAGAATTTTTAAGTCTTTTAAAATTGTTTTCTTTCTAGTATTGCTGACCTGGTGTAACTTGTCCTGGTTCTGCTCACTTCTCTTAGCATCCCTTCATACATCCCAGGATTCGATTTCGTTTCTTACTGCTCACTACTAGTCTGTTACCTTGTTGTTGTTGTTGTTTATAAATAGTTCCTTCTTTTAATTTCTCCCAGTATACTACTGGTGGTACATGTGATAGTCACTGTCTTTTCAGAGTGTCTTTCTTTATTTTAAAACAAAATTATTTTAAACATCCTTTAAAAAAAATTTTTGAGTTTCAAATTCTCTCCTTCCCTCCCACCCACAGAGAAGGCAAACAGAATTATACCCATTAATTATACTTGTGGAATCATGCAGAACATTTTTCCATAGTAGCCGTCTTTCAAAAACAATAAAGTGAGAAAGTTATAATTCAGTTTACAGTAAGAGTTATCAGTTCTCCTTCTGTAGCAGTTTTTTATCATGAGTCTTTTAGAATTGTCTCAGATCACTGTATGTTTTTCACACTTGATCATCCTTACAACATTGCTGTTAATGTACACGATGATCTCCCAGTTCTTCTCACTTCACTTTGCATCAATTTATAGAGGTCTTGTCCTGTTTTTTTTTTTTCCTGAACCACCCTCTCCACCCGCCCTGTCATTTCTCATAGCACAATAGTATTCCATCATGATCATATGCCACAACTTGTTCAGCCATTCTCCCGTTGTTGAGTATCTCTCCCCCCCAGTTTCCAATTCTTTGCCACCACGAAAAGAGCTTCTGTAAATATTTTTGTACATATAGGTTCAATTATCTTCTTATACCTTAGTTTGTTCAGCCATTTCTTAGCTGTGTAAGAGGCAATAATTTACCTGCCTGGATTCTAATTCTTTGTTTTTTCTTTTTTTTCTCCTTTTAACTCCACCTTCAGGATCAAGAAATTTGTTTAGCTTGCAAATCTTTCCTCCCTGATATTCTCTATCTTAAGCCCCACCTGCCTATATAAAATAGTTTACCTATTGAGTTTGATGTATTTCTACTCTGTGTGTGTGTGTATGTGTTCATTCGTTCGTTCCTCAGTCCTTTTCAAATAAGAGGATCATCTGATGTCTGATTCCCCTATTCCTTTTTGTGTAGTCTTTTTCTTGTGCACTTTGATTACAAGGAATGGCAAGTTCTGCCCCCTTTTCCCTCCATTCTACTCTAGTGTGTTCCTTTTAATCTTCCTTTTCCTCCTCTTCAGATCCTCAGAATAAGAGCTGTGTTTTTCTTCTTTGACTCTCTCATTCCTCTTTAAGGACATTAAGGTTCTGAAAGAACCATTGTTTCTTCTCCCTCTATTAGAATTCTAGTACTATATTGTCCTACACCTCCCTCTAATTGCTCAAGTCAATTTACCTTTCTAGGTTTTTCTGAACTTGTGTTTGTAATTTAAAGTTACTACTGAGTTCTGGTCTTTTCATCAGAAATGCTTGAAAGTCCTTTATTCCATTAAAGGCCCATTTTTTTTCTATAGTGTTATATTCAGCTTTGCAAAGTAAGTTAGAGCGTGAGTTTTTTTCTTTTACCTTTTAGAATATGGTATTCCAAGATTTCCTCTTACATATAGAAGCTTTCAGGCCTTGTTCTTCCTTTTTCTCCCAGCATGGGTTTTTTTCTTAAAAGACCCTTCTTTCTCTGTGTCTTCTTCCAAAGCTTCAGATCATTTTAAATTTTAGATTCCTTATACTTTTACTGGATTGTACAGGGGTTGCTGTAGGTTGATTCTTTGTAAAACGATAGCTAGGTCATTGATTTTCTTGTTAGTGTGACATTGTTGTGCAAATGATCTTTCTTTTTTTTACTTTCAGTGGCAAAGACACTGTGGTGAAATGGTGGGACCTTGATACACAGCATTGCTTCAAAACAATGGTTGGCCACCGAACTGAGGTAACTACAATGGGAAGAGAGGTCATTTGGCCATTGAGGAAGGGTGGCCTGAACCAGATTAGGGTTTATAGCCCTTGTAGCACATGCTTTCTGGCTTTGTAGCTGTACTAAGTAAATCATGTTGAGAGCAGGTTTCTTGTCCTTGGTATCTGTATCCCTTCCCTAGGGGCTTTCTCCAAGGGAAATGGAGAAAGAAGAAGTACTGGAGTCTTCCATCCATCACCCCATCACCATTATCGCTGTTCCTGTAGGAAATCTGGAGGCTGAGCAGAAATATTTCCTGAACACTTGTACTTTGTGTGGTGTGTTGTGAAGGTGCAAAGGAAGAGCATTTGTTAAGATAGATTAATTAAGATAACTTATCTTCACCCAATCAGAATTAGGTAGTTGTAATATTCCTACCCCTAGGTCATTTTCCTTTCATTTCTCAAGGAGTTCAGCCCCTGGCTCACTGCCTTATTCTCCTCTTCAACTCCTGCCCTTACACCAGGGGCCCTTGGTGTTTTTGCAGGTGATGCTCCCTAACTTCCCATTTCCTCAGACTCATCATATCCCATGACCTGTGTTTTTACTCTGCCCCAGCCACGTGCGTTGATCACACACTAACTCTTGCCATTACTTTTTCAGTATTCCACTTCCCCAGTTGGAAACAGACATTACCCTATCTGACCCTGACCTCTCTTTCTACCATTTTTTTCTGTCCTTATGCTTCCTTCACTCCTATATGTGTTCTTCACCCTCAACAAGGCCTTCTCTTCCCTTTACCCCTCAGTGACTTTCTCAGGCACTTCCCCCTGTTTGAATTCACTTTTTTCTTTCTCCAACCCAACCCAGTAATTAGCAATTTCAACTCTACTTCATCTTCTCCTCTTGAATCACTCATCCTCTTGCTCTGTTACTGCTTTTCTCTTGCCAAACATCACCTCAGGATTACTCCTGCTACCCAGCCCCTCCTCCTGCCTACAAGCTACTGAATGAAGGTGGGGAAATATCATATATCCTGGGGACATTACAAGTTCATGTTATCCCACCTCAACTGCACCCTCACTGAAATAAGTTAGTCTTTTCATTTCTCTGTAATGGATTCCTTATCTCACTCCCCACAGAAGCTTTTCCAAACTTTTCCCTACCCTCCTCAAGCCATTGCACCTCCTTCACCCTCCCAGCTGATGACTTTGCCTTGAACTTCACCAAAAAAAGTGAAGCCATTGGACATGAGCTCCATCTTCTCCCATTCTCTTCATTTCAAAATCCTTTGATATGTTCTCTGTTCTCTTCTCCTTTCCCCTAGTCTCCAATAATGAAATGACCCTTCTCCTTGCTAAGGCTAACCCATTTATTATAAAGTGCCTGGCACAGAGAAGACATTTAATAACTATGTGTTGATTGATTCTGGGGCTGAAAAAGCTATTTTATAAAGACCACAGGATATCGGAGCAGATTATCTTAGAAGTCATGAAATCCAGCTGTCACCTTTTGTGGAACAGGCCACCGAAGCTCTCAGAGCTATGATTTGGCCCAGGTCACATAACTCCTTAGTGGCTGAGTTAGGAGCATAGGGCCCCCCATTATTCTCTTTCCACTCTGCTTCCATACTTGCCAGATTAGCCTTTCCTCCCCTAGAAGGAAGAAACTGTGCTCTGAAAGGACCCCTATTCAAAGCACAAAAACCCTCAAGAAAATCCACTGTAAAATACCCATACTCGTATAGTGAAATATTGTAACAAATGGGACTTCTGAACTTCTTTGTGTTTTATTCAGGTTTGGGGACTGGCTCTGGTGTCTGAAGAAAAACGTCTCATCACTGGAGCTGCAGACAGTGAGCTGAGGGTTTGGGACATCACTTATATAGAAGAGGTAATTATTTTGAGACTGAATATTTGCAGACTGAAATTACACTCCAAAAGTCAAAACCTTGTCTTTCCGTCTCATCTGTCCAAGAAAGAAAATTAAGTGAGCACCCGAATAGGGCCCCAGCTACCCTTACTTACAGTCTCTTGTCCTATAGCTTACAGATTCTCCTCTTCTTCCCCATCCCTGAATCTCTGTGACTTGTCCCCGACTCCCTTCTCTACTTCTCTCCTTCTTGCCTCTCCTTCATCCCCATCTACCACAGGTTTCCCCACACATGGGACCATTTGGAGAAGCTGGCACACTTCTTGTTCCTTACTGCTGCTTCAGATCCTTCCTCTGCCGTTCTCACCAATCCCTTTTCCTTTTGAGGTTTGTTCCTTTAACATCTATCATCCTTTCCAGATCCTTGTTGCAGTTACCTGCTGGGCCCCAAATCATTCTACTTTCCTTCTTAAGGAGTTCACCATGAAGTTCACAGTCTCTTCCTTCCCACCTCCAGCCCTCATGCACAGGGAATACAGGATCCATATTGATGTCCTCTCAAACCTGGCTTCCCAGGTTATTAAGCTCCTCAGTTTTTGTGAAGTACACCTTGGCTTCTCCTCAGCCGTACATAGGGATGGTTAATACCTTTGATCTTCTCACTACCCTTAAATATGCAACCTCCATGATCTAGACTCTGAATTTTTTTTCTTACACCAGATTCTCCTATTCTTCCGTTTCTCCCTTTGCATCACACCTTCAAAACCTGTTTTGTTTCTGTTGTGTCTCTGATTCTCCTAGTTCCACCACCCCTTCTCTAGACTCACTTTACCCCCTGAGCTACTCTGACCCTAAACTTAACCACCTTCACTTTATAAAGTCCTCTGTCCTTGATTATCTTTCACTTTTGTCCCCTTGTCTGAATCCCCACTTTGGATTGCCCCCAACCCAGGGTTGTCGCCCCCCATACCCTCATCAGTTGTCACTGTTACTCGCATGTTGTTGAATGATACTAGAGGAAGCCATAATCATAAATTGGTCAGGTGGCTCCATACCTGAGGATTTCTTGATGCCCTTCACTATTACCACCTCCTTCACCTCCCCAAAGTTCCTCAAGGGCTTGGGCTGCCTAATTTTTGCCTTTATATCCCTAGCACATGTTAGGCACTTACTAAAGCCCTATTGAATTAAATTGAAGTGAATTTCTTGTAGGTTTCTCACTTGCATGCTTCTTTAGGAAACCTTGTCCTATAGCATAATGTATACTCATTTAGTTGAGGTGCTAGAGTTTACTTGAGAGGGTCCTCATCGTCTGATGCAGGGGCAAGTGGAGAGAAGGACAGGGCTCTTTTGGTACCATGACCTTGGGCAGCCTGGAGGCTGTAAAATCATGGCTGATGGCAAAGTAGTTGGTGGTATTCACAGAAGATTGTTTTGCCATCAGAGAGGTCCAGGCCATGAACACAAGCTGTTGGTGTTCTCTGACCAGCTTTTGGGGTGGGAATATTTCATATCATCAGGGCAAAGATGGCAACCTCTTCTATGGTGTCTTTTTTTTGTCTTTCCATGTGCATACAATGAATAGAAGAAAGACCTTGATGAGCCCAGTTCAAAGAAGAGCAGAGGATCTTTGCTTGGGATGCTGGGGAGTCATGGAACGGAGACTGGAGACCCTGAAGCAGATGAAGACCCTGAGGATGTAATGGTCCATTCTTACAATATCTTTCCCAAGGCTGATGGGTTAGAGAATGACGCACTGCAGGATTTGGTGGTGTGCATGTGCTGCTCTTTAGAGAATGCCATGGATCCTTCTGAACCCCACTGGTCACTTGTTTGTTTTTCCTCCCAGAGATGTAGCAGAGTCTGCCTTTCACCACTGTCTCTTCTCTTGCTTCCTTTGTAGCGTATTCTTTCATGTAGCAAAGCTGGTTCCATAATGCGGGAAGGACGAGACCGCGTTGTAAATCTTGCTGTTGATCGGACAGGCAGGATTCTTGCTTGTCATGTAAGTAACAGATGTAGCAGGAAATAGAAAATGCCTTCTCATTTCTTATAAAATGTGAAACAACATGTTGTCATGGATCCTGCTAATTCATTTCATAGTCTTGTCTAGACGTTTTCGTCATAAGGTCTTTACATTGTTACTGGTATCATGATTGATATTATTTAAAACATATCCCAGTTTTACAGATTTGTTAACTGAGGTACAAAGAAGTTACAGGACTTTATTTAGAATCGTAGGTTTAGATTTAGAGAGACATTAGGAAACAAATGAGTTACCATGTCTTTTTATCTGATCTCTGACTCAACCTACCCTCCATATACAGATAGTTCTTGCTTTATGCACATTCACATTATTCAAATTTGACTTTATGTAAAGAATTCTGAAAGAAATCCACATTCCAAAAAAACACCTATGTTAACTTTACCATACAGTACCATGCTCTCACTTGTTGCTCATGCCCATTGGCTTGGTGCTCCCCCCAAAATGAAAGCAGAAGAAATAGATGCATGGAGAGACCACTGCCAGTGGGTTTGGGGGCTAGACTTGAGACCTCTGGTGCTGAAAGAGAAGACCTTTGCCTGCTCCTCTCACCTGCCGGTGTGTCCTGCCCCCACCTGTCCACATTTGGGTACTATGTATGTGTGTGTCTCCAGTCCCCGTGTATCACTTGGCCTCTCTGTCCCCCACATGTTCTTCCTCTCAGTTCTGGCCAAGTCCTCAACATGGCTTCCCTGGCCCCCATATGTTCTTCCTCCTCCTTCAGCTCTCACTTCTGTCACCGGTCACCACATGTCCCTGAACCATGTGGTGGCGCCTCCTTTTGCTCCCTTTTCTGTATCTGTGGGCAAATTCACATTATATAAAAATTGCTTTATGTAGAGGTCTTCAGATCTAGGTAGTTTAAAATTACCCTGAGTGGAAATACCATTTAATCCGTTCTCATTGAAAAGATAAAGGAAACTTACGCCTCAGAGATTGTTTTGCCCAGGGTTACACTAGAGTAGGTAGTGGAGCCAGAATTTTAACCCAGCTCCTCTGATTCCAAACTCAGCCCTCTTTGCTGTCCTCCTCCAGCTCCTTGCAGGGAAGAAGAGTTAGATCGAGGCTTGACTGTAGATAAAATAGACTTCAATGTTCTTTCCTAGTTGTTGGACTAATAATGATCTGTTTGCCTCTTGCAGGGAACTGATTCTATTTTGGAAGTGTTTTGTATTCTTTCTAAAGAGGAAATTCAGAAGAAAATGGATAAGAAAATTAAGAAAGCCAGAAAAAAAGCCAAGTAAGTTCTGTTGGCTTATTTCAACGATGAATGCATGGCACAATCCATGTTTTGCTGATGGGAAAATTGAAATTTCATTTAGAAGAAAGAGAATTGCTCCCCTCCCTCTTTTAAAGGCAATAATTAGTGCCAAGAGTTAGGTCGTCATCAGCTATCTCTTTTTAAATAAGTTATGAATAAATGATGTTGCCTTTATCAGGAATCCAACTTACAAGCTGCTTATCTTTTACCGGGCAATACATTTTCCATAAGGGATGAGAGTGTTAGTGGAAGAAGGTTGTTCAGTGGTCTGAGGCTGCTCCTTAGAAGCTAATAAGATAACCAGACGTGATCCAGGTTCCTGAGGCTAATGGGCTAATGTAGCCTTATATACCAGTTTCTCAAAGCATTAAGCAAATAATTTTAATTGGCCTTCTGTAACAACTCTTTCTTATTTTTTAATTAAAAAATATTTTTAGTTCCAAATTCTCTTTGTCCCCCACCCATTGAAAAGGCAAGAAATACCCATTATACATTATTTCATTCTTAATGGACTTTTGTAGTTCCTACTAGTCTCTTCCTTATATTACAATACAATACTATATAAGCTGCTCTAGCCGTCCATTTCATCGAATTACTTTCTTTAGAAAAACTTGTTAGAGAAGATAATTTCATTTCCTCAAGAACTCATTTTAATTTGATCTTTCTGCTGTAATTCCCGTTTTCTTTGTACACACAAGAACTGTTTCTCCCCATCCATTTCTGGCATGTTTTACTTGTCTGCCTATGGCATGGGCAGATAGTTAGTTGACTTGCCCTTGAGTTCTACTGTCAAAAGAAATTCTTACAAATTTGAATAAAAGCACCTGTTTTGGACCATTGGGATTCTTTTAATGGAAGGATACTCTGACAAATCGAGAAGCCAGTTTGTTTTTTAAGAATTGTAAGTTTAAGGATTTTTTTATTTATATTTTTTTCCAGATTAAGTTCTGGTGAAGGGGAGCAAGAGGATCTTGAGATCAGTATGTCTCTGCAAGATGAGATCCAGCGGGTAGCTAACATCAGAGCTTCATCCAAGATCAAGTGAGTGAGAGTGATATTAGCTCTCAGACAGAGCTTTGCAGTTACGTTTTCATTTGATCCAGAAGAATGAGGGTGTCCTTGGTAGTCGCAGCCCAGTTCCCCTGCTATATGTAGCGTTCCTCAAGAGGCTTTCCGTCATCCCTGCAGTCGGTAATGTTATGTCATATTCCCCCTGTCCGCCTCACATAGAATTTGGGTTTCTATCTAATGCATTTATATGTATTGTTTTGTGTTTCAGTTATCTATATATGTCTTTTTCCACTGCTAGATTGTAAGTTTGATGAGGCCAGGATTTTCTTTTATCTGAATGTTGTTTTTACACCATCATCTAGCATTCTACATTCTAGATGCTTATTAAATGTTATGGAACTCGTCATTGTACAGAGCTGGACGTAGCCTTTCTCTTCCCTTCCCCTTCTTTTTCCCAAAAACCAATAAATAAAAAACCAGCGTTCTTACTGCTAACTAGGCATAGAAGATGATTCTTGATTTATGCAAATAATTCTTTGTAAAATAGATCCTTTGCTTTGATCACACAACCTTGTGCTGTCCTTGTGGCTTTCCACCTTCACCTCGCTCAGTAGTACTTTACCCTGGTTCCTCCTGTGTAGCAAAAAACAAATAAATCAGTTGGTAACATGCTATGAAGTATTACTCCTTGGAAAATAATCATGTTGTTAGCGTTGGTGTTGTCAAGATTGTGCAGGCATGACATTTTTGAATCTTCAAAATTATTTACAATTGAATGTCCCATTGATGCGTTCTCCATCCAAATGGGTCAGAGTATTCTGAACACTGAGACCAGGACATCTGTGTAGAAATGTGACAGATTTATGGCTGGAATGCATTTTGAAGTTAATTTTATCTCACACAGGTCCTTTGACTTGATTCATTCTCCCCATGGAGGGTTGAAAGCTGTCTTCCTGTTGCAAAACAACTTAGTGGAAGTGTATACACTGAACTCATCCACACCTGCCCCACAGTCCATCAGGACAGCCAGGATCACCATCGGGGGCCACCGCAGTGATGTCCGGACCTTGTCATTTAGTTCTGACAATATTGCTGTCCTTTCAGCGGCTGCTGATTCTGTCAAGATATGGAACAGGTTTGTGAGTCTGCTTTTCTTAGTGGCTGCTATCCACATGGTCAGGGTATTCTCCTTCCCTTTGTTCTGTGATTTAACTTTAAAAATTTTTTGGTTTTCCAAGCACCCAAATGCACTTCCTTAAAAATTCATCCAGTGTGACATTTCATTTTGTTTTTTTAACTGTAACTGGAGACCGAGTTTATAAAGAGAGGTTGAACTTTGCATTGTACTTTATATTAGATCTCTAAATCTAAAATTTTTGTGATACTGTACAATAAAATTTGAACCTGAGTAATATACATTCGAATTTATTATTAAATACAATTTATGTTAATTATAATCATTAAATAATTTCAATTAATACCAAACTTAGATGATTTCAACAATAGTGTGGCTAATAATTATTAATGATCATTAATTATTTGATTAAATGTCATTGGTAATCGCATCTACATAATGGACTTTGTAATTTGTGAAGCATCATTTTAGTCTTGCAGCAATGCTGCAAGGAAGGTATTACCAGTATTATCATTTTTTAGGTGAGGAAACTAAGTCTAGGAGAATTTAAGTGATGACAAGATCATAAATCAGAGAAATTTGTTTTGTTCCATCAGGCTGCCATTGCTGTGCCCTCTTGGATAGTAATGTTGACCCTTTATTAATACCATGTTGTGGAAGAAGTAGCCAGATGAACGTGAAGAATCTGTTATGACACATAGGGGTGTTTGAAAATGTGTATCTGTTGTTTTTTTGATTAAGAAGTTGTCAGCTTGAATATTGCCACCCTAACTTAGGAGCTAACTTTGCTTTGGCCATTCCTTTTTTTCTCCGCCTTACTGATTACAAAGGAATATTCTGTAATGCTTTATAATGAGTAGGATTCCACATGGGGAAACTCTTTATTTGATTGCTCAAGAAAGGTCTTTCTCAAAGACATACAGTTCTATATGGGGTAGTAGGTCTTAAAGATTTGAGCCCTGAGTTACTATGGCTTTCCTTATTTTTAATGCTGAAATTATAAGACCAACTCACATATTGAAATGGCCTAATAATGAGCTTTGATCTGAGGTTCCTTGAAGCTTTAGAGCTCCAGGATCAAGGTAGTAGGATGTTGTAGGTTCAACTGTAAGGCAGAAAAGGTTCTGTTTTTACTTACTTAAGGAATTAGAGAAGATGGCTTCTAAGGCCCTTTTCGGCTCTAATCTCTGATCCTTTGATCCTTCCTTTCTTCTCATAGGTCTACACTGCAATGTATTCGGACCATGACTTGTGAATATGCTCTCTGTTCATTATTTGTTCCTGGAGATCGGCAGGTGATCATAGGAACAAAGGTAAACAAAGGCTTTGTTTTGGATTTCTAGGACTTTTTCAGTTCTTTTTGTGAAAGATCATTCTTTAAGTAATCAGGAACAACTAGGTCTTTAACCAGCAACAAAAGAAGGGTACAGGTGCATCATCTTCTGGTTGTTGGATCATGCAGTTTGAAATGGGCTAATCCTAATTTTAAAGTAATAAAATGTAATTTAAAAGTAAAAACAATGCATCTGTATAGTACTTTATAATTTAAAAGGTATCTCGGTTTAGTGGAAAGAGCTGCAATTAGATGACAGATGTTGAGTTCTACCGATCTTATGGACTTGTAGCAAGAATCTTTTAAGAAACTTTTAAAGCAAAATGTAAATATGAGTAGTTTTATTTTTATATTTTATCTTATTTGAGCCTCACAGTCATTATGAGATGGACAAGGAATGTTATTATTTCTGCTTTGTAGATGGAGAAGCTGAGACTTTTAACTGAGGTTAAATGATTTGCTCAGTGTTACTGTCAGTAAGTGGTAGAACCATAATTAGAATTCCTATCTCATAACTCATTATTGAATGCTCTTTCCACCACACTACTTTGATGTTCCTTTCCTTTCTTTTGCCTCAATATCCAATCAGTTAGCCAGTTAATCAAGCACATCTGTGCCAGGCATTGTACCAGGTGCTGGAGACAGGAAGACAGAATGAAACAAACCATGGCATCATGGGGCAGCAGCCTGTGTGCTAATAAGTGAATACACACCAGAGAGGGTCCAGGAAGAGGTGGTTAGCAGTGTAAGATGTTATAGCCACGTAAAAAGTTGAGAAAAATGAGGATGGAAAACAAGCTAAGAGATCATTCATTGGTCATTTTGAAGAGCTTTCTGTTTAGTAACCAGGTTGGAAGACAAATGTTAATGTTGAGAAATGAGTGAAAAGGGGTAAATTTTCTAGGAATTTGGTTGTGAAAGAGAAGAGATAAAGGATGGTTGTGATAGCCTGAGAGGAATAACAAGGTCTTGTAGCAAGATGGGAAGGGGTGATAAAAGTATGACTCAGTCTCATTGTTAGCAAAATGGGTTAGGCAGCTCAGCCTGATTTCAGGGTTCCACTTAGTAGCTTGTACATTTGCTGATCTGTCTTAGGTTCATTTTGATTATCCAGGGACTCTGTTCTTGGTGTTCCCATTTTGCAGTTTGAAAAACTGGATATAGATAAGTGTCATTGTCACCCAGCATGCCAGTAGAGTCTGAAGACTGGAACTTGGAGTCTGTTCCTTAATCCGCTCACCTGGTCTGTCTGGTACATTCCATAAGCTGTATGGTCAGTACATTACCATGTTCCAGAGTATTTATCATGTATCTTTTCAGACAGGGAAGCTGCAGCTTTATGACTTGGCTTCAGGAAATTTGCTGGAGACAGTTGAAGCACACGATGGAGCTTTATGGTCGATTTCACTCTCTCCAGATCAGGTAACTAAACAAGATTCCTAACGGGTTCTCCCTTAGAACTTTGCAACTCCATTCTTTTTTTTTTTAATTAAATTATTTATTTTTAGTTTGCAACATTTACTCCCATAAGTTTTCAGTTTTCTCCCTTTCTCTTCCCCCTCCCTCCCCAAGACAGCTTGCAATATGATATGAGCTCTACACATACATTTCTATTAAACAAATTTTCACATTAGTTGTGTTGCATAGAAAAATTATAACAAATGGGAAAAACTGTGAGAAAGAAAAAGAAAAACAAAAACAGAATAAAACAAAAAAAGAAAATAGTTTACTTTGTTCTGCATTCAGACTCCACAGTTCTTTCTCTGGGTGAGGCTGACATTTTCCATCACGTGTCCTTTGGAATTGTTTTAGGTCCTTTCATTGCTGAGAAGGGCTAAGTCTATCAAAATCAGTCCTCATAAACTGTGGATGTCACTGTGTACAATGTTCTCCTGGTTCTGCTCATTTCACTCAGCATCAGTTCATATAAGTCTTTCCAGGTTCTTCTGAAGTCTGCCTGTTCATCATTTCTTACAGCACAATAGTATTCCATTACATTAATATAACGCAACTTGTTCAGCCATTCTCCAATTGATGGGCATCCCCTCAATTGCCCATTCTTGGCCACCACAAAAAGAGCTGTGTGTGAGTCCTTTTCCCATTTTTATTATCTCTTTGGATATAGCCCTAGAAGTGGTATTGCTGGGTCAAAGGGTATGCACATTTTTATAGGCCTTTGGGCATAGTTCCAGATTGTTCTCCAGAATGGTTGTATCAGCTCACAGCTCCATCAACAGTGAATTGGTGTTCTAACATTCCCACATCCTCTCTGACATTTATCATTTTCCTGTTTTGCCATGTTAGCCAATCTGATAGGTATGATGTGGTACCTCAAGATTGTTTTGATTTGCATCTCTCTAATCAATAGTGTTTTAGAGCATTTTTTCGTATGACTCTAGATAGCTTTAATTTCTTTATCTGAAAACTGCCAGTTCATATCCTTTGACCATTTATCAGTTGGGGAATGACTTGTATTCTTATAAATTTGATTCAGTTCTCTATATATTTTAGAAATGAGGCCTTTATCAGAGACACTGGTTGTAAAAATTCTTTACCAGTTTTCTGTTTCCCTTCTAATCTTGGTTGCATTGGCTCTGTGCATAAACTTTTCAATTTAATGTAATCAAAATTATTAGTTCTGCATTGCATAATGTTTTCTGTCACTTGTTTCTTCATAAATTCCTCCATTCTCCATAAATCTGATAGGTAAACTATTCCTTACTCCCCTGATTTATTTATAGTGTCAGCCTTTATACCTAGATAGTGTACCCACTTAGACTTTATTCTTGTGTACAGTGTCAGATATTGGTCTATGCCTAGTTTCTGTCATACTGTTTTCCAATTTCCCCAGCACTTTTTGTCAAACAGTGAGTTTTTATCCCAGAAGCTGGGTTAGGTACATCATCATTATCTGCAAAGAGTGATAACTTAGTTTCTTCTTTGCCTGTTATGATTCTTTCAGTTTCTTTTTCTTCTCTTATTGCTTAAAATTAGTCATATTGAATAACAGTGGTGACAATGGACATCCTTGTTTCCCCCCCAATCTTATTGGAAATGCATCTAGCTTATCCTCATTACTTGCTTGCTGACTGTTTTAGGCTCCATTCTTAGGGTCATGCTTTACAGTAGCCGTTCATGCTTCTCTCAGGATTTATTTGCCAACAGATTCCTTTTTGCAGACAGCTCCAGTCCAGATCTTGAGACTCCTTATGTGACATCATTTCCAGAGGAGAAAGTCTTTTAGGAAATAAATTCTCTTTTATCTTTTTCCATAGATAGATTTTTATCTATCAGATTTTCTCCCTGTTCCCCTGTTGACTTTGAGTTCCTGTCACTAAAAGTCCCTGAGACTTCAGAGCAAAAACTCCTACATCATAATATGTTTGGTTTTTTTTTTAAGAAAATGTACTGGAACCCAGATCAAATAATCAGTGCCATCCCTTTCAAAATAATTAGACTATATACATTTACTTCATCCAATGATTCTTTGACTGCTCAGAACATTTTGGGGACTCCTGTGGAATAGTTGTCACTGCTGACAACACATACTTTTCAGTATTGTTATTAATGGCCAATCTTTGCATTTTGAGAGTCCACTTGACTTTTTGGTAATCTCAAAAAATCATTTCAGAGCCATATCTGGTGAACAAGATGTGTGATCAAGTTGGGAAATCCTTTTTTGGGACAAAAATGAAGTGTGATGAAGAATGACTGATTTTCCTTTGTATTTCTAAATTGAAATTCATTTTTAAAAGTGTTTTGAGGAGTGGCAACATTGTTGTGCAGATTCCCAATGAATACTTTGATAGATGGTGTTCACTTAGATGCATGGTAATGTAAATTCTGTTGTGTTGGTTTTAAGATCATTCCCATTGCTTTATACTTAATCCTTATATAAATGATCTTGCCATTCAGACTAAAACCAAAAATAACTTCTGATTGGGGTCTGGTTATATGTGGCAGTATGTAAATCTCAGTAATTATAACTTCCCTCAATCTGCTGTTCTTATTTAGTTAATAGGAAATGTGGGAAGTCAGGGGTGTGTAGGGAGGGAGCACTGGCAGCTGAAGAGGAACCTCTCTGTACCAGATTAAAGATACTTTTGAAGAGTCTCTTTTCCTTACAGTACAGTGGGCTGACAAGACCTTTCACTAGCAATTAACCATTACTAAGGTTGCAACAGGGAATTTCTCGAGTTGTCACATATAGGATAATCTTAGAATTTTCTCTCCTAATTGTAGCCATATCCATAGCTTCCATACCAGGTTGTTAAGACAGGAAGACAGCCTTTAGGATCCCATGTTGGAGCCAGTGTTTGAGTTTCCTTCCAGGCCCAGAGGTGCTCAGATTTCCAGAATTAATCTTTAGTTCTTTGTCTTTCAGCATGGCTTTGTAACTGGTGGTGCTGACAAATCTGTCAAGTTCTGGGATTTTGAGTTGGTGAAAGATGAAAACTGTGCCCAGAAAAGGTGAGTGTGACAGTTTTGAGGAATGGTTTGGGATCCGGAAGAGTAGATATTGTTTTGTTTTGTTTTGTTCTTAATAATCCTAGACTTTCAGAGGTGTATGGCATCACAAAAGTTACTTAGACCTTGTGTTCCTCTTGTATGGTGCTAGGCTCTCTGTGAAGCAGACTCGTATCTTGCAACTTGATGAAGAAGTTCTCTCTGTGCGCTATTCCCCCAATCAAAAGCTGCTGGCTGTGTCTTTGCTGGACTGTACAGTGAAAATCTTCTATGTTGATACTTTGAAGGTATAGCCTCAGGGAAGATTTACCCTGTTACTGCGACTTGAACTGGTCATCAAGTAACTGGTTCCTCCCCCTTCTGTAGGTGTTCTCTCTGTTTGAGAGATATACTTTCTAAAAAAGCTAATTTGTAAATCAGATATTTGTTAATTGAATAATTTTATATGGAGATAGGATAGAGATGTAAATTTCTGTTTGAATAATCGTAAATTTAATAATTTAAGCGAATGACTCACTAATTTTATCTATTTTATGAACTTGGTTTGTTATATACCAAGCAGAGTGTATCCTTCCATCAAAAAAATCTCATGTCCTTAAGATTTTAAGGAAACCCCCCCCCAGCTATGCTAGAGAACAAGTCTCTCTCTTTTAAGTCAAGTAAATAAGCATTTATTAATCAATTACTGTTTACCAAGCACTGAGGATACAAAGAAAGGCAAAAAACAGCCCTTGTTCTTCAGAAGCTCTTAGTCTAATGGAGGAAACCCCATGCAAATAGTCATGTACAAAGAAGAGATAGAGGATAAATTGGAGATATTCAGCAGACAGAAGGCCCTAGTATCAAGGGGATCAAGAAAGGCTTCTTGTAGAAGGAAGGAGTCTAGCAGGGACTTGAAGGAAGCCAGGAGGCAGAGAGGAAGGGGAAGAAAGTTCCAGGCAGGGGGGACAGCCAGTGAGAAAGTACTTTATAATTAATTCTACAGTAAGTACTTACTAGACATCTCCTGTTTGCAGAGTCTTTGTATTTAGGGGCCTCAGGATCGGAGCTATGGCCCACCATTAGTTGGTCTGCCAGCAGGAGATCTCGAAGTGATTTCAGATTTTATTAGCCATCTCAGTTATAAATATTGAGGAAGCTATTATGCAAAGCACTCTGCTAGGCACGTAATGAATCTAGAACCATGTTCATCTTGGGGTTGATATTTGGTCATTTGGACATTGGAAAAAAGTGAGCAGTGCACTGAATGCTGCAGTTGGATCTGAGGATGGTAATTGTATCTGTATTTTGAAAATGTAAGCTAGATTATTGTTTTTCTTCCTTTTTGTATTTAGTTTTTTCTCTCTTTATATGGACACAAACTACCTGTTCTGTGCATGGACGTCTCTTATGTAAGTAAAGCTTTGACAGGTTACCAAAGCTATCTGTTGTCCTTAATCAGAGGGTGACCATT
>CM053584.1:353903680-353922695 GCA_028627135.1 Pseudochirops cupreus
AGTCCAGTGCTGGGTGGAGGCTGCTTCACCTGAAATCTAATTCAAAAATACCCAGTTACAAATATGCCATAATAACAGTTTACATTTATATACTGCTTTATAGTGCCAAAACACTCTCTCCTAAGCCATCCTCCTTGCTCTGTTGAACAATAATCTTGCGAGGCAGGTGAGACAGATATTATTATCTCTCTGTTACAGTTGTAGAAATGAAGGCTCAGGGACTTAGCTCAGGCTAAGGTTGTCCCACTAGAAAATGAAAAGGCTGGGATTCAGACATCAGACCTTTAGATTCCAAGTCCATTTCTCCACCCTGCTAGCATCTACAAGAGCTAGAATTCATGATGGTGGCCACAGTGAATGAACTGCACGTGGATAGGATGTGATAGTGATGTGTAAGGACTGATCTTTCTGGTCACATCAATCTTCTGCCCCACTCCCCAAATTTTTTGTAGCTTCCTGTTAACTGGACCATTTCCTGTTCTCACATGCTACTCCATCTTCCTCTTCTGTGTATTCATGCCATCTATCCCTCATGCCTAGAACGCTCTCCCTCCTCACCTCCTACAATGCCCTCTCTCTTCACATCCTGGAATGCCCTCTCTCTCCCTCTGTTCTCAGTAGGCCATTAACATATTAAAATTCCTTCACAATTTGAGTGTAACCTACCTTTCCATGCATATTTCATGTCATTTCCCCTTACAAACTATGTTCTATCTGAACTGTCCTACTTGTCACTTATAGCTCTTCAGTGTTGAACACTACCTCAGTGCCTTCACACAGATTGTCTTTCATGCCTCCAATGCCTTTTGTCCTCTCCACTAATTCTTAGAATTTCTGAGGTTTCTCAATGCTCAACTCAGATGCCTCTTCTAACTAAGGTGATGGGAGGGTCATGACATAGGGAAAGAAGGCATGGATGTGAGAGATGTTGTGGAGATGGACATCCACAAGGCTTGGCAACAGGCTTTATGTATAGGGTGAGGGGATGAAGAGTTTGTGAGCCTGGGTAAATGGAAAGATGGGAAGTTCCTTCAAGAAAAACAGGGAAGTTAGATGAAAAGTTGGGTATAGAGGGAAAGATAATGGGTTCAGTTTTGGATATGTAGAGTTTAAGATACCTACGTGATATTCAGATGGAGTTGTCCAGCAGACCTTTGGAGATGTGGGACTGGAAGTTAGTAGAGAGATAAGTTATGGATATGTAGATTATAGAGAGATATGCAGAGAGATGACAGATGAGCTCACAAGAGATGATGAGATCACCAAGAGAGAAAATTTGGTCTTTGAGTCCCTCCACATCTACCAAGGTCCATTTCTAAATTTTTGGCATCTGTGATTTCAACAGTGTAAAGAGCTCTCAGTGAGGATAATTCCTCTACGAAAGCAGGTCCATAGTCTAGGGGCACTTAGAAGTTAAGTGACTTGCTCAGGGTCACATAGCCAGTAGATGTCAGAAGCAAGAATTGAGCCAAAGTCCCTCTGACTCCAAGACCAGCTCTTTATTTACTATGTGTTGGTTCTTCTCTTATACACTGAACAATTATTTAACAATTGCTCTTGAATTGGACTGGCTGAGACGAAGAGCAATGGTTTTGGAGACAGAGACTTCAGGTTCAAATTCCACCTCTGACATCCATGTGATGTTTTGGAAGTCCCTTCACTTCCCTGGGCCTCAGTTTCTGTACCTGTAAAGGAGGGGTCTTAGACTCCTCTGAGGTCCCTTCCAATGCTAAATCCAGATTTTATGATCCCATGAACTGAATTTTCAGTAGGTGTTCTAGGCCATCAGAATAACAAATAGTTAGGAGAAGTATTTGGGGGCAGATTGCCCAAACTTCCTTCAGAAAGTTCTTAATGTAAGCTCATAAAGTCACTCGCTGTTATAAGTGATTGTAACATAAATCTCCATTCCACTTATTAGCTGTTCTCTGGGGCCAGGGCAAAGTTCCTTTTGGATTTGAATGCATGTTTCAGCATGCTATATGGCATAGATGTTGGTCTGCTGGCCGCCAGATCATTAGGCTAAAGAATGAGGGCTCTCTTGGAAATCAGTGGTGCATGGGATCCCAGAATGCATTGGCTGGCTAGGGAGTTTAAACATTTGAAGAGATGGGAAGCATACAGGACTTGAGGAAACTTTGGAAACCTCAATGATAATAAAGAGTGTGAGCCAGCTTCTTTCCCTTCCTGTGGTTTGTGGGTTCTGAATGATGGTTAAAGACCCTGAATCTACTGGAATGTCAAAAAAAAAAGTGTATCTCCACCCTGACCTCTCCAACCGATTAACTTCAGGATTGGCTCTGAATTGGCCACATTTAATGAATTGCTGAGTGAAGTCCATGAGACTAAAGCCGTGTACTAAGACAAACAGAATCTGAAGGGATGGCTTTTATTTATTTGAGATTAACCTCTCTATCTTTCTTCATTCACTTTGCCCAGTAAATGAAAAAGATAGTACTGATGATAAGTGGTCAGTCTGGTTGGGAGCAGACCTATTCCAGAAGGCTGAGATTTTACTCCAATGAATCGCAACAGTGCCTGTCATTGTGGTACAAGCCTGTAACCCCTACTCCTTGGGAGGATGAGGTTGGTGGATTGCTAAAGTAAGTTGATTAGGTATCTGTACTAAGTCTGGAATCCATATAGTGAGCCACCAGCTAGCTTAAGGAGAGGTTAACTGGCCCATCAGAAAAACAGAGTTTAAAGTCTTCATATCGATCAGAATTGGGATTGAGCTTCTGAGTTGCTACTGTATTTTTATCCTAAGTGAGACAGGTGACAGGTGGAAGGAAGGAAAGAAGGAAGAGAGGGAGGGATGGAGGGAAGGAGGAAGGAGGAAGAAAGAGAAAAAAGGAAGGAGAAAGGAAGAGAAAGGGAGGTAGGAAAGGAGGGAGGAACAAAAGAGGGAAGAAGGGAGAGAAGGAGGGAGGAAGGGAAGGAGAAAAGAAGGAAGGAAGGAAGGAAGGAAAGGAAAGGAAGGAGAAAGTAATAGAGGGAGAGGGGTAAGGGATAGGGGAAAGAAGGAAGGAAAGAAAGGTCCAGAGATGCAAGGAGGGAAGGTGTGAGAGAAGAAAGGAGGAAGGTTTAAGAGAAGGAAGGAGGAAGGTGATAAAATTTGAGGACAATTGAGGGGGATTCAGTTATTATTAAAAAGACGCAGTGTGGTATAGTGAAGAAAAAAAAAAGCACCAGATGAGAATTGGAAGGCCTGGGTTCTAGTCTCAATTCTGCTACCAGCCAGCTGAGTGACCCTGAGTAAGTCACTTAACACTTGTGTGCCTCAGTTTGTCATCTGTAAAATGGAGGAACCAAACTAGATGATACTTCAGATCCCCTTCTGGGGTCAAAAAGCCCATGATTCTGCTTTCCCTTCTTGCCCTAAAATTTTAAGAATTTATTTTAATCTGGAAATGAAACATGCAGTGTTTTTCTTTCCACCCCCAGATTTATTTCCCCCATGTGTATAATTCTTGAAGGTTTCCAAGGCCAGCTTTGTGTGAAAGCATAGGGATATAGAAAAGAAATGGGAATGTAGCCCCAGGAGCTGAGTGTGCTATGAGGATCTTTGCAGTAGCAGCTCTTGTTTTCATGTGATTGTCAAACTAGGAGCAAAAAACAACCTTAATTGGCAAGAGCCTTAGCAGGTGCACTTTCCCCATGCCCCCAAACCCCAGAATTCCAGAGTGATCTTCAGGACATCAGGCTTTTACCAATGCTCTAAGTCACTTGGGCACATTTCCAGTTTCATTTCATATAACTCCTCTTCCTGACCTCTATGTTCCAAGCCAAAATGAACTTGACGCTCTCCAGTTCCATCAATGCACTGAAATTGAGAGACATTGAATGACTTGCCCAAGATCACATAGCAAGTAAGTAGAAGCAGGACTGAAGCATGCCTCAGTCTTCCTGACTGAGGTGAATTGCATGGGGCCATGAACTTTGAACACCTCTTCATCCTTCTACTTCTAGAAATCACTTTCAAGTTAGGCCACTTGACAAAACAGAAGCAAGGATGAGTCTATGTGGCCCAAAGTGAAGAGATGTGTTGAGCAAGTAAATAAGTGGCTTATATGAAAAGCTTAAATGACCATCCTCCGTTATCCAACATGGCACAGTGAAGAACGCTTGACTAGGAGGAGTGAGGAGACCTTGGTTCGACAATAATTTCTCTAACAACAGCTGACATTGTAATAACACAGATCAGTATTCTCATACGGATAATACTCATGCGGATGAGTATTGTTAATACTGAGTGAGTAGCAGCCTTACCTGCAGAAATCCACTCCAACATTCTTCAGCTTCACTGTGGTGGCATAGGTATGTCCCTCCTTCAGGATTCCAAAGTTCACCTCTGGTGGAAGAAGATGGAAGCCAAAAGGGGCTGGTTTTACACTGTTCATGGCAGCAGATGCAATGGAGGATGTGTTTACTCGCCCCCCAACACAATCTTCTACCTGGATGAGAAAGGATGAGAATCATAGAATGGTTTGTATGCATAGGTTAAAAATTTTAAATGAAACAAAAGAAATCCCAGGCTTCACAGAGGGTTAAGCTGAAGTCAACAATTGTAATGCCATGGTTCAATTTAACAAATTCAACAAGCATTAATCATCTGTTAGTGGCAGAGTGAGGCCCAGAATCCAAAGTTCCAATCTTTGAGAAACTTAAGATCATAGCTCTAGAATTGGAAGGCTCTTTAGAAGTCCCTGAATCTGATTCCCTCTTTTTTTTTCACAGGTGAGTAAACTGAGGCCCAGAGAGTGTTAAAGACTTGCCCAGGGTCCTATAGCTCATAAGCATCTGAGGTAGGTTTTGAACTCAGGTTTTCCTGACTCCAAATACAGAAGGACCCCTCATGCTCCTGTCTACAGATGACATCATGCTAGTTGCATAGATTCTTGGAAGAGATCTGTCACCATTCAAAAAGTTTGGCCTGGCCACCCACCAAAGAAAGACCAAGCGAATGGAGAATATCCATTATGACATATATTTGGATGTAAAATACATAGAGCTTGGTCATAAGTATTTTTACTGAAATAGGCGGTACAGACGGACTAATTCTGCCCAACATTGAACGGGAGGAAAGTAGGCTGTTTTGCAATTAGGAAATTACAAAGGTCCTTTAATTATCTCCAAGGATTCCATGGAAACTAAGCTTCATTTTCTTTTGAGACTGGATCTCCCTATCTTCCCCAGGCTGGAGGTCCAGCAGCTACCCATCAGCCCAGTCCCACATCTGATGGCATGAGAACTTTGGCCTTATCCATCTTTGATTTGGGCCAGTTTTCTCTTCTTTAAGCAGGCCAGCTCCCCACTCTCTGCTCTTGGGAGTTCACAATATTGATCCTGGTGCAGATACCCAATTGGCTTAGCTCAGAACTCTTGAAGGCAAGTAATTCACCAGCCTCAGTCTTCCCAGCAGCATTCTAGCCTGATGGAACAAAAACATTTGGAATCTTTTCTGTCTCTACCAATAATCAAAAAGAAACAGTCAGGAAACCTGTTGTGCTGTCATTTTGTGCATGGACAGCAATTTAACAATAATGTGGTTAATGGAATGTTAAATTCTAAGATGAGGCACTGAGTTGCTTCTGGAGAATCCAGAGTTGATTTTGTATTTAAATCGGCCCATACGCTCTCCTAAAAGTATCTGATTGATATCATTATTCCTCATTTATCAGCAAGACCTGGGCATAAGTTGATTAAAGTGATGCCTAAAGGCCTTTGTTGGAGGTGTACAATCTCTTTTCACACTATCCACAATTTCAGTGTTCCACTCCAGGAAGATAAACTGAAACATGCACAGTGCTTGGAATCTTTGAGGATGTCAGGATCTCAACTCCACTATCCACTCTCCCTGCTAAAAATCACACACACACACACACACACACACACACACACACACACATAATCACTCTGAATAGGATGCAAGTTCTTTGAGGACGGGACCTTATTTAATTTTGTCTTTGCATCTCCAACACCTAGCACACTGCCTATAACACAAACACTTGTTGATTGGTCAATGTATAGATTGATGGGTCAAAGTCTCATGTCTTGGGGTGGGGTAATATATTTTTGTTAATAAAAAGAAAGACAGTCCTTGCTGTCAAGGAGCTTATAATCTAATGGAGAAAGATAATACACAAAACAGATGGTGGATGTGTTGGGTGGGAAAGGACTGGACACCAGAGGATACCTGGCTCAGCCATCTTGTTTCTTGTAATTGAAACCAGGCAGAGCAACAGATGTGAAGTGGAGGTGCACCCTTAACACTTAGCAGAGTGCTTGGCACAGAGTATGTGCTCAATAAATGTTTACTGGATTGGATTGGACCTCTTGGGTGGAGCAGCAGTGTGCCTAGAACCAATAATGAAGTCTATGTGTAGATATCACAGGGTACTGGAGTCAAAAGCCATAGGCATGAGCCCAGATTATAACTCTTCACAAGCCTACAGCCTGTAGAATTACTCTGCCAAACTGGCCAATGGAGTTGAGATCCTGACATCCTCAAAGATTCCAAGCACTGTGCATGTTTCAGTTTATCTTCCTGGAGTGGAACATTGAAATTGGCTCTTAAAAACATTTTGGGTTAGACTGTATCACAACCTTCTGTTCATGGCATTGCAGGGCAGGTGATTAGCAATTTCCCTTATCCCTGGGAGACCTCAATGGACTTACCACAAGCAAGCTACTTAGGCTATGGAAACTGATGAAGAACTTGGGGTATATTCCATATAGCCTACAGTTTCTGCTAGAAGCCAGTAGTGGCAATGAATAAAAAACTCCATGTAACTTTTTTCCTCCTTACATCCAAGAAAAGTTCGTTTTACCTTCTTAAGGGGTAGGGACTTCTTTGGCTTAGAACTCTTCAAATAACCAGGTAGTTTTACTTTCTCCTTCCTTGGTTGTCCAGCAGCATTTTGCAGCAGTGACTGGGTTGGAATCTTTATGGGTGTCCATGATGATTCCGAGTCTATTGGAAAGAAGGTGTTTTAATTACTCTGGATTATTCTTTCCAGACATGGTCTTTATTTGTTGCCTTTCAGTAGCACGAAGAAAAGCTCAGTCAAGAGAAATATAGAAAGAAGGTATGTAAGAGAGGAGTTCAGCCAACATTATCCACTAATCAACAAATTATTTTTGATTCCTTTCTAAGGGTGATGCTCTCTTTGCTGAGTGGTGCAAAACATGTGAAGAAATGTAAGACAGTCATTCTAGTCAGAAAGACAACAAGTGAAAACTTCAAAAATTGAATAAATAAGGTGACTACATGTTTTGGTGGCAGAGTGGTTTTCCAGACATCAGGATGCATTGAAAATTTGGAGGTTAGAGGGAAGAGGTGTTCCATAATGGAGAGGGATGTTCTGAAGGAGTTTTGTGTCCCAAAGATTAAGGGATTCAGGAGGACATGTCATAAGGATGAGGGAGTTTAGAAATATAATATCTTTAATCAAGGAGAGGCTATTTTTCATTAGTTAAGTTTCCTTCCTTAATATGTTCAGTTGTTCTTGGAAATTCATAAAATATTTTACTTCAACCACATGGAAAAAGTCTCTTTTTAGATCTGACCAATAAAAACATACCTTTAAAAATTGACTCTGGTCCAAAATCCCTCACAGACTCAACAGCCACAACACTGTCCCCAGTTTCCCAGGCCTCCTATCTGCCATTGGAGCAGCTTTAAAGAGCAGAGTGGAATATTCAGCTTGTAAAATGACTTTGTGCTAAACTGGTGGTGTGATGGTCCTTCCATTCATTCTCTTTCCACTTTTACTCTAACTCAGCTATCAGTAGTGTAGCTCTAGAGTCTGACTGTGGTGGTCTCAGACATCTATTCGGTTCTAGTTCTGGAATGTGGCCCATCTCCTAGATACTAGAGCCTGATTTGGTTTTAGGACTGTTCAAGGGTTGACCCAGAAGTCTGGTTTGTGTTTGAGTTTGCCCTGGAATAAATACAAACCCTGTGGAAAGACCCTGAAATTGATTTAGCTTCCCATGGTTCCTCCTATCTGGGAGTAGACCAGAGATCTAGATGTCCCTTAGTAAAGGTGTACGTAAGCTTAAGCATGGTTGTATGTGTCTGCCTACTTGACTTACATGCCTATGTGAACCCTATTCTAAGGTTCAGACTACCCTGGAGCCTCAACAGGAACTGAAATCACATCTGGAGAGAGACATTTTTCTGCTTGAGGCAGTGAATCCCTGGTACTGAATTCTGTCAGCAGAATTGATCATATTTGGCCAGTAATTGATACTACAGGACAGAAAGGGCCTATCCTCTACTAGTTTTTATTAAAACAAGATTTGTGGAGGAGAATTTACTATTTAACTAATTTCAAAAGATTCCACACCATTTAAAGAAACATGTTAAGTGAGAAAGTCCTCCTCTTCTTCTTCCTCCTCCTCCCCTTTCTCTCTCTCTCTCTCTCTCTCTCTCTCTCTCATTTAATCAAGGGATAAAAGTAATATTTAAATATTCTCTAAATATTGAAATACATATGATAACCAGCTACCACTACTATTTCCTAAACTCTAATTCTGATAGCTTCAATGGCAAAAGAGTAAATTAAACAATGAAGATAACCAGATTTGCTAATTCATGCAAACCAACAAAACATGTTTTTCCTTTAATCTCACAGGTAATTGAGCAAAGCAGACCTTTGACTTGAATTGATTGGATGCGATGGATTTTGCCTGCTCTCTAAGAGGTGTGGGTGACTGTGATAAAGAGATTATGATTGTATATCATAATCATAGAAAGTAAAAATATGAAGTCTTATCTTGCTACTCTGGTAGAAATCAACATGACTTTATGGGTTCATGAGTACATTTTTACCTTTCACAGCATTAGCTTATTCTTTCTGTCTAGACTTAATGAACATATCTACTACCATTGCTGCCCTATTATAAGTCATTTGCAGATTTTGATTATTGCCTAAAATTGAAAGCTTCAATGGAATTTCAATAACAAGGAAGTATTCCAGAACACAGCCACAGACTCAGATTACAATCAGTCAACCATGATTGTGTCTAACACTGTGATCTTTACAGGAGCATTCCTTGATTGAAAATAAGTAAGTAAAAAATAATCAGAAATATAATGTTTTTCTTCTAGGGTATTTAAGACTGTATACAAGGTGATTTAAATTCAGGAATTTCATAAAAATCACTTCTTATGAGAGTTTTTGTACAATTCAGTTAAACTTTATTTATTGTAAAGTAAAACCAAGACTTATAATAGTTTCTGAATTTTGCTGATGACAAAATTGAGATTTATCAGGGAAAGGGAGAGGGACTAGAGATTGTGGTTTCATTGGTATAGGAAAACTTCTAGGTGAGGAAAACTCTACCTATTTAGGTCAGTACCTTCTCTTCAACTTACAGTTTTAAAAGGATGCCTAGAGCAATGGTGTCCAATTCAAAATTGATCTCTTTGGGTCATCTATTGACTTAGAAAACCTAAAATCTACATTATCTGTGTTGTATTGAAGACAGCGAGGTGGTACAGTGGATAGAGCTCTGGGCCTGGAGTTAGGAAAACCAGAGTTCAAATCTGGCCTCAGATACTTACTAACTTTGTGATTCCGGGCAAGTCACTTAACCCTGTTTGCCTCAGTTTCCTCATCTGTCACATGAGCTTGAAAAAGAAATGGCAAACCACTCTAGTACTTTTGCCAAGAAAACACCAAATGGGGTCATAGAGAGTCTGAAATGACTCAACAAAATGTTGTAATGTATCGTTATTTACTGTGTTAAACATTTCTCAATTACATTTTAATCTGGTTTGGGCCTCACTCCATCTGGGCCCTCACAGCTGCTTAAATTCGATACCACTGGCCTAAAAAGCACTAAGAGGTTAGGTGACTTGAACCCAGGTCTTTCTAGTCCTGAGGCTAGTTCTTTATTCACTATACCAGGGGAGAGGAACCTGGGGCCTTGAGGCCACACATGGCTCTCTAGGTCCTCGAGTGCCTTCCTTTGACTGAATCCGAACTTCACAGGACACATTCTTTATTAAGGCTGGGAGTAGATCAGGCACCTAGGTATCCCCAAAATGTACTTAAGCATGGGTTGTATGTGCCTGTCTATTTGACTCACATACCTATGGTCTTATTCTGAGGTTCAGACTGCTCTGGAGCCTCCACAAGAATTGAAATCACATCTGGAGAGAGATGCTGCTTATCTTGAAATTTTTCTCTTTGAGGGATTCTGGTAGTGAATTCTGTCAGAAGAATCCTTTATTAAAGGAATTTGTTCTGTGAAGTTTGGATTCAGTCAAAGGGCTGCACTTGAGGACCTAGAGAGCCACATGTGACCTCATGGCAGCAGGTTCCCCACCCCTGCATTATACCAATCCTCAAGACTCAATAACATTACAAAAATGGGAAGATGTTACTTTATCATAAAAGACTTCAATCATCTATCTGTCTTGCTTTTTCCTATCTGACTGTAAATCTCGTTAACTCCAAGCATTCAGCTTAAAGTTTTGGCTCAAAGCTTATATATATGAAAAGAAAACCCTACTCCACTTAAATAGAATGGAATAGAGCAAGGGCTGCTAGTGGATACCATATTTACTTCTCATCCAGCTCTGGGAGAAAGATCAAGTGACAGTTGGAATGGTTTCTACAAATCATAACAACTCCATTCTTACTCCTGGCCTTGGGGGCAGAGTTGAAGAGGAAGAAAAGAGGGAAAGGAGTACAGGAGGAAGAGAAACACAGAGAAAGGGATGAAAGTAAAGAGTAGTGAAGGTGTGGTAAGGATACTCCGAAGTGATTTGTTTCTATTTAGATGTCAGTTAAATAGAATGGAAGCCTTATTTTCTCCCTGGCTCCCTGTTGTCTTCTAGCACTGATTTCAGCATTCCATTTTGACTGCATCACCAACTGCCTGCTGGACACCTCTATCTGGATGTCCCACCAGCAACTCAAGCTCAACACAGCCCAAACTGAATTTGTTCTTTTTGCCTAAACCCACTCTTCTTCCAAACTTCCCAATTTCTGTTGTGGACATTGCCATCTTTCTAGTAATCAAGATTTACAACCTCAGAGTCATCTCAACTTTTCACTTTCACCCCAACCCACCTGCCCCTCAACATTTGCCAAGTCCTGTTGATTTTATCTCTACAACATCTCTTGTATTCACCATTCTCCCTCTTTTCTGACCACAATCACACTCATTTAGGCCCTGACTAATCACACGTGGGCTATTGTAGTAATGAAGCTTTCATTATCTCATCCCTGGATTGTTAAAATAACTTCTGTTTGACCCTAGATTCTTCCTTCTAATTTACAGTGCATACTACTATCAGATTAATCTTTCTAACATACTGTTTTTGTCATGTCCATAAAACCCATAATGGTTTCCCTTACGAAACTCCTCTCTATGTCATTCAAGACCTTCCATAAACTGACTCTGCCATATTTATTCAACCTTTTCTTTCACTCATCCCCAAAATAAACCCTTTATTTCAGTCAGACTCATCTCTTTATAGTCCTTTGAATGTTCCTAGCTCTATACCTTTGGTTATACTGCTTCTCTTGCTTGGAAGTCCTTCCATCTTCCTTCCATCTATAGCAGTGAGGTTTAGTGGAAAGAATACCATTCCAGAATTCACAACACCTGCATTCTAGTCTTGTCTCTGCTAATGGCTGTGTGGCCCTAGGGAAATCACCTAATATTTTGGAGCCTTGGTTTCCTTACAAACAAAATTAAGGTCTTGGTCTAGGTCAGTGGTTCTCAACCTTCCTAATGCCACAACCCTTTAATACTCGTATGTGGGTGTATCTGCATGTGGGCGGAGATGGATAGAGGAGCGGTGCCTCAGTTCCTAAGACCATTTGGAAATATGTGTTTTCTGATGGTCTTAGGCAACCCTTGTGAAAGGGTCGTTTGACCCCCAAAGGGGTCATGACCCACAGGTTGAGAACCACTGATCTAGGTTAAGCTAAAGATTCTGTGAAATCCTTTCAGTCTTACCTTCTCCATAAAGCCACCTCAAGCTGCTGTAGCCCACATTGATCTCCTTCCATAAATGACTATCACATTTATCATTTGAACCACAAACTTCAATGTGCAATGATGCTTTTTTTCCATAAGGGCTATTCTTTTATCTTCAACCAGATTTTAAATTCCTTAAAGGTTAAAGGACCCTATCTGAATAATTTCTTATGTTTCTATTACTATAATAGTGCTCAAAACTATCAGGTCCTGAATCATTCAGGGAAGTGGAGAAGATATGGCACCGTATGTCATCTCCTTGGTTTAGAAGGACTCTGTATCTACCAATACTCCAACAACAAACAATTTCTATTAGATAGTCGAACTCTTGACTCATCTGCTTTCTGGGTGTTTCTTGATATAAATAAAAAAACAAACAAACAAACCCTGTACTAAGCCCTGTGCTTTACCGTAAGCTAAAAAAAAAAATCAATAGCACAAGTCTAGTATAGGGAACACATTTGGACAACAGTATGTGGGAAAATATATCAAGGTCTCCAAGTACTAAAAAGTTCAATATTAACAATGATATGACATCATACTGACATCTGCTGTGCCTCTTTTGTGCCTTGTAACGTAAGACAGGTATTTAAAAAAAGGGCATTTGTTTCAGGGGGAATTTTGAACCCATTAGGAGAACTTTATTTTCCTTTTTGCTGATTCTGGGCCCAGTTTTGAGCCAGTCATCCATTTGCATGCAGTGTCTTTCTGAGGTATACATGCACATATCATATATGTGTCATGGACACCTTTGGCACTCTGATGAGGCTTTTGGGATGTTTGCAGAATAAGGTTTTGTTAATGAATATAAAAATTATGTAAGATTACAAAGGAAACTATTTTGAAATGTAGTCATCAAAACACAGGTTTTAAAAGTCTTAGTGCAGTCTTAGCTTAGAAAGCTACTAAAATTTAAAGCTGCACTGAGACTTTTGGGATATTTTTGTTGTTTACGGACTCCAGGTTAAGGGTCCTTGTCATAGAGGGTCTCTTGATACACTGTGAGGCTAACTAGATTGCCCAGGGGCACATTAGACATTAGACTTTCCAGGACTTTCTGATTCTGAGGCTGACTATCCTTATGCCATGTTATCCCTCAAAGGTCACTGTATTCAGTCACAGAATAATAATGAGAAACGAGCAGGAAAAAGATTCCGTTTTCCATTTGAGAAATAAGAGGAAAAAACCACAGGTAGATGAATTACTTGCCAAAAGAGGCCCTATATGTGCTTGAGCATGGAATGGGTGCCATATTTCCTAATCTTCAGCCTAATAGTATTTCTATTGACTCAAACTACCTCTGTACCAACTGAATTAGAATGAAGGTTGATGCAGTTCAAGAAAGCATAGAATATTCGATGATGAAAGGACTTTAGAAAACAATCTAATCACCTCATTTTACAAATCAGTAAATAGAGACTCAAATAGTTAAAGTGACTTTTAAATGTTACCCAGGCAGTAAGTAAGAGAGTTAAGGTTTGAACTCACGTTCTCTGTCTCTAAACCCAAAGTTCTTTCCATTATGCTATGCTGTCTCTCTTTCTTTGATCCAGGACCAAGCAGTGATTGCTCAATTATTTTCTGCCTAAAGTATACGTGATGCCAGTTAGGGATAAGGACTAAGCCTGATTTCATTGGTACAGAGAACTCCCAAATGATGAAACTTCTTCACCAATGCCAGTTGGCATTTTATCTACACTTTAGGGAGTTGCCTAAAGCCCTGAAGGTTTAAATGAATTCTTGAGGATTCCATAGCAAGTATATGTATGTATGGCAGAACCTGAATCTAGGTTTTTCTGGACTAAAGTCTGGCTTTTTATCCCTCACACTACATTGTCTCTCTGATTCAGTGGATTTTTGTATCTCTTTTTTCCATTTGGCTAATTCTGCTTTTTAAGGTGTATTTTCTTCAGTAATTTTTGTGCCTCTTTCACCAAGCTATTGACTTCATTTTTCATACTTTTCTTATATTACTTTCATTTTCCTCCCCAATTTTTCCTCTATCCTTTTATTTGATCCTTCTTCTAGGAATTTTCATTAGGCTTATTTTCAATTCATATTTCTTCTTTGAGGCTTTGCTGATATCTGTTTCGGCACTGATGTCTTCTTCTCAGTTTGTGTCTTCATCTCCCCTGTCACTATAGTAACTTTTTATGGTCAGGTTCTTTTTGTTGTTGTTGTTTGCTCATTTTTTTTAGCCGGCTTCTTGACTTTTAACTTTATGTTAAAGTTAGTCTCTGCTCCTCTGGTGGAGGGGGGGCTGTCTCAAGCTTCAGAATTTTTGTGCTGCTGTTTTTAGAGTTATTTCTGGAGGTCTGTAAGTTTTCCGTGCTTCTAAGGTGTTATGATCTAAGGATGGGCGTGGTTACTGCTCTCCTGGTCTATGCTCTGGTCTTCACCTAAGAAGGGCCCTTACTCCCCTGTAACCACAAGCAAGAGCACCCCTCTTGGTCGTGGAACTGTGACCAGGTCCCTTGCCCTTCTGTAGCTGTAAGCACTATTATTCCTTTCTACCTTGGAACTGAGAACAGGGTTCCCTATTATTTTATGAGGAACTATAAGTACTTTTCTCCACTCTGGAACTGTGACTAGGTCCCCTGCTTTTCTGTACACATGTCTCTGCCTTGGAACTGTGACCAGGGCCCTTTTTACCCTGAAGGCACAGGCTCTAGTATTCCTCTTTACCCTGGAACTGTGACCCAGAACTGTGTGTATGGACAATGCAACAGGGTACTGCATCCAGTGCCAAAAGAAGGTCTCCTATAATCTCTTTTTGACCAGTTGTCTGACTCCCCTATCATCTGTAGGCTGAAAGCTCCCAAAGCTGCTGCTGCCACTGATGCAACCACCTCCAAGGCCCACTGATGGTCCTGTTACTGCATGTGCTCCTAACCAGCTATCACCCTGGCATCACAGACCTCTCCTGATGTCCTCCTAAGTTGTTTTGGGCTGGAAACATGTTGACTTCTTATTGAATGTCACACTCCAGAATCCTATTTAAGAGATTATTTTAAAGTTATTTGGAGGGTACTGTTGGGAAAATTCAAGTGAGTTCCAGGCTTTACTCCACCATCTTGGCTCCACCCATATTATCTCTTGAATTAGTCCTCAACAAAGATCAAACCAGGAGACCAGTAATTTGACATTGTGTAAAGGTGGATATGATTAAACCTCTTTCCTCTGCTTCTGCCCATTTTAGAAATAGCCCAAAACCCAAATGACCTTTGATTTTTCTGCTCCCTTGTCAGGGAACAGAGACACTCAGGCATCCTTAAAAGCCAGTTTCCTAGTTCCACATTCAATGACTTCTGTGGAAACTCTCATAATCTTCTAGAAGGTAGTGACTTTCAGTTTGAGAAACAAAGAATTAAGACAAATTGTTGCCATACCCATGTCAGACTTTGTAAGGTAATCACTGTGGAACATACTGATGGACTCCTTGGTTTCTAGTGAATTCTCCGATACCAGAAGACTGAGCAATTCAGAAGAATCTTGGGTTGGTTCTTTAGATGACTGACCCTCTAGAAAACAGGGATTATTAAAAATGACTCCTATACTTATGAAAGATTAAACAGATAACAAACTAAAGATAATAATGAGTTGTTAATTTGTAATACAACAACTTTAAGGAATTTCCCAAGACACATGGCTCAATATTTGTCCATAGGAAAGGTTGGCTCAAGACCACACTATAGTGTCTTTTCTTTAGATTTTCCCTTTTTCCAAATGTTTCCCTCTCCCTTCCCCAGCAGTTGCCTGTCTCTCAGCTGTGCTTTCCCTACTCCCCCAGGAAACAAATTCTCTCATTTTTCCTTTGCCATTCTCTTTTCTGAAACCTAATCTCAGAAAAGGACTCTGAACTCATTTACACTAAGGTGTAAATGACTCAGGAGACTCAATGTGTTACTTCTTTTAGGGGTATTTGAATTTTGGACAAAGCCATCAGCTAAAAAGCTGAATCTGAAATTGGTTTTAGTGTTTAGCCTTTTGTTTTTAGTGCTGAGAAAGGTGTTTTGGGGATATAACAAAATAGGTCTTCCTATATATAACCTCTAAATCACATCAAGTAAGTGTCTACCTATTCAGCCTACCTAATAGCTAGAGCTACCATTCATACATTACTTTTTAAGTTTCACAAAGTGCTTTATAGATATTATCTCATTTGATCCTCATAGCAACCCTGGAAGGTGGGCGCTATTGTCATCCCCATTTTACAGATGAAGAAATTGGGGCAAACAGAGGTTAAATGACTGCCCAGCTGGTTAAGTGTCTGAAGCTGTATTGAATTCATTTCTTCCTGATTGCAGGTCCCACTCTCTCTCTACTGTGCCACTTATGTTCTTCCTACAGAGCTGGTTCTGCTCCTAAGAGGAATGGCACAGACTATGTATGGGGTGGAATATTATTTAGGCTAGGTAACTCAACAGGAAAAGAACAACACTGGAATAATCACCTGGATCAACGTCAGATGTGCTCCAAGAATTTCTGCTTACATCTTGCAATTTCTTTTGAAAGGGTGGAAGTTTTTTAGAAATAGCTTCCAGGTTATGATACTTAAAAGAAAAACCAAAAGGTGATATTTAGCTGAAGTGAGCAGAACCAGGAGGACAATTTCTATGATATCAACATCACTGTTCAGTGCAATGGCCAGTCATGATTCCAGAGAAATGAACCACACTACCCACCACCTGACAGGGTGGCAATGGACTCAAGAAGTCAAACGACATGGTCAATTTGGGGATTTGCTTTGCTTTACCAGTCCACATTTGCCTCTAGGGTTTCTTTTTCTTTTCTTTTTTCAGTGGAGGGGGGGGAAGAAAAATTAATACTCTTTAATTGAAAAAAGCAACATAAAATGAAAATTAAATTAAAGAATAGATGTGGCTTAGATTTATACGCAAAGCCACTATGAAAGAAGATGGGAAGCAACATATGGAGCTAAATAACTGATGAAAAGAACTTAGGACAGTTTTCATTTTACTTTTAAGAAAGCCCAAAGAAGGCCCACAAACTTATTGAAGAGATGCTTGCAGCAGTCTTCCAAAGATGGATGATTACCACTCTCATTTATGCTAACTAGACAAAACAGTGCTTCCTTTTCAGCTTTCACCTGCTGCTGGTGGGTGGCTAGGTTATTTATAGTTCTCGTGGGAGACTTGAGCCTAGAACAGTGGTTCTCAACCTGTGGGTCGCGACCCCTTTGGGGGTTGAACAAGCCTTTCACAGGGGTCACAGGGGTCACCTAAGACCATTGGAAAACAAATATTTACGATGGTCTTAGGAACCTAGACACCGCTCCTCTATCTGTCTCCAGGCGGGACCGCCCACATGCAGATATGCCCACATCTGAGTATTAAAGGGTCATGGCATTAGGAAGTTTGAGAACCACTGGCCTAGAAGGAGAAACATCCTCTGGATGGGGCCTGTTTTAATGGGCATTAAAGAATTCAAAATATCACAGCTGTGAGGAAGCGAGCCTAACAGAAGCAACCCTTGGGAAGGGTGTAGTCAATGAATCATTGATTTTTAGACTTATAAGGGCTTTTGTTCTGCTTGATTTTATAGGTGAAGGCTAGAGAGACAATCATATAAACCAAATTATCACAGAAAGTTAGTGATAGAATCAGTACTAAGACTAGGCTTTACCCAGCTCCTAGTCCCGTGGTGTTTCCACTATACCACATTATGGGAAAATACTCATTTGATAGCGGAGTCTACATAGGGAATGGTTGAAAGGGTAAGTGGAATAGGGTGGGTGGGGGAAGAAGATAGAGGTATATGGTATTTAGCAATAGACTTCCACATTTGGGGGATGAGGCATGAACAAAGGAATGGGGCAAACATTGGATTTGGAGTCAGAAGACATGACTTTATTATTTAATGTATTCCCTTATGGAAGTCATTTACTGTCTCTGGGTCTCTAGGGTCCTCATATGTAAAATGATGGGGTTGGGCCATGTGACCTTTAGGGTTCTTTCCAGATCAAAATCAATGACCCTATTAATCAGAATTTGTCTTGTCTCCATTGGCTTGCCAGAGTCCAGAAAGAAGACTGATTTTGGGGACTATGACTGATTAAGAAGTTGCTTGAGCCAATGTCCAGAAAAGTTCAGCTTGAACATTATTTATAACATTTATACAACTAAGGTAGAGACTCTTAAATTATTGTATTAGATTGAAGTTAATTACCTGGGTCAAAAACATCTTGCCAAACTCAGACTGGAAATATGGTGGTATTATATGATTCCTGATCCCTGCCAAACAATTTTTAGTTTCTATGATGTCATTCCTGGTAAAAGAGAAGAAAAAGGCACAGAGGAGAATACTACTGATCACATTTCTCCCCATAATTGCCCCAGAAAAGAGGCAGGATGATCGACAGTGTAAATGACAAAGAGTAAGAATGTAATGTGGGTCTGAATTAAACTACGTTGGTCTGTTTTGTTGTATATCAAGCTTGTCGCAGACATGTTTAATATCAATCATAATTTCCCCTTTCAGAAAGCAGACTCCTATATAGATTCAAAATAGCTTAGATTTATGTAGTCAGTCAGTCAGTAAGCATTTATTAAGTACCTACTACATGCCAGTGCTAAGCACTATAGTACCTTAGGGTTAAAAAATTCAACTGTGTCAAATATGCCTTAAGTAATTGTTATATGCAGAACACTGTGTTATACTTTGTGACAGCTATGAAGATTGAATATGACACAGTCTCTGTCTTCATAAAGCTCAAAATCCAGTTGAGAGATATGAGATATGCATATGTGATTAGTCAATCTGATATTTACATGTGATATATATCATATGTGATATGATATTCCATGTGTTATATATGGTACATACAAAAGATATATATATCTGATATATTTAGATCACATATCTTTTGATTCTATATACATATTGTATATATGTGTATATATATATATTTTGTGTATATATAATATATATAATTTATATACATTTTTGTGTGTGTGTGTGTGTGTGTGTGTGTATATATATATATATATAT
>CM053584.1:353928388-353967403 GCA_028627135.1 Pseudochirops cupreus
AAACAACATCAAAACAGACAGACAAAATACCGGCATCACAGCCATGCCTCCTCAGTCCTTGGCAGTTCCGGGTGGCAGTTCCAGGTGGCAGTTCCTACGGGCTCTTAGCAGTCTTTCTCTCAGCAACTCAGGCTCCATGATACTGGATACTGCTCTCCCAAAGTCCTTCTGGCCTTCTCTAGGCTTGGGCCTCTCTCCAAATTCATGGCTCCTCCCAGTTCAGCACTCTCTCTTCATGTCAACAAGTCCATCCCACAAATGGGATTCACAAGCTCTGGGTTTTAACACTCAACCCAAAAACCAAGCCAATACAGGGGCATCTCCAAATTTCATTACCATTACACTAGTATGTGTTAAATGTCTGAGGTCAGATTTGAACTCAGGTATTCCTGACTCCAGGGCTGGTGCTCTATTCCCTGTGCCACCTAGCTACCCTTATTCCATTTTTCAGAAGGTGAAAGAAACTATGAGGAACACAGCCACATAGACCTGATTGTAATGAAGAATGTTGTTGATGTATAAACCCTGGGAGAAAGTAATCACATCATCTTCGAGTCTGTGATAGAAATCTGGGCATAGATACTTACAATATTAAAAAAAAAACCCAAACGATTTCAACAGGTTCAAATAAATGATAACTAGAGTCCTGTGACTTAGAGCTGTACAGGGGAAGTCTGTGAGAGAGAGATGGGAAGGTCTCAGAAAGAAAATTCTGAAGACAGAAATGCAAATTATTCTACTGAAAAAGAGGAGAGGAAGTGATCTAAAGTGACGCATATGGCTACCCAAGGTATTCATCAAACAGCTTCAGCTTTTAAACCGATCTGCATAGAAGATGAAAGGAAGGGAGAATAAAAAGGAGGGAACATGTAAGAGTGTCATGGTTCTGTAAGAAGAGTGTCAGGGGCACTAAAGCTAAGAAAGCAAGTAGGCTGGTGATGAATGGGAAGGACATCAAAAAGAGGGGGGGCAAGAAAAAAAATGAAAGAAAGGGTAGGACCCCTATGCCAGATAGATGAGATGATAGAGAGAAGTCATATATATCATCTCAATTTTTGTTTTATCTTTCAAGGAAAATAATTTTTTTCAGATAGGGAAGGATAGAACAAAAGTGATGCAGAGGGAGTCAGAACAAAAGATAAATGAGGAGGTGGTAAGATTAGATTATTGAATCACACGAACAAGGACATAGGCAGCCACAAAGGTTTTCATTGCTACTAATGCACATGGAAATACATTGAAAACAGCATCCATGCGGATGGCAAGGGGAATAGCCTCCTTTTTTCTTGGTCTTTGTAATAGGCTCCTTTTTCTCTTTTTCTTAAAAAAAATTATTTTTTTGGCACTAGGCCTCTCTATTTTTCCCAGGTTAGAAGTATAGGGTTCAATCATTGATCTAGTCTCCCTTTGACCAGTAAAGGAACTTTCAACTGTTCCATTTTCCTGACTTGGGCAAGTTCACCCCAGTGGCCCTTCTTTCCAAATGACTGACCATACCAACACTGAACTTCATATGGCTACCCAATTGGCTTAGCCCACTGTAGCTCAAGAGATTCTTTAGCCTCTCCTTCACCAGTAGCAGAGATTACAAACTTACATCACCACACCAGGTGTGGCCTCCTAACTGGTCTCCTTCTTCCAGTCTTTTTCTCTCTTTATTTTGTTCATTCAGGATACTGCCAAAATGATATTCCTGAAGCATGGTTCTGAGTGGGTCAGTCCCTTGCTCAAGAAGCTGTAGCAGCCCCAACTGACTCTGGGTTAAAAAGCAAACTTTTCTGTTTGCTATTTAAAGTCCATCAAAATCTGCCTACCTTTCTGGGTTTGTTTCACATTATTCCCTACGTGCATTCTACATTCCAATCAGATTGTTCTACCTCTGTTTTCCCATATACAACATTCCATCTCCCACCTATGCACCTTTGCACAGGCTGTCTCCCATATCTGGAATGCTCTCCTTCTTAGCTTTTACTTCTTAGAATCCATTGCTCCTTTTAAGGTTCATTTTGGTGCCAACTCCTACATGAAACCTTTCCTACTTCCCCAAGTAAGTGTTTCCTTACCCCTCAAATTACTTGGTATGTGTTTTGTATTTGCTTGTCAGTGTAGGTATTGCATCCTCCCTGTAGAATATAATCTCCCAGAGGGCAGGAACAATTTTGTTTTTGTCTTTGTATCACTATCCCCTACCTGGTGCCTTGTATATAGTAGGCATTAAGTAAAAGCTTTTTGAATGAATGAATGAAGAGAGTTCCTAGCTTCCCTTAATGAGTTCCTGAATAAACTTTATCCTAGGCTACCGAAAGAACTCTGGGGATTCCTGAGCCACTGTTAGTGACCTTTAAAAAATAGTGGAGAGGAGAAGATTCTGGGAAGATTCTGGTCAGAAAATTCCAACCTCTCCATATTTCCCCCACAAATAAGACTTAATCTCACCTTGAGCAAACATAGAGTGGTAAAAATAAACAAAAGTTGGGGCAGAAGAGTAGCCTTCCTGAAACAATGGGAGAAGATCCCAAGAAAAAATACAGAAGGAGGTTTGATCCCTGTAAAGTGTAGACACCTCCAGTCCAGTTCCTCTGAAACAGCAAGCAGCAAGCCCTGGGGCTAGCTGGGCTAGCTGGGAGAGAGCCTCAGTCCCAGCCATAGGAATTTTCACTTCCCACAATGTGGGGTTTTGGTGTCTGAGGAGGGGAAGATTGGGGGAACCTCTCCTGATAAGAGACACCAAGTCCAGCTGGCCCTGGGTGAGAAGGAACCAGCATATGCTATGTGAGTGCAGAAGCAGTGGTGTGCAGATACCACTGACTGTGGGCACTTATGGGAGGGTAGAGTTCTTGGTTTCAGTTCCAGGCTGAAAGGGGAAAACTGAAGGAGGCTCAGAGGCCAGAGGCACCATCCCCCAGACCCCAGAATTAGAAGTGATTGCAATAATAAGCTGCTACAAATTTTAAAAAAGTAACCAAGCAAAAGAAGAATGGAAATATAGAAAGTTACTATGGGAATAGAGAAGTCTGAGATTGGTCTTCAGAGGAGGATACTGAAATTTAAAAAATGCCTCTCTTATCCCAAAGAATAACGTCAAATGGTCACTTGCCCAAAAAACAATTCATAGGAGAACCTTAAAAAGGCTTTAAAAATCAAACGAAAGAGATTGAGGAAAAATTTTTTAAAAAAGATTAAAGAAAAACAAGAAATTTATGAAAAGAAAGTCAATCAACTGGAAAAGGAGATCCAAAATCTTGAGGGAGAAAATGACTCCCTGAAAATTAGAATTGGGCAAGGGGAAGCCAGCCAAGAAATAATAAAAGAAAATATATAATAAAACATAATATAAAAAATGAAAAAATAGAAGAGAATGTGAAACATAAGAAAAACAACTTCTTTGAAGAACAGATCAAGAAGAGAAAATATAGCAATAATCAGACTACCTGAAAAAAAGAATCTTGATATAATAATATAAGAAATAACTACAGAAAATTGTACTGAAGCTTTAGAACAAGAGGGGAAAGTAGAAATAGAAAAAAAAACCCACTGATCACCTGAAAGAGATCCTATGAGGAAAATCTAGAGGAATATCACAGTCAAATATTATGAGCAACAAGAAAAAAATTCAAATATGACAGAACCACAATTAGAATCACCTAAGACCTAACAGTGGCTACACTAAAAGACGGCAGGTCTTGGAACACTATATATCAAAGAGCAAAAGACTTGGGGTTGCAGTCAAAAGCATTACACCCAGCAAAGTTAAGCATAATCTTAAATGAAAAAAAAATGAGTGGCGAGACTCTCATGTTTTTGTTGCAAAACATTCCCTGGCCTTAATACAAAATTCGACATGCAGGATCCGCGAGAAATATAAGTACATATCAAAGACTAATTATAAGGGACTCAATAAGGACAGACTGTTTACTTTTTATGTGAGGAAATGTAAAAGGTACATCTAAGATTGTTATGAGTAATTGGGTAGTTCAGAACTGCTTGGGAAAAGGAGGAAAAGAGTAGTTATCTTATACAAATGAGGTGTGAGAAGAACTGACACACAGGAATTAGAAAGGGGGACGAGGGCCGGTAGTTCCTGAACCTTACTCTCATCAGCAATGGGTTAAAGAGGGAACTATATATATATATCTATATATATATATCTATATATATATATATGGGCATAAAAGTCATCTAAATTCAGAAAGAAATAAAAAAAGCTAAGGGGAGGGGGAGAGGATAAGGGAAGAATTTTTAGAGGGAAATTTTGGGGTATAGAAGGGTGTCTTGATTAAAGGGAATGGGATAAAGAGGGAATAACATGTATTTGGAAGGCTATCAACATCTTCTAAATTCAGATAGAAACAAGAGGGTAAGGGGAAAGGGTGAGGGGAGAGGATAAGGGAGGGGGCTTTGGAGGGGGATAGGTTAAATACTAGGAGGGTGAGATAGCAGGTAAAAGTAAAGTAGAGAAGTCAGGAGGGATAGGAAATAAGAGATACACATAAACACAAAATAAAGATGAGGAGAAGAATTTATTAGGGAAAAAAAGCAGGGGTAGTAATCATGATCTCGGACAAAGTTAAAGCTAAAATAGATTTAATTATAAGACAAAAATAAGAGAAACTATACTATACATCAGCCATATTAATCAAGATTGCTTTAGGCTATTTAAAATAGCTAGACAGTATAAGGTTGGAATATTGTTGTGGTATAGGAAATGATGAGTTGGTAGACTTGGTGAGTTGGTGGAAAAATATGGAAAGACATGGACTTATGAAGGAAGATGTTATCCACTCTCAGAGAAACAGAGGACAAACAAGTATAGTATGGTTTTACACAGATGCATATGAATGGTATGTCTACATATGAGGATGATTATAGATATCTAGGTATATAGATGTGTATGTAAGTGTATGTATGTGTATATGTGTGTTTGTGTGCATAAGTTTGTGTGTGTGTGTGTGTGTGTGTGTGTGTGTGTGTGTGTGTGTGCTTAACTGTGGCCCTCTTGTGGGGGGAGGAAAGAGGACAAAGGACAAAGTAAAAAGTACAGCAGAGAACAAAAGAAAACTTACAAGGAAGCAAAGATGGACGGCTCTGAACACAATTTATTATATAGACTTTCTTGAAAATGGAAATCTATTGCTGTATTTCTTTAATCCTTTCTTACATTCTGCTGCGCACATGGCAGTGCTTTCTTTTTCTTTTTGTGTTTTGTTTTTTAAGTTCAAAATAAATTTATAGAAAAGGAAAATAATGGAGAATAGAAGTATCACAAGAGGTATCACAATGGTAAATGTTGCTTTGCTTTAAAAAAAAAAGAGAAGGTCTAATTTTCTAACTATAGGCCAGTGAGCTTGACTTCATAGCTTGGCAAAATTCTAGAACATATTATTAAAGTTATTATATGTGAGCATTTAGAAAGAAAGCAGAAAATGTTCAAAATGGGAAGAGATGTGGGAAGATAGTCATACTTATACACTGTTGGTAGAGCTGTAAACTTGACCAACTGTTCTGTAAAACAATTTGCAATTATGTGAGAAAAGTTGCTAATCGGCTCATATTCTTTGACCCAGAGATCACATTACTGGAAACATACCTCGAGGGGATCAACAACATAAGTGTTTTTTATATTGTTGTTGAGTTGTTTTAGTCATGTCCAACTCTCTGTGACCCCACTTGGTGTTTTCTTGGCAAAGATAATAGAATGATTTGCTATTTCCTTCTCCAGCTCATTTTACAGGTGAGGGAACTGAGGCAAACTGTTAAGTGACTTGTCCAGGGTCACATAGCTGTTAAATGTCTAAGACCAGATTAGAACTCATGAAGATAAATCTTCCTGACTCTAGGCCTGGTTCTCTATCTACTGTACCACCTACCAGCCCCATTCTATATAAGCTAGTATATATTCATAGCAGCACTGGAAATAAAGTAAGGAGCTACTGAACAAATTATGGTTATATGAATATAATGGAGTATTATTTTATTGTAAAAAATGGCAAATATGAGGAAGCCAGAGAAAAATGACAAGATGTAAACTGAGACAGGGCAAAGCAAGCAGAATTAGGACAGCAATATGCAGAATGAGTATAATGATGTAAATGAAAAAAAGGGACACCAGAAACCAAGTGCTGATAAAGCCCAGTCCTAACCCTGGAAAAGAGATGAAGCACCTTTGTCCTTTTGGAAGATAATGACCTCATGGTTCCAGTTACCTTAAGAGAAAACTGCAGCTTTAGCTTCAGCTCATTCTGAATGACCTCGTGCTGAATGAATTTCCGGACCTGGAGCACTTTGGGGCACTTTCGGATAGGTGCAGATAGGTAAGACAAGTGCGTGTTCCCTATGGCTAGACCCTTCCAAATGCGAGTTCCAAATGGGGGACCGGGAATTCTCTTCTGTAAAAACAAAACCACCACCAATGATAAAATAAAACAGCTTATTATGTAGAATGTTTTATAGTTAAAAGTCTTTTTGGATCCCTTGCTGGTCTAGGATTTTCCCCAATACATTTTGGGTTTTTTTTGAGACTGGATTTCCCTATGTCATCTCAGCTGGAAGTGGGCCTATTCCCTCGTTGATCAGCATGGAGTCTTTGACCTGCTGTGTTTCTAACCTTGCCTGGTTTCTAACCTTGCCTGGTTTGTGCTTCCTTAGGCAATCCTCTCTCTCCTAGGGACTTGCCATACTGGTGCCAGACATAGTGTGGACTCTCCATCAGCTTTAGTTTTAGTACACATAGTACAGTACTCTCGAGCTCAAGTGACCCGCTAGTTCCAACCTCCTCAGAAGCAGCAATAATAGGCATAGGCCATCCTGACTGGCTTCCCTGATACATTTCACTAAGACTTTTTTTTTGGTAGTTTGAAATCTAGATGCTTGAAGAATGGCAAAGCCAGGGACATGCAGGTGGTTTCCAGACAATGCTGTACCACGAAGAAGACATCATAATCTAGTATTCGTTTAGGGCCAAAGAATTTTCCATTCTTCTCAGAGTGGGTAGATTCTGTGGCTGTTTAGCACAGTGCTTGGCATACAGTAGGTTCTTACTAAATGTTAATTGAAACATAGGTTTGTGGATACATAATATATCTGCTCCCATATCCATCCTGCTCTAGAGATTTCTTGAGAAGCCGTGCCTCTTTGGAAGATTTGGACCTATTCTGGATTCCCATAGAGCTGTCCTTGAGTTTTAAATACCTCTCCAGAGTGTATTCAGATTCCTAAGCCAGCTCTGGGATGGTCTTGGTCCTTTAGTAATCACTTAAAATACAAAAGGCCACCTTAATGCTGACCTACATTTGGGGGGCATCCTTCTAACTAAGTTTATTTATGGTAGACTTCTTTGTCCTTTGCTTTAAAGTGCCTGGTGTGACTCATGACATGCCATCACAGCACTGATATGACCCAATAATGGTCATTTGGGTCATTCCAGTACCTCTTTGTTTTCAGAGTATTTGTACAGATTGAATAGAACCCTAGACTGAAAGCCAGGAGATGGGCATTCATTCTGGTCCTAGGTCTGCCACTACTAACTAGCTGAGTGACCTTAAGTAAGTCATTCAACATTTTTGGCCCGCAATTTGGTCAATTATAAATTAAGAGACAAGATCCCTCCCAGTTCTAAATTTCTGTAAACTAACAAATAATACCCTCAAAAGTGTTTCAGAGGAAGACAATTCGTTTCCCCTTTATTCTCAAACACAGTTTATATATATAGAGTCTGTTGCTGTTCAGTGGAAACATTGTATGCCTGTGGATGAAAGATTGAATGGAGACTTCTCTGCAATATCATGACTAAACAGAGCATTGTGTCCAGGGGTGGCTCTTATATTTAGTATCCATCCTACCTAACAGATGCCTCTTCTTTTCTTCCCCAACAAGTCTGGGGATCCACGTTTTTGCGAGCCCAAGTAAGACAAATGACAAACGACGATAGATTTACATCTGGAGGAATCTAAGAGTCCAAACCCTTCCCTCCCACCATGTTTTTTTTCCTTTTAGGTAAGGATATGGAGGCATACAGAGGTTAAGTAACTTCCTTAGGGTTAAGTTTCTACACCGGGATTTGAAAGTAGTTCTTTCTAACTCCAGTCTCCTATCCACTTGGCATAGTATGGGTTAAAGGGCAGCCTTTTCTTTGACATTACTAACTCCCAAGGCTTATCCTAGTGAGCTGGTGGGCTATTAATTGAGATTTCTACCAATTTAAAAAGAATTTAGAGGCTCTACTTGAAAAGTTCATTTTGAAAGCGTCCAGAATGTTTTAGAACTGGCACCTTCTTCCACTTAGGTCAGTTTCCTCCAAGAAATAACAAGCATGTTTAGTTGAAATTTTCTTCTAGTAAATCAAGGAAATGATCCGTTGTGATTAGTGTCAATGATTAAGCATTTAATTCAACTTCACTGCAAATTTATTGCTTCTCTTGATCCATGTTGGTTATACGTTTTTTAGATGTTTTTTTTTAGAACAAAGTGCTAAATAAGCTGGAAGAGGCTCATTTTAGTCCAACTTTTCATTTTACATATAAAAGCCCCCAAAAGATGAAGTGGTTTATGTGAGGTCACACAGACAGCTTTGGGGCACAGCAAAGATGGGAGGGAAACCAAGGGACCTGGGTCTCAGTTCAGGGTCCTTTCCACTATGCTAGTTATATGCCCTGCCTCCTAATGAAAAACATCCCTTTGTTACAGACAATTTAATTACAAACAAAACTTAGAATGTATTAGTTATTCCAGGATGGCTTTTATGGAAGATTTAAATATAGAAATACTCTGGACATAAGAAAATTCCACTCACAGGACCCAGACCTATGTTTCCTTCCCTCTAATCTTTTGCTTTTGAAGGACCAGGGTAATACTTCAAGATTTTCACTCAAAATGCTTTCTTTTATCTTTGGGAAAGCTTTACAAGGGAACTTTGTTTGAAAATGAATAAAAGTCTAATTTTTTCCACTATGGTCACAAATCTTGATAGGCCATCTCCATGTGATTCTAATGTAATCATAAAGCTATTTATCACATACTGCATTTTTCTAAAATAGTAAATGGAAAGAAAAATAGGAGACATGAAAGGATTGAGACTACGTGCTATAATGAAAGGCTAAGGAATCCCTGAGGGAGGAATTAAATGATTAAGGGGCGGCTAGGCAGCACAGTGAACAGAGCACTGGCCCTGGAGTCAGGAGGACCTGAGTTCAAATCTGGCTTCAGACACTTAAAATACCTACTAGCCATGACCTTGGGCAAATCACTTAACCCCAATTGCCTTACCTTCCTCCCTCCAAAAAAAAAGAAAAAAAAAAGGAAAGTGTTGATTAAAAAAATGGAGGGGGGGGAAGAAGATAGAGCACCAACTCTGGTCAAGAGAATCTAAGTTCAAATCTAGCCTTAGAGACTTACTAGCTGTATGACCCTGGGCAAGTCACCTGATTGCCTCCACCAAAAAAAAAAAGTGATTCCATATTGGAAGTATCATTATTATATAGGATAGAATAGTCTTTATAATGTAAGATTATTCCAATTTAGGAAAACCATGACCACATGGTGTCTCAAAATAGTAAAAGATACAACACTGGTGTAACGTTAATAGCAATTGAAGATCTTCCCCAGCCCATTAATAGACCTCCCCTGGAGCCTAACTAGAGGAGTTTGAATAGGGGAGGCTTGTTTTTCAGTAAGCCCACATCTTTTGTTACTTTGTAATTAGGCAGTGGGTCATGGGGGTTGTGATGCCCTTTGGCTCTGAAGAAGGGTATATATACTCTGAAGTGAGGTTTTGACTTGGGGATCACTCATTGGAAGAGTATTTGTGTGATTTGGCCAGATGAGACTCTGAGTAGTTGTTAAGGAGCCCCCTAGCTTTGAAAACCCAGATGTTGGTATTTCTCTCTCTGGTAAATATGTATGCATAGCTTTGGTCAGACAGCTGGAAGCCCTGTCTGTTGATTTGTATTATTTTCTCTGTATTTTTCTGCTTGTAATTTCTGTTTGTATTTTCTCTGAAGTTCAGGGTGCTGACTTTTTCCCTCTGAACTAAGTGAATGATGATATATATATAGAGAGAGAGAGCTACATCTGTATCTATCTATATTTATGTATATAAATGTATATGCATATATGTATATATATATATGTGTGTATGTGTATATGTATATATGTATATGTATGTGTGTATATATATGTATGTATTATACGTGTGTGTGTAATTAAAGTAAGACTGTTGACCCCTTTAAAGTTGCTTTCCTTTAGAAAAGCAGATCAAAGAACCTGTGCTAGCAGCCATCCTGGATATGCTAGGGTGCTTCTTGTTATAATTGGGCAAAGGAGATAAAGTTGATTTTAATTAGTCAGGATGAGTTCTCTAATATATTATCATTTTAATTGGGGTGTGAGAAGCAGAGTGGTGTGGAGTTGGTAGGAAGACCTGGGTTCAAATTCTGCCACTATCCCATATTAGCTGTAAAGGGTCAAGGCTTGAGGGGAACTGAGCTACTAGGGTGTGGTTTGGGGGTAGGAGTGGAAAGAAGAGACAAGGGGACCACCAATGCTTCACACAGCTGCTTTTCAGTACAACAACTTTGTACCTCAATTGCAGGAAAAGTATTCCAGGGTCTTGACTGGAGATTCATGGGAATAATAGTGTCTAAGTCTTTCTTCATAATCCATGGAGATACTTCATAGAAAGGGCGAAGAACAGTGATGCTCAGAGCACCTAGATCAAAGAGAGGGTTCACAAAGATCATTTCCAAATCAAAATTGCTCTGCAGAATTCAGTGGGGCATCCATCCTTAGAGCTTCCCCATCTCTTTCCTTAGAACTGTGAGAAATCGACCATCCTTGCTAAAACAAAGGAATTCAGTATTAATTCAGAGCTTGTGTAAGCCTTGAGAGGAAAGAGGTAGTCATCAGAGGACAGACACAAAACCAACTACTTTCATTAGCAACTAGAGTGAAATATCTTCTACAATCGGCTAATTCATTTTTGTCAGTGAGGGGTAAAGTGTGAGCTAAGCAAGCTGCTTTTAGGAACACTTCAATTCGAAATCTTGTTCTGCCATTAATTATGTGACCTCAGAGGAGTTGTTTCTTACAAGTTTTAAAGAAAATTCTTTTTTTATGCCATCTTCATTTCCAAGTAATAATAGCTAGCATTTTTATGGTGGTATTGAGTTGTTTCACATGTGATTGACTCTGTGTCCCCATTTGGGGTTTTCTTGGCAAAGATACTGGTGTGGTTTGCCATTTACTTCTCCAGCTCATTTTACAGATGATGACACAGAGGCAAACAGGGTTAAGTGAATTGCTCAGGGTCACAAAGCTAATAAGTGCCTCAGGGAGGATTTGAACTCAGATGAGTCTTCCTAACTTGCAGCCCGGTGATCTATCTATCCACTGTGCCCCCAGATAACCTTGTAGTTTTCACAACAGCTCATAATTTATTCCTTACAACAACCTTATGAGACAGGTGCTATTAGTATCCCCATTTTACAGATGAGGAAATGGAGACTTAAAGAATTTAAGTGCCTTGTTCAGCATCACATGATTCTGAGGTGGGATTTGAATTCAAGCTTTATTAATTTCAGATTCAATACTCTGCTCACTATACTACTAAGTTACCCTCCAGAGAACAATCCTTAAATTTCAAGTTCTTGAAGTCTCAAAACAACAACAAAACATTTTAAAGCCTTCTCCATTTTCATTGTCTTTTTAGTCAGTCAATAAGTATTTATTGAGAAAACTATTACTAACTATTGTGTTTGGGATTGTTCTGCTTACCATGGGAAAGTTATGATCACAGATCATAGATTAAGAGCTGCAAAGAGCCCCAGAAGCCACTACTCCAACTCCCTCATTTTAAAGATGGGAGAACTGAGGTCTATAGCGTTAGGTAACCTGCTCAAGGTCCCTTAGCTAATAAGCAACAGAGTCCAAAACAAAATCTTTTCTATTCCTCTGCTTGTCGGGGCTCTTCCCTCTCAAATAACCTTTATTCATTTATTTATGTATTTATTTATTCATTCATTCACTCATTCATTCATTCATTCATTCGTGCGTGTTGTCTACTTCCAGCATAAAGAAGAAATAAAGATCACTTTTTTTTTTAATTTTGAGCATGTAGTAGGCAGCTAAATGCCTACTGAACTGAATTAGGTGGTTGAAAGCCAGGTCCTCTGACTCCCAACACAACATTCTCCCCACTATATAACACTGACAATGCATGACTTATTAGTTTTACAAGAAATACGTGACTTAATGTAAGCTCTTTGAGGGCAAATGCCTTTTATTTTAGTTTTTGTCTTCCTAGAGCTTAGCAAATGTTTTTAATTGATTGGTTGACAGATATTATGCCTCCCATTTTACAGATTATTCAAAACTGCCTATAACCAATAAACAGTTTAATCTATTAAACATTTATTAAGCACCCACTATGTGCCAGGCCCTGTGATAAGTGCTGTCCTACATTTGGAAGAATGTGAAGACACAGCCTTCTGAGCCAACTGAGTGCACTGAGCAAAGTTAATTGTCCTGGAGCTTCTGGACCTCTGGATCCCATTTTCCCTTTTTTAGCTAGCTTTGATTTGCTAACTTTCTATCTTCATCTTTTAGAGCCTTTCTCTATAATGTTATTTTCTACTTAACTTGGTATTTCTCTTTTACCCACATAGTTATTTACCATTAGAATGTAAGTTCTTTGAGGACAGAGACTATTTTTTTTGCCTTTCTTTGCACCCGTAAAGCCTAGAGCAGGGGTAGGAAACCTGAGGCCTCAAGGCCGCATGTGGCTTTCTAGGTCCTTGGGTACAGCCTTTTGACTGAGTCCAAGCTTTACACAACAAATCCTTTCACAAAGGGGATTTGTTCTATGAAGTTTGGATTCTATCAAAGGGCTGTACTTGAGGACCTAGAGGGCCACATGCGGCCTCAAGACCTGCAGGTTCCCCACCCCTTGTCTAGAACAAAGTCAGAAATGCTTGTTGGCTGAGTGATTGATTGCTTTCTTAGTGACAGAACTTGCTGCTAGGTGTGAAGACACTAATCATTCTTGTCTCCATTTTCCAAGCCCTCAGCTCTTCATAGCCATTAAGTATCTAGACACCAAGTCTCTTATTAATAAGACTTCATCCAGGATAAGCACCTCAGATATCAGGCTTGATCAGTAGCCAAATTCATGTTCCATGTGAAGTATATCTCCTAGGTCCCCATTATGCCCTCACCATTTTGGGATTAGAGAAAGGAACCAATGCCAAATTAGAGTTTAGTCTTATTCCCTGGGAAAGGTCAAGGTCCTCACTGAATTCAAGGGCTACTTACCAATTCAAATGTCCAATTTGAGCCCTTTGTTGACTCAGACTCTTTTCCTATGGTGTTTGACAAGAGCATCACGGGAGTTTGGAAGCTCCAGTCAACCCAGTGACAGATTCGAACCTCTTCTTCCCTTATGACTCAGGAAAATCTGCTGAAGTGCTCCTGAGGCTTTTCTTTCCTGATTTTCCTCCTACCTGTATGACTGTTCCTTTGAAGTCTCCTCTAGTGGATCATTATTCATGTCCTGCCCTGTGTATGGGTTGTCTTTTGAGGCCCTATCATGAGACCTCTTCTCTTTTCATTCTACATTCTTTTTTTTTTTTATCAACTCATCACTTTCCATAGGTCCAATTATCATGTGCATACAGATGGCCCTGAAACTACTCCTGGCTCTGTCTCTCCCCTCTCTTCTCCTTTCCCTCTCTCCTCTCCCTGTCTTCCCCTTTTCCCCCTCCCTACACACACACACACACACACACACACACACACACACACACACACACACACACACACACACACACACGCACACACACACACACCCACACATGCATGCACATACCCCTAATCTCTCTCCTGAGCTCCAATTCTGTACCATCAACAACCCACTGAACATCTCCACCAACTACTTTGAATTGTAATGTCAAATTCAAAGTGTTCAAAAGAGAACTCTCTATCTCTTCTCCCACCCCTCTTCTAAACTTTCCTATTTTCCTTTGAGTGTCTCACAATACTTCAGGTCACACATATTCTCAGCATTTGGGTCTGCCTGACCTCTTCACTCCCCCTCACCCAGTATTCAGTTACCAAGTCTTATTAATACAACCATAATCAATCATCTAGCATTTATTAAATACTCTTCATCAGAAACTGTGATTAACACCTTCTTTCTTCCTTCTTCCACCCACACAGTCAGTGCCTTAATTCAGTCCTTCATTACTTCCTCATTGAACTTTTGCAATAGTCTCCTATGGTCTTCCAGCATTCAAACTATCTTCTACCCATTCCATCCTTCATGCTGCTGTCAAAATAACATCCCTAAGGCACAGATTTGATCGTGTTTTTCCCCTGTTCAAAAAAATATTACTTCTAGGAGAAAACAGAACCCAGAAACCTGGCATTTAAAGTTTTTTGCCATCAGGTGCCTCCCTTTCTAGATTTCATATAACTAACCTTGTTACACTCTGTGTTCTAAGCAAAATGGCCTATACCTCTACCCTGAACATTCCATTCTACCTCCTATCTCTATGAAAACATACAGGACATTCTCCATGGCCCTTAAAATCTTAATTTCCTTTAAGGCTCAACTCAGATGCTATCTACTATGGCAAATCCTTCTTAATCCTACCCATTTATTTCCTTTCCTTAATTTGCCTTCTATTTATTTATCTGTTGGGATAAAGATTATTTCTTACAAGTAGAATGTCATTTCTTTGTGGGCAGGAATCACTTTATTTTTGTCTTTAAATTCCTAATTCCTGGTACCATACTCTGCACCTAATAGGTATGAATTCATGACTGCTGCTCTTTGGAAATTATTGACTAAGATGATGATAGACTACTGGGCTTATAATTAGGAAGATTCCTTCATGAGTTCAGATCTGTTGTCAGATATTTACTAGCTGTGTGATCCTGGGAAGGTCACTTAACCCTGTTTGCCTCAATTTCCTCATCTGTAAAATGAGTTGGAGAGGAAAATGGTAAACCACTCCAATATCTTTGCCAAGAAAACCCCAAATGGGGTTATGAAGTGTCAGACATGACTGAAATGACTGAACCACAACAATCTCCCACTCAGTGCAGAAATCTCAAGTCCCAGGCCAGCATTGTCACAACGGGCTGGCTACACAATCCTTCCAGCTCAGCATTGTCTCTGACACAGGCACCCAAGGACAGATCATAAAAGGGCATAGTTTTTTTTTTTTAAGCCCCCAAACCAAATCATTTGGAGATTTCAATCTCTCAAGTAAAGATATGAATAGCATAGGGTAGGAATGGTTCTACAGATTCCCAAAGTGGGTGATACCACCCCCTGGGGAGTGCTCTAATGATCTAGGGAGGCAGTATTTATTTTTAAGAGATATGTATTAAAAACAACAACAACACATATCAAAAGATTAAAGAAAGTAGATTGCGGGGATGAGGAAGTGCTTACTCTGCTTATACTACAGTCACATAGGAATTGGCAGGTTTTTCTACAATGGAAAGTTTCTGTAAGATCCTGGGCTAGTACAATTGTCAAGCCCTCATCTCAGGTTTACAGAAATTGTTAATCGCTTAATTTTATAATCTTGGACGGTGTCTACTGACTCAAACTCATAAGACTTCATATAACCCAGAAAATTCTTGATTTCTCTTCCTTCTGGCTCTGTTTCTAAGTTGAGGAGGGACAGGGGAAATTAAGGTACAGTTTTCCTACATTATATGACTACTCAATGATAGGGATAGAACCAGAATCGAGCATGATTCTTGTGAAGGTACAGAGGCAAAAAGAGGAGAGTGGGATCATTTAAGGCGTTCAGTTTGTTGAGAACATAGAATGTGCAAAGGGCTGTGATATAAAATAAGTCAGGAAAGGGCAGGGCAGTGCTAGGCTGTGTGGAGAGTCTTAACTGCCAAGCTAAGGGATTTCTATCTAATCCTATAGACAGTCAGCACCCATTGATGGTTTTGGAGCAGCAGAACAACATGATCAGACTTGTGAATGAGGCAGATTATTTTCGTAGCTTTGTTAAGGGTGTATTAGAGAAGGGGAGAGATGAGTTAGGAGGCTATTTCAATAACCCTCGCAAGATACACAGATACATGCCCTCCAAAATATATTCCCCCAAAGATTCATGCACAGATATAGAGATACAAACATATACTAGCTAGACAACTAGGTAGCATAGAGGATAGAGTGTTGGACTTGGAGTCAAGACAACCTGAATTCAAATCCTACCCTCAGATGCTTACTAGCTATGTGATCCTGGCAGAGCCACTTAACCTCTATTTGCCTCAGTTTCCTCACCTGAAAAATGGCAACAAGAATAGCACTATCAGGGCTAAGCAATATCAAATCACAATATCAACAAAGCAAAAGCAGTAGCATGTGTATGGTATATTTAGAAATATGGATTTTTTTTTAGTGCTTTGAATACTGTTGTGAGAATCAAATGAGATAATATATTATTACATGACACTATTATTATTATATACTTACCTAATTATGATTACATATTATTACACATTATTACATATTTACATATTATATATTATTATATGTAAAAGGACATGTCTGTCCTCTATTCTTTTTGGGAACTCCATCTCACAGAAGCTTGTGAAGAGTTCAGGAGTCTTCAGTGTTTCTCCTCTGATAGGAGGTCAGGGAATACACAGTAGGATGAGACACGGACTCGTGTCTGAGCAGCAAAACTGGTAAGGGAGACAAGAAAAAAATGGCGGCCAGGAATTGGCCTTGTTGTCCTGTTGTTGGACATATTGATATTCAATGTTCACCTGCTTATTATGCCAAGAAGCAAAAATTGTCTCTACGTTACCCTCTTCATTTTGATGTTTGTGCTGGAAGAAGTAAGAATGTTCTCTCTGGGGCCACCCTGACATTGCATGCCATGAATACTTTTAGACTGCCATGACAATGTGGGGAAGTGAAAAACACCAAACACTGCTGCAGGTGTTAATCTAATACACTGTTGTGAATGATGGCGAATGTAGTTCTCTGTGTTGGGAGTGGCAGGATGAGCCCAGTGTGGTTAGTGACAAAACTTCACTCCCTAAGAGGCATGTGCATGGAGGTGGTTAGCCTGGAAAATGAGAATGCAGAGTGTTCCCTTGCTTGCTTTAATGACTTGTTATTATCCCTGCTTTGTTTTAAGTAAGTGATCTTTGCTTTACCTTATGCTGGCTTGGTCAGGAGAAAGTTGGTGCAAACAGGAATTTATGAGCTGTGGACTGAGATAAACAATTACCCACTGAGTACCACAGACCTAGAAGTAGCAGACAATAGGGGACCACATTGGGAGGGCTGTGTAGAATACATATAAACACATATGCAAGTAGATATGAATATACAGGTTCATATGCTTGTGTTTCTGTGCGCTGTGGACTTTATCCAATATAATTGCCCATCCTTAGCTTCTCTATTCATCTAATAAATTTCACTAGAATCCACTAATAATGTTTTTTTTAAAGAAATGCCCATTTGAAAATTTTTATCAGCTGTTTTTTGCTTCAAAATGGGCATCTGCGTAGTCAGAACAGCTGGGTTCTAACTTGTGCGATGTCCAGTGAGTCACCTCATCTCTCTGGACCTCAGTGTCTTTAGCTGTCAGAGGAAGGGGTTGATTGAGATGATTTTTAGGGTCCCTTCTGGCTCTAAAGCTATGGCCCCAGGATTGTACAGCTCAAATCAAGCTTAAGGCGTATTTTAGTAGCCTAAATAGTAGATCAAATCTCATCCAAAACAGTAAGTGAGAATGAAGAAAAAGTGATAAGGTTGGACTCTGGGGTCACAGGGATGGGGAATGGAAGAAGGAGATAGTGGGTTCAAGAGGAATAATGATAATAACAGCACTAGAATAACAATAATAAGTTAGCATTTATGCAGATTTATATAGTTTATTTATTTATACAATTTTTGAAACTCTTGACAAATATTACCTCACTTGATCCTTACAACAAGGGAGGTATGTACCATTATTATGATTGTTACCACTTTACAGATGAAGAAACTGAGATAGAAAGTTCAAATGACTTGGCTAGGATCACACATCCAGTGTGTGTCTGAGGCAGAATTCAAACTCAGCTCCCTGTTAAAGAGAGTTTATCTGGGGCATTATTTATTCTCACCGATATCATAAGGGGCCTATTCGCACTTATCCACTCCATTTTCCACCCACTGAGCACAAATTTCAGGGCATACGCTTATCTGTATTCATGTGCATGTCTGTCTTTGATTCTGTGTATCCCCAAGAGGTCATTCCTACCTGGGTACTCCTGGACCGGCTCCTGCAGAACGGCAGTGGTTGATTCCCCATAGGCCAAAGCTAGATACTCTTCTATGTCACTATTCCTAAGAAGTTCAGTTCCTGAGCCATCCGCATAGATAACAAAAAATCTGTTTAAATAAACGTGATCGAGTTAATTGACGGATACAGTGAAAATATCTCTTTTCAGTTTTTAAAGGAAAGATTTTTGGGCCGTGTTCTTACATACTACCTGGGCACATGTTCACCGTAAGTTTGAAGAGGATTTTTTTCTGCTTTATCAGGCAATAAACTGTCATAATCTTCACTTTCCTCCTCCATAGTCTCCTCCTCCAAGCTCGCTTCAGGAATGACAGTTGATATGGTGCCATCAACCATGACCTAAGAGTGAAGTGATTTATAGAGGATGATGAAGGGTTTAATTAAAAAAGAATACTACCAAGGATTTCTCTTTGCTCAAGCTGAGAGAGTAGATGATCTTTCTTACTCTGGGGAAGCCCTGGTTTTTATTCAGCTAAGGTATTCTTAATTGGCAATCAACATTCCTTATTAAGTTTCATTAATTTGCAATTTTAAGTCAATAAGATTGTTTGAACATGTCCCGATCTGATTTGATTTGGGGAACAAATAAATAGGTGGGACCAAACCTAGTTAATCTTTATTCAAATACAAATTGGGTGACCTTATTGTAAGAGGTATAATTTCTGGGGCACTGGAAAGATTCTACATACAGTATTCCGCTCTTCCATTCCATCTCTTTCCCATCTTACCCTCCTACCATTTCTCTACCACCTGCTCGCTGATACCAGGAATTCTATCAGACTTTTACTCTTTTTACCTGGAGAGTCAGGTCCTGGTAGATAGGAAGTACTAAGTAACTGCTTGTTGAATTGAAATATTTAAAATGCAAATGCCCCCGAGAGTGGTAACACTTCAAGCCAGCGGTGTTAAATTTAAATAGAAGCCTACTGGCCACCTATTGACTTAACATGACCTATGTTGTGTTGTATTTTCATTTATTTTGTCAGACATTTCTAAATTACATTTTTTTTTGGAAGGGGGAAGGTAGGGCAGTTGGGGTTAAGTGACTTGCCCAAGGTCACACAGCTAGTTTTGTGTTAAGTGTCTGAGGCTGAATTTGAACCCAGGTCCTCCTGACTCCAGGGCCGGTGCTCTATTCACTGCACTACCTAGCTGCCCCTCTAAATTACATTTTAATCTGATTCTGACTGGACTCTAGAGTTGACACCTCTGCTTTAAACTGTCACCCCACAGTCTGTACTCCAACTTCATCTTTTGTCTTGGGGTTTGGATTTTTGTGGTTGTTGGTCCTTTGTTCTTAAAGAGGACAAATGACATCATAAGGATGATGTCTTGACTTCATGAATTGGATTTAAGTGAGTCAGGGCTATATAAAGTTGTCAGCCTCACTCTAACAACAACAACAACCACCACCACCACAACTTCATCTCTTGTCCTGGGGTTTGGATAGCAGGTGAATAGGACTTTCTTTTTATTTATACTTTTATCCACAACACTTAGTGCAATGTTTGACATATTGCAAACACTTAGTAAATAAATACTTATTGACTCCTTGACTTAGCTTTGCTTAAGATCAGACTTGTTGCTTGAGTCATATCTGACTCTTTGTGACCTCATTTAGGGTTTTCTTGGCAAAGACACTAGAGTGATTTACCATGTCCTTCTCCAGCTCATTTTACAGATGAGGAAACAAAGGGAAAAAAAGGTTAAGTGACTTGCTCAGGATCACACAGCTAGTAAGTATCTGAAGCTGGATATGAACTCAGGTCTTCCTGACTCCAGGCCTGGAGCTCTATTCATTGCATCACCTAGCTGCCCTAAGATCAGAATTAGGAAGGACTAAATCATAGGACACATAATGAAGGTAATGCTATTGCTAGCCAGGCAATATCTGGGGTATGGCATGATAAAAAAAATAGATTCCTAGTCATAAAAATCATTTCATCATTTTTAGTGATTTTGAAAATCACTGTGTGAGTAACGAAGAGTACAAGACAAGGAAAAGGGATGTCTGGAGCAGGAATATCTGAGCCCTACAGTATTCTTCCAGTCCTTACAAAACTATCTGACTTCTTTTCCTTTTCCTTTCCTCCATAGAGTGTTTCAATCAAGCAAAAAAAAAAACAAAAACCAAACTTATTTTTCCACATACATGGTGTGCCTGCTCTCACCTCTATTTACTTATCCAAGTAAATGCCATTCTACCCATTCCTTCTGATCTGTTGACATAAAATTTGAATCTCTTCCCTTTTTCTTTTTCCCTCTCTTCTTTCATTTGTCTATCTGGTTTTAAAACTTTTTGCCATCCTGATTTGCCTCTCTGTGTGTATGAGGTGTTTGTGTGTGTATGTATGTATGTATGTGTGTATGTATGTGATACTTGGGAGTAAAATGAAACAAGTCAGTCTTCTAAAGTACTTAGTTTATAAGATTTAGGATCAAAATTATAAACCATCTAATCCAACACCTTCATTTGAGAACATAGACTATTTACCTGAAAAACATTTCCTTCAGGATCTAGAACTTCACAGATTATGTCAGAAGTATGCTTCATAATGTACCTGCTGGCTCTTAGCTGTTCACGCTGGCTGAAAGGGTGGTAGAGGTTATCACTGCTTGATTCATGGGAATAAATGGCTGAGCAATCTTTATCAATAGAGAGGCAACCAGTGCTGGGGGGGAGCACCTAGCAGGAAGGCAGAACAAGAAAAAAATTGATTTTATTACTCTTTAAAGAACTTTTGAACTCACTATTAGAACAAAGTTTATCTAACTCATTAGTTTGTTAAGAGTAAACCATAAACCATGTAAGTATTATGCTATACAATAAATATCAAATAGCTCTGGGGCTTGGGGTTTCCAAGTCATTCTCCCCCCAATGCTGCCACTGCCACCTAGTTCTAGCTTCTTTCTCTTTTCCCACATGGGGAGGGGAAAGATACAGGGACAAACAAATCTAGAGGGCAAATTGACTTTCCCTGTCACAACCTTGATTTTGCTATCGCTCACAAGAGTTCATGAACTCTGAAATCTCATCTGATCACAATATATTCCATCTCTCCCTTCTGCCACCTAATACCAACCACTATGCACCTCTAATCCTTTTTTCTTTTTTCTTTTTTCTTTTTTTGCAGGGCAGAAGGCAGGTAATTAGGGTTAAGTGACTTGACCAAGTGTTAGTAAGTGTTAAGTATCTGAGATGGGATTTGAATTCAAATCCTCCTGACTCCAGGGCTGGTGCCATTCACTGTGCTACCTAGATGCCCTGACCTCTAATCCTTTGAACACTCAGTTTTCCCCAGGCTGTCTCACCTATACTAACTATATTCTTTGTCTTTCCCCCATCTTGACCTTTTGGTGAACCAGTTTAACTCTAACTACCCTCTTGAGTCCCTTGCCCCCTGATCATATCACTAAATGTGCCCTGCCAAGACCAAGCTTTGGATCATTCACACTAACTACTGCCTTAGTTCCTATGCCTGTGCCGCTGAATAAAAATCGAGAAAACCATGTAACCATTCAGAGTGGATGAACTATAAATTTAAGCTACACATCCTCAACTGGACTTTCATTGCTGCTAGGCAATTCTTGTAGACCTCCCTAATTAATTCACTATCACACTCACCACAGTGGCTCTTGCAAACCATTCCATGAAACCACCCATTGCTCCTCCTCTAGCCATTCTCCTGTCTGAGAAACTCAAGTTTTACTGAAAAAATTGATGGCATTCGCTGAGAGCTCTCCCTTCTTTTTGTTCCATGTGACCCAGATGATTCCTTCAGCTACTACTGGATGTTAGTGCCCCACAAATTACTTTATGCATTTATAAATTTACTTATGTATTTATTTCCTCCAGTAAACTAAATTCTGTGAGGACAAAGATTATTTCATTTTGTCTTTGTATCTTTAGCATCTACTTATCTTCCTAGCACACAGCAGTCACTTAATAAATGCTTGTGGATGGATTGATAAAGAAAACATTTTCTAACAATTAGAACAATCAAAGGCAGAATCAGCTACCTTGGACAGTGGCCTCTGAGATCAATTTGGAGCATTATAATCCCACCCAATATCCTCTTATCTTCTCCCTTTCCTTGAGTTTGATATCGATTTTTGTGTTTATGTGGTTTAATTTCATGATCTATCTGTATGTGCACAGCTGATTCTCAAATAGCTTCTGTGTTGATAATTGGTCAATTTCTGATGCTAAAAATAATTAATTTCAATTTTAAAAAATGATGTTTAGTATTTTCAATGCTTTGTGCTTTCCAACTCTTTTATTGTAGAAAATATTATGGATGTATAGGCAGGAGGTTTCTGAGTAAACCTTTGGTTTTTGGCATTTCTTGATAAGGAACTTAATTTTTTTTCACCATGGTCATCCTGCATCCACCATCTCACTAAAGCAAGAGCATGAAGGCTAATGTTGACCTGGGAGTCTTGTCCAGTTCCTCATAGATTGTCTTTGCCTCATTCTTTCACAACAGATGCTGGCATATAAGCTGCGATTTTCTTTATGTTGGTCTGTTTGATTCTGGTTACTTACTGAAAACTCTTCAAGGTGAGATATCCAGGAGTCCCATGAAATGATGTGTCTTGCTTTTGGATGCAAGATGAAAGCAACCGTTGCTTACTCTTGAGGGAGAGCTTGTGAGCCATCTTTCCATTTAACTGTGGCTTCTCTTTTTGGTTTCACTTAAAGCAAGAATGTCAATATGATTCAATGCCTCCTGTAGCACAGTTACTCACTGAGTAGCTAGAGACTACATTTTAAGCACCAGAAGTGAAATGAACATTGAGACAATTTAAAATCGGCGTGTTTTTCAGACGCTTCAGAACGAATCTAGACTTTGTCTTTGGTGACTATCACAGTGGACGTGAAAGGAAACACCACAGGACAGAGTGTGTCTTGTATTTTCCTTTGTTTCATAGGTTGATATCGCCAAAAAAAATTCATCAACAAATGACCAACTTGCTGGTGATGGTCATTTTCATACTAAGACTGGTCTTCAAATAACGGAGTCATTCTCTGGTGCTTAGCAGAGCTCACCAATTTGTCTAGCACCAGGGACACTTTCTAGGTCCTTTGGTGAAGGCTTTTGACTGAGTTCAAGTTTTACAGAACAAATCCTTTCATTAAGGGGATTTATTCTGTAAAATTTGGATTCAGTCAAAGGACTTGAGGGCCTAGAGGGCCACATGTTGCCTTGAGACCACAGGTTCCCCACCCCTCATAGCCTTATAAACCCCAAGGTCATGCCTGAGACTGTATGGTTAGGGCTTGACAGGAGTCCTCTTTTTCCTCTTCCAGGAAGCCAATTTAGCCTTGGGACAAATTTTAATAAATCCAAGATACTTCACACAGCAAAAGTGATTGATTCTGGGAGCTTGGGATGTTTTATATATATATATGGTGTGTGTGTATATACATATATATATTTGAGGAAGACAAAAATAGGTGCTGCCTTTTCCAAAAGAAAATATGAATTAGATCAATGCTTCATTTTTATTTGTTTCATTCTTTATTTTCCTCACTAAAATGTAAGTTTCTCGAGCATATTTTCAGCTGCACAAATTTCAACAAATGATTTAAATTCTCTGAGCCTCAATTACTTCAACCATGAAATGCGGATATTGTGAAGCCTGAAGTAGCATTGGTTAGTGGAAGGAGTGAGGGACTAGGATTTGAATCCTAGCTCTACCATTTAAGACCTGGGCAGTCCTGGGACAATCATTTCTCATCTCTGGGCCTAGTTTCTTCATTTGTAGAATAAAGACTGATGAACTACAAGGTCCATTCCAGTTATATGCAATTTGTATATGCTTATTTAGGTACATGTGTTCGCCACCATTAGAATGTAAGCTCCTTGAGGGCAGGGCTGTTTTTTTTTTGTCTTTTTGGAGGGGGGAAGGCAGGGCAATTGGGGTTAAGTGACTTGCCCAAGGTCACATGGCTAGTAAGTGTTAAGGGTCTGAGGTCAAATTTGAACTCAGGTCCTCCTGACTCCAGGGCTGGTGCTCTATTCACTGCGCCACCTAGCTGCCCCCAGCAGGGCAGTTTTTGAGAAAGAATTTTTCTTTGTATCCCCAGTGCTCAGTGAAGTGTCTAACACAGAATAAGTTCTTAATCCATGCCTTTTGACTGATCTATAAAACACTATGTAAATGTGAGTCCTTATATATCTTAAAGGACAACTCTAAAGGATATCAGCAACAATAGCCTATTTTTACTGGTATATGGCTACATGTGGAAAAGAGAATATGAAAGGAATACCCAGAAGGCAAAGGATCACTGGAAAACCTTTGCACCTTTCACCTTGGCTCACCTGGTATGTCCCTTGTGGCTTTGCAATAATTGATGTCCCATCTCCGAAAGTGGCACAGCAGCTGCTGTCCTCACAGTTTGTAATAACAGAAGCATAGTGGGGACTCTCTATTCGCATACACTTCACTTGCCTGGTGATGGACCATGAGGATTCATCTAAGAGCAAATAGAGGTGGTCATGGTTGAAGTGGTGCTGGACTAGAGGAACGGACTTTAGACTTTAGAGCTAAGGCTCTCTTCATTCTACAGGGCTCTTTTGGAAAGCACACCACTGAAAGGCAGAGAGGAAATCTGGGATTACTGCTTTTGATGCTCTCTTTTATGATGTATGACTTTCTGATACCCTGAGACTCAGGACTGGTCATTTCTTTTCTGCCAAGACTGCTCCTCTTAGTGTTGGAAGCAATGTTTAATATGTTTAAGCAAATAAAGGAACCTGAGTTCAGGACACATTTGTTTTTAAATTGAACACAAACTCCAAGGAAAACAAAGTTGGTATGTTCGTTCACTAATTGAACACAAATCCAAAGGAGAAAACAAAGCTAGTATTTTTATCACTGCTGCTCATGGAGGGCAGGGACTTGATAAAAGAAAGGAGGACAAGGGAAGTGTGGTAGCCTGGAAATGGTCAGGACACCTGAGGTCAAGGCCCAGTCTTGCCACCTACTAGCTGTATGACTTACAGCAAGTGACCACTGCTCTGAGCCTTGACTTTATCTTCTGTACAATGGAGGAGTTAGACTGATCTTTATGATTCTGTATAGCTTTGGCAGGCTATAAGTTTGTATAGAGCTAAATGAAAATTTGGAATTTTTAAAGTCAGAAAACAGGATTTGGTTTTCTGGATGCAGGCCACAGGAATAATGGATTTGACATGGAATGGTGTGGCTCTCAGGCAAAGCTGAAAGAACGCATTTGCTTGGTGGCTTGCTTATCTGATCAAGAAAACTTTAGATTGAGAATGAAGAGAATAGGGAGAAAAGTGCCAAAATATGATGACTTAGCACCCTATAAAACAGTAAGTAAGATAGAGAAAGAATAATGGAATTTCTCAGTAATTCACAAGACATAATGGTTTGAGAAGAAGAGGCAGATATGACACTCAAGATCTTTGATATCTATACACCCCCGATGCTAAGAGTATGGAGAAATTATTGAAGCAAACTCCAGAGCTTAAGGCATGGTGGCAAAGATGGAAAGAGCCCTGGATTGGGAGACAGAAGACATAGTCTGCCTGCATAACTCTGGGCAGCTAGCTGACTTAAATGTCTTTCGCCCCCTGTAAAATGAGGGTGATGGACTGGTTGATCTCTAAGGTTCTTTCTAGCTATAAAGTCTATGAGGCTATGATGTCATAGGTATCACTGAGACTGTGACTCACAGGAGTAGGGGACTTTTTCATATATTATATTTGTACCCCCAGCACCTTTTGTAGTATCTGGTACAGAGGAAGCACTTCATAAATTTTTGTCAATTAATTGATTGTTGAGTAGACTACTGGCAATGGCAAGGTACATACACCTTATTCCAAAGGAACATTTTGGAGCACAGAGTGGCAGACAAGCACTGTGCCTCAGGTAGATTTGCACCTCTGCATAAGGACCAAAGAAAGAAAATTCAGAAGCCACGCCGTGGTGGGAGTCTACTCTAGACCATTTGGCCAAGTGGGCAACATGGAGTGGTATATAATATGAACTGTCATGTGGCTTATTGGGATTAATGATTATAGGCTAACTGTAATCATAGTGGGGAATATAATTATGCTAACATGTTCATCTGTGAGGATCAGAGCAAGCTAAAGTCTGACAATGTCCTAATGAAGCAGAAATTCAAGATACCATGTAGAGCCTTCATTGTCTGTGGTGGTGAGTTGATGTAAACCTACTTGCTTCTTGATCAGTTGAAGGTACCATAGTGTCTTCATAAATCTGGTAGAAGGTTGTGATTCGGGTGCCATCAGCATGATCCACTATCCTTGTCCCATCAGTTTTTATAACAATAGTCACTTTGTCTTCTCGAGTTGTCATCACCTGGATGGAGAAGGGACAGTGGGTGGTAAACCTCTTGGCTTTTGATTGCCTAATGGCAAAACTTAAGCATGCTTATTATTATTAAGATCTGGAGTCTTTTAATAGCTGAAAATTATAAGAAATTAATGGATAATATTTGTTTACAGGACTTTGGGGGAAGCTTGGAAAGAACTTTAATTTTCTTTACTTTAGCTGGGTAGGTCATCACAAACATTGAAGCTTCTGGTTCACACAAGCTCCTGCTTAGATCAGATGAGAAGACAGAAGAAGTTATGTGAGGGTCTTCCTAATTGCAGATTTTTATAGTTGCAGGGGACGTCAGTGATTTTCTGGTCCAACGAGATAGTCAATAAACATTTGTTAAGCACCTACTGTATGGTAGCCTTGTACCAACTGTTGGGGATTCAAAACAAAGCAAAAGGCAGTCCTGGAGCTCACGGTTGAATGGGGAAGATAATATGCAAACACATTGTACAAACAAGCTATAGACACAAATGAGTGTGTGCGTGTGTGTGTGTGTGTGTGTGTATTTAATAAGTTGGAGGTAATAGAAGGAAGGCACTAGAATTAAGTGAGATTGGGAAAGGCTTCCTATAGAAAGTGGGATTTTTAGCAGAGACCTGAAGGAAGCCAGGAGGCAGAGATGAGGAGGAAGAGCTTTCTAGGGATGGGGGAAAGCTAGTAAAAATGGTAAAGCCCAGAGAAATGAAGTGCCTTGTCCAAGGCCATAGAAGTAGGAAGAAACTAAGATCCTTAGACTCCAAATGCAACCCGTTTGCCAGTGCACTACACATCTTGTCCCAGATTTTCCTGTCTTTTGTAATTTTTGTGTTTTGTTATCACACCTCCTACTAGCTCATTTCTAGTGGCTCTCTTCTTTTTTGGATGGAGGGAAGACCTGTGATTTTTTATCACTATGCAAATCCTCTCCCCTGATAGGGATCAGCTCCATGTCTGTACCTCATAGTCTTAAGAGAATTTCATGGGGTCAGGGAGAACCTAGGCTTCTGGTTTTTATGTTGCTGTGTTATATTGTGTTGGCACAGTTGGATTTTTTCTGAAGGTCAAGCAAGTTAATTGGGGGAGACTTTGTCATAGTAGAGAAGGATAGCTCTAGGGAGTCTGGGGAACTTTGTGTTTCTGTATTTGTGAACACCAGTGTCGAATGTACTTGTCCTTGAGGGAAACAGAGTCTTGCACACTGGGTTTTATTGTGTTGTGATATATTTTCTGAAGTCCTAGGTACTGAATAAACCAAAGGGCTAGTTAAGATTGATTTTGTTATAAGGTCAGTGACAGCTACATCTTTGATGTCCCAAGACCTACCCTGGCCTTCTTCTCTTCTCTCACTATTTATTTTACTTGGTGGTCTCAGTAGCTCCCATGGATTCAATTACAGTCTCTATAATGATATTCTTAGATGTATTTATCCAGCCTTTAACTCTTTCCTGACCTTCAGTCTCACATCCACCAACTGCTTAGCCTTGGATTTGGTGTTGGGAAGACTTGAATTTGAATCTGGCCTCAGACACTTATTAGCTGTGTGACCCTGGGCAAGTCACTTAATCTGTGTCTGCCTCAATTTCTTCACTTGTAAAATGGGGATAACAATAGAATCTACCACCCAGGGCTGTTGTGAGGATCAAATGCGATATTTGTTAAAGTGCTGTGCAAATGCTATATAAATTCTAGATATTGATTCATCACCATCATCATCATCCATCTCAAATTGGATATCCTTAAACTCAACATGCCTAAAATAGACCTCATTATCTTTCCCTTAAAACCTTCTTCACATTTTAACTTCCTTATTTGTGTTGATGGTACCACCATCCTCCCAGTCACCCAGGCCTGCACCCTGGGCCCTCCACTAATTCTCATTCTCTCTCCACATATCCTATTGAAGGCTAATCCCGTCATCTCTGTCTTTGCAAGATCTCTCATATATGTCTCATTCTTTCCTCTGATTCAGCCACCACCCTGGTTCAGGCCTTTGTCATCTCATACCTGGGCTAGTGAAATGATTTACTGGTTGGTCTGTCCTACCAAGTCTCTCCATGATCCAGTCCTTCCTTCATTCATCTGCCAAACTAATCTTCCAAAGTATAGGTCTGACCCCATTCAGTCAATTCCAGTGGTTTCCTATCACCTCTAAGAGGAAGTAGAAAATCCTCTTTTTGGCTTCTAAAGGCCTTCATAATCTGCTCCCTTCCTCCCTTCTCATGCTTTTCTCTCTTACATATACTCTATAGTCCAGGGACACTGGCCTTTTTGTTATTCTTTTCACACAAAATAACTCCTAAATCTATGTTTTCACTGACTAGTCTCCACTCCTGGAATGCTCTCTGTCTCCACCTCCTGGCCTCCCTGACTTCCTTCAAGATTCAGCTCAAATACTGTTTTCTTCTCATCTCTCTCTGGGCTAGTGCATTTTGTCTAAGATTACCTTCAATTTCCCCTGTACATATCTTGTATGTATATGTATATATTCATATATATATGTATACACGCATATACATATATGTATATGTATATATATGTATGTATTTGCACACCCCATATACATCTTGTATGTATATGCATATCTTGTTTCTATGTATATTCACACAACCTGTATGGATCTCAAATGTGTGTGTGCATATATACACACACCCCATATACATCTCATATTATGTATATATATGTGTGTGTATATGTGTATATACACACACCACATATACATCTTGAATGTATGTATATACACACACACCCTGGATGCATCTTGCATGTATGTATATAAATATATAAATATATATATATATATATATATATATATATATATATACACGCCATATACATCTCATATGTATTTGTATACATATCCCATAGACACTTTATATGTATGTATATACATACACCATATACACACACCTTGAATGTATATGCGTACTCCGTATATATCATCTTGTTTGCATGTTATCTCTTCCACTAGAATGTGTACTCCTTGAGGGTAGACATGGTTTTTGCTTCCCTCTGTATCCCTGGTGCTTAGCATAGTGCCTGGAGGTTTAATCAGTTCTCATTGAATTGACTCTGTAATGCTTCTTTTGAAACTTGCCATATTGGAGGCAGTGGAGACCTGGCACTGAACACTCATGGAGTCTGAACAAGCTTAGAGACTTCATAGAAGAATTTGAAGCAATCAAATAATGCACAATACCGTTCCATCAACAGGATCTGTAGCCTGAAAGGACAAATATGGTGCCAGGTCCGGTAGTCTTTCTAATCCTTTGGTGCCAATTCGAATGCCTGCAGGTGTGGTAGTAAACCAAGTGCCCACTTGGATTTCCCCAATCCCTGAGAGCTGATAAGGTGTTTGCTCATGGGAACCCTTGTTTAATAAAAGAGATGTATTTTTGTGACCCTTTCCTGTAGAAACAAGAACAAATATAATAATATGAATGTGGCATCTATCTCTTGATAAATTATAACTTAATAATAATAGTATTTATATAGCATTTTAACGGCTCCAAAATACTTTACAAAAATGATCTCATTTTATCTTTACAATCCTGGGAATAGGTGCTATTATTAACTCAACAGCTGACCTGAGGGAAACTCTGATTGCTTCCCTCAGTGATATTTTTCAGTGGGTAGATGAAATAAATGGTACATAGTGAATACTTAGCAAATGATTGTCAATCGATTAGTTATAGAAGTATTGCCTCCAACTTTTCTCACTGCTCTTTCAAACTTATTCTGAATTAGTATTCCTGGTGTTAATTTTATAGGATCAGTGCTTTGCTTTCATTCATCTTCTGTTAAGTGACCTTGTCCATCTTTTACCTATATCTTTCAAATATCTAATTTGGTTGGTGGGTTCTCTGTGCATACACCTTGGTCTCTTCAGACAAGACCTATTTCCCCTCCTCATTGGCATTGCTTCACTCAAAATTTCATTCTTGTGACTCTTTTGTCCTTCCTAGGATGACTTCCCCTGAAGTTTCTTAGTCCATAGGACACTAACTGGCCTTCCTCTTAACCCCATGAAATCTGTCCTCTCTAAGTGTTGGGTGCAGGTCAGACTACTCAAATTTACTCTTTTCGATCATAAACTCTAGAATGGAGTAGTCACTTCACCCATGGTTCCACCAGCAACTAATTCCTCCCTGATAATTAGTCTAAGATTCTGAACAAAACCTCACTTTGTTGTATCCTTTGTCTTTAGAAAGATGAAATCACTACTAAGATAAGCAAAAAGTTATTAACTGCTCTGCTCTTGGCACAAAAAGGCTCAGATGTCTGGATAATCAAAATCTCCATCACAACTATATTATGTCTCTGTGCCAGGACTGTGATTTTTTTTTTTCAAACTCCTCATTTTCTCTTTTTGTCCAGGGGGTCTGTAGCTACATTGCTGTCTCATCCCTTCTTTGATCCTATTCTGTTTCTGGTGGCTGATATATACCCCTCCAGAGCCATAGTCATAGCTTTCATTCTACCAGGTCCAAGTGATAGGAGGTAAAATTTGATAACTATAGAAAATTAAGGAATCTTAGGTAAAATATACAAATGAAGACAATGAAGACTGGAGGGGATAGAGTCACTTCCCCAAGTAAGAAAGTTTCTTGGCAGAACCAGGGCTATCACCCACATCTCCAGGCTCTTAGCCCAGTGTTCTTTCCAGCAGTGATTCAATGGAGGATATCATAACAACCAAAGCCATCCAGCGCTTCTTAGGATTGCCACTAAGTTGCATTTTCTTGACCCTGAAAATGCCTCTAATAAATTTGATTAAACATCAGAAAAGCTGGTCATAAAGCTGGGAGAGTCAGCCTTTAGAATAATCAATCAATGAGCATTTATTATGTGCCTTCTATGTGCCAGACATGATGCTAGGTATCAGGAATACAAAGACAAGAATGAAACAGTTCCTGCCCTCAAGGAGTTTATATTCTATTGAAGCTTAAGTGACAGTTCCTCTGAAGAACTTTGGAATCAATTGCATAACATGGGAGATGCTGGCAAAGGACTATCCAGCATGGTATACTCACATCAAAGAAGGCATTGTGCTCTATGAGATGCACAGATTTGGAGAATCCACCCCAAGTGTTCATATGGACTATTTGTGCCTGACCTGAGCTTGTATTGGTCTAATCACCACAGCTGGACACACTGTAACTTGACTCTAACATAGTGTTGTAATTTTGGTCCTTTTTGAGAATGAAGGACAATAACCAATAAAGAGACAGTTAACTTGACTCTTTGCCAAATTATCTAGACCTATTCCAATCATTTATGCTTTAGACAGATGCCTCTGATATGGCAGTGGGAGATGTCCTAACTCAAGTCATCATAATTCCCAATATGTTCCAGTCACACACAGACACACACACAGACACACAGACACACACACACACACACAGACACACACACACACACATGCAAACATAACACACTTTTTAATGGAAAAGGTTTACTTTTTGCATTTATCATATTTTATGTTGTATTTTGTTTATTTCTATACATGTTTTATCACTCCTGTTACATTGTAAACCCTGTTAGATCAAAGACAGCGTCTAATTCATCTTTGTATCTCTTTCAGTGCCTAGTACACTTCTTTTCACATAAAGCTTTTTCCAAATTAACATTTTTATGTATTTAAAAATTTTATAATACCTTCATTTCTGAATCTATCTCTACCAAATCTTCTACCCAGAGCAATACCTTATACCTAAGAATTAAAAAAAAAAAAAGAGGGGGGAAAAAGCTGTTCAGCAAAACCAGCCAATGCATTAACCAAATCTGGTAGGATATGCCTTGTTCCATACTTAAAAGTCCCCTACTTCTGTCAAGTCAAAATGCATTCAGAAGTTCATTTTCTCTTTGGGATAAGCTTTTTCATAGTTACATTGTTCAGTTCAGTTGTCATTACTGTTTTTCCCCCATTTATATCTGTGTAGTCACTGTGCATATAATTTTCCTGCTTATGTTTATTTTGTATAGGTTTCAATATATCTTCCAAAGCTTCTCTAAATTCTTTATATTCACAATTTCTTATACTATAGTTCATTTAGGCATTTCCCAATCAATGGGCAGGTACTTGATTTTTTTCTCATATATACTTCTGAAAGAAGCTCTCCATGGATGAGGAGTCCTCATCCTCTCAATTGAGCCCTAACATTTTTATCATTCTATGGATCACAGAATTGAGAGCTGGAAGAGACCTCAGCAGCCATCTAGTCCAACACATATGTGAAAGGGACAGTATTATACCACAATTGTCTAGCGTCTTCATAAAGACCTCCAAGGAAGGACAACCCAACACTTCTGTAGATATTCCATTCCATTTTGGGATTGTGATCATTGTTAGGAAGTTTTTCCTGACCTTAAAACTAAATTTGTCTCCTTGCTATGATCTCTACTGCCTTTCGATAGCATTGAAGAGCACCACATTAAGCTCTCTGCCTTGTGTTGACTTCCTCAAAGTATTCCTACATGAATAGAAATTGAGGTAGAACATTTACCAGACAGGTTTGGCAATTCTAGGAAAGTAAAAAATTCTAAGAGAATGCCTTGATGACTAAGTTGGTCAACTGTCAGTTCTTATTCCACATCATGTCTCCAAGACATACCTGCTTATTTGTTTTACTAGCCACAATGTCCAGTCTTTTCCCCTTTAATCCGAGTACAAAAATATTTGTTATATTAATGCATTATCACATATTATAATGTATTAATAGTTATAATAAGATTTTTTGCTCTAAAACTTGTAGATGTTTCTTATATTAGATCTCATTTCCTTATTCTACTCTAAAAATAGCAATCTGCTATAACATCTTTAGTCCCTGCTCTGTTTAGCTAAATTTTTTTTAAAAAAATTCTTCTGAGAAAAGTAGGGTACAGTTCTTTTAAGAAGCAAGGGATAGTTTGTAACACACATACAGGGAAAGAATAAGCAGAAGCATGAAATTCTCCTCTATTCTGAGATAAAAGAGAGCTGAGCTGAGCTCGTTCTGGGATCTGGAGCTCTGTCCAGTTGGCTTTAGGATGAGGACTGGCAGGTAATGAAGAGCTCTCTCTACAAGGTAGACAGAAAGATACTACAAAGTCAAAGGGGAAAGTTCTGGGGAGACAAGTGGCACTTTTGCCTTGATAAACAGTCAGAGAGGAGGGCTTTAAGACAGCCTGGTAGATTTGAAAGAGCACTGGGCTTGGCATCAGATGATTAGGTTTGAGTCTCTGGGATTTCATTTACTAGCTCTGTGACTCTGTTTCTCTTTCCTTGTTCATTATTTGCAAAATGAAGAATTGAAGATTTCTAAGGCTCTTTTGGGTTCTGGTATTCTAAGATTCCAGGGCAGCAGAGTAGGAAGCTAGGAGGCGCAGTGAATAGAGAGAGTGTTGAACTAGACATCAAGAAGACCTGGGTTCCAACTTGACCTCAGCCACTTCCTGGCTATTTGACACTGCGTAAATCTCTTAACCTCCGTCTGCCTCAATTTCCCCATCTGTAAAATGGAGGTAATAATAGCACCTACCTCCCAGGGTTATTGTGAGGATCAAATGAGATAACATTTGTAAAGTGCTTAGCATTGTGCCCAGTAAACAGAAGGTGCTTAATAAATGCTTGTTACATCTTTCTCTCCCTATGGGGGCTACCTTGAAGATGTGTGAAAAAGGAAATGTTTAGAAAGTTGAAGCCTGAAACAGTTAACAGCAGTAGCCAAGCAACGACACATACTTAATTTGTACTTAGTGTATATTTCATGTAACCATTGTTCTAATCAATAAGTTACAGTGCCTATATCTTACAAGTTTATATGCTATTACCCTAATTACCCATGTTTTTGCAAAACGCAGCACAGATTATAAGATTACAGATTTATAATTAGAAGGGACTAATGACAATCTAGTCCAACACTTTCATTTATAGATAAGAAAACTTACGACCAGAGAGATTAAGTTTCCTAAGGTCAAGAAGATAGGAGTGTTGGTTCTTATAAGGACTCATATTTACACATATTTATACAGAACCTTGAAGAACTTATATAATATATAAAACACTCCACATGAACATAAGAGAAGCACAAAGTGCTATGAGAATTCTGGGAAAGGAAAGGTCAATTCCTACTGAGGCTTCAAGGAGGAACTGGGATTTGAGCTCAGTAATGAAGTATAGGTAGGTTTGTTTTTATTTTAATTTTTTAGGCAGTTGTCACACCCTACAGAAGATGATTAATGGATATGAAAAGTCAATTCAACTTAAGTAAGACTAAGAACTTAGTAACAGACTGTGGGTCAGTTGAGTGAGGAGTGAGCAGATGATGGCCCCTTGGTTTTATACTCAAAAAAAGTGAGGGTTGCTTTAATCAAGGTAATGAGGCTAATGGGCTTCACGTGTCTGTGAAACAGAGTAGCAGAGAATGGAATGATTAGGAAATAATGTGAATGCGGCATTTACATTTAGAATTTCCCCGTCTTTTGGGTTTTAGGTATGGGTCTAGAAGCTCCCCCAGAGGAAGGAGGACTAGGCAGCTGCAACAGATCCCACTCAATGCTCACATTTCCCCCACAGAATTGGAGGTCTGTTGGACACCAGATGTCCTTGAACCCACAGAAGATAAACAGAATTGAGAAGGAGAGGAATAAATAATAATGTGTAGTAGTAAGTACCCTGTTCCTCTCCCTCTCTTCAGCTACTGGAAAACAGCCAATTGCTTCTTTAATTTAAGCTTGTGTTGGCTCTGGCATAGATAAAACATGTTTCCAGAGTAAAAGAAAAATATTTTTTTTCCATAAAATATATGTGCATGTCTAATTTTGTGAGTTGAGGATTATATAAGTAAATGTGGCATGTAAAGTATGTAAAATAAAGTATATTTCTTTAAAAAATAACTGAAATTCGAATGACTCATTCTTAACTTCTGTCAACATAAGTATATTAAAATATCTGTGCGTACGAAATATACCATAAAAAGCCTTTACCTCAGTCACCTAAAGTCTGTTATTTAAAAAATGACGTTCATTAAGATTAAAACTCCCCACTTTCATGTATGCCCTTTGTTTTGCAAAATCACAGAATTTGAGAGTTAGGAGAAACCTCAGTGACCATCTAATCTAACTCATACAACAAACAAAGCCCCACAATAACAAGTGAGTGTTCAGTCTCTGTTTGAAGATCTTTAAGGATAGGTATAGCGCACAACTTCTCCAGGCAATCTACTCTTACTTTCAGACAGCTCTAAGGGTTACAAAGTTTTTCCTGACATCAAGCTTTAACTTTTTGTTACTTCTACCCTCTGTTTCTGCTTCTAATTCTTGGGGTCAAAAAGAAAAAATTGGATCCCTCTTCCCTATCATAGACCTTCAGATACTTTGGGACAATTATCATGTTCCTCCCAAGTCTATTCTTGTTTAGGCTTAACATTTCTACTTACTTCAACTGATACTCATATGATATGGTCTCAAGGCACTTCATCATGCTATTTGCCTCCAAGGGGACAGTCTACAGCTTGCCAATGTCCTTATTAAACTATAGTGCCCAGAACTAAAAACAATATTCTAGTTTGGTGGTGGGAAACTTGCAGCCTCAAGACCACATGTGGCCCTCTAGGTCCTCAAGTGCAGTCCTTTGACTAAATCCAAAATTCACAGAACAAATTCTTTTGAGATTCAGAGTTTTTATTGTCAAAGGGTTATACTTGAGGCCCTAGAGGACCACATGTGGTCTCAAGGTCACAGGTTCCCCACCCTTGTTCCAGATGAAGTCTGATGAGGGCAGGGTACAGTTAGACTATCACTATCCTATTCAGTTAGTCATAGGACATGAACAAAGTTTTCAAAAGAAGTCTTGCAAACTATTAGCAACTATATGAAATAACACTCCAAATCACTATTAGTAAGAGACATGCAAATAAAAAAACACCCAGGTCTTATTGTACACAGAAAAAATTGGAAAGGATGATAAGAGATGGGACCAAGGCAATGATGGTGGGGTTGTGTAAAGACAAGCATAGTAATGTATGCAATGTTGGTGAAGCTATGAATTGGTGTAGTCATTGTGGAAAGCAATCCTGCTGTGCTATAAGAAATGGCAAACATGATGAATATAGAGAAACATGAAAAGATTTATATGAACCGATACAAAGTGATGTAATCAGAACCAGGAATACAATATAATGATGCCTACAGCAATGTAAGTGGAACCTGAATGTTATGAAATTTTGGAGAACAAAACTTGCCATCCCCCCAAAAAGGAGATATGAGAGGATATCTTCCCCTGGTGCTTTGAAGAGTTGAGGGTCCACAGCTGTGGGACATTGCATATAACATTAGTCGTTTTCAATGTATTGATTTGCTTTGCTAATTTTTTTTTCCCCCTTATACTTTTTAAATTTTTTGTTATAAGCTATGGTTATCTGGGAAGGGTTAGGGCAGGGGTGGGGAACCTGCTGCCTCGAGACCTCATGTGGCCTTCTAGGTCCTTGGTTGTGGCCTTTTGACTGAATCCAAGTTTGATAGGACAAATCCTTTTATTAAGGGGATTTGTTCTGTGAAATTTGGATTTAGCCAAAGGGTCACAGCTGAAGGCCTAGAGAGCCACATGTGTCCTCAAGACTGTAGGTTCCTCACCTCTGGGTTAGGGGAAAGGTAAATGATATGAATAAAATCTGTTTAAAAAGAAAATCAATGCTGCTTTCTTTTTAAGGACCTTTATTGCCTCCTGTGGTCCTAGAACTATGTGGGTCTGACAGCCATCTAGCTTGGAATGAAAAGGCATCTTTACTTAAGCTGCTGCTCTGTGTTAGTCTGGGAGGGAAAGTCACATCTGTTTCCCATCTGTTCTTTAGTGTTTGGGGGGGGGGGCAGAAATAAACACCCTATTTCAGAGATGCCAATCAACTGATCAATCAATCAAAAACATTTATTAAACACCTACTGCATGCCAAGCACTGTGCTAGGTACTCGGAATATAAAAATATACATACTCCTCACTTTCTGGGAGTTCACATTCTATCGTGTGTTACTAAGTACTAAGTTGTGTAATTTTCACTATTTTCCCCTCATTTTCTTTTCTTTTATCTCTCTCCTTCCCTTATTTATTCTCTCCTATCCCTTTTCTCACTCCCTCCTTTATTCATTTTCTCCTCTTTCCTTTTCCTTTCCTCTTCATTTCCCTTCTTTATTTCTCCTCTGTCTAAGCCTTAGGGCCTTCTAAAGGCACTCATAGAGCATTATCTGTACTGATAGCCCATGGGGTTAAGGAGATTGTACACTCCTCGTGAAGGTCTGATATCTGTTGTATTTTAGCCAAGCCCAAAGACAGTCATTCCCCAAAGAAAATAATCACAGCATAAAATAGAACACAAGAACCATGCCCCAACTCATGCTCAAAAGCTTAGCTTCTTCTCTCAGAAACGGCTTCTGTCCCAAAGAGAATGTTTTATGCCATGTCTAGCCTACAATGAGGAGTGGGTAGAACTGAATAGGGCACAGTATGGACAGTTACCCGGTTCCTTTTATGACTGGTATTATGTGGCTTCTTTTTCTTACCTGAAACATCATGAATCTACAGAATATCAGTCACTTAAGCATTAATTGAGTCTTTACCATCTGCTAAATTCTGTAGGTGCCATGAAGATCTCCTAAGACATAATTTGTTCTACAGGAACTTGTAAACTAGTTGGGGATGTAAGGCATCTACACAATTCACCGCATTTTGGTATAAAGGTACTCCTTTATTTTGTTTGGATCCCTCTTTTGTCTGCACCACCCTCTACCTTGAATTATTCTTTTGTGTGTGTGTGTACATGTTATATCCCTCCACTAGAAGATAATAGTGTATCTTTTTTTAAATCTTTGTTTCCCAATTGCCAACATAGTCCAAGGCACATGGTCAGTATACACTAGAGTTTTATGAAATTAGGTTTGAAATATAACTATAGAAGTGCCATAGGAGGGAATGTCCTTCTTAAACCATAATGTGTCATCAGACACACCCACATTCAAATGTAAGTACAAAAAGGTTATCCAAAGCCAGAGAGAAATGGTTTTTAAGATGATCAGTTTTGGAATGATCTGTGACATGACTCATTTCTATGTGGAAAATTCACTTCTATTAATGTGGAAAATCAAGAATCAACTGTCTTTTGATAAACTGGACTCTTCTCAGCAATACATAGTTATAAGACAACTCTACAAGTTTCAGGATGGAAGGAGATATCTACATTCAGTGAAAGATCTAGAAAGAACAGAGTTTAAATGGACACTGAAGCAATCTACATGCTAGCGTTCTTTTCCATGTTTGGTTCTCTTTCTTTTTTTCCCATTGTTCACTCCATTGGTTACAACCCTTCTA
>CM053584.1:353977586-354038801 GCA_028627135.1 Pseudochirops cupreus
AATTTCTCAACATTTTTTATTTAAAAATTTTATTGATTCCCAAATTCTCTCCGTTCCTCCCCCATCTTCCTCTCCCTGAGACAGTAAGCACTTTGATATAGGTTATACAAGTTCAATCATGCAAAACATAATTCCATATTAGCATGGTCAGACATTTTAAAAAGGAAGTCAGCTCAAAAAAGATTAGGAGACCTTCAAAAATAAAATCCTTGTGACAAAGTCACCATTGATTCTGTTGAAGAGGGAGGGATAACTCTTTGAATGAGGCAGATCAGGAAACTTATAAATGAAATCACAAGCAACTAAAAAGAGGCTGAATGTTAGACCTGGAGTCAAGATGATCTGTGCTCAAATCTAGCCTCAGGCACTTGTCAACAGGACCCTGGGCAAGTCACTCAACTGCTGCCTGCCTCTGTTTCTTTATCTGTAAAATGGGGACAATAATAGCATCTACGTCCTAAGGTTGTGATGGGGATCAAAAGAGATTATAAAGTGTTTTGTAAACCTCACTATGTAAATGCAAGTTATTATTATTAATTTCAAAAAGTCATATATTAGTTCAAGTACCTGAGAACAAACTCAAAAGAGCGGCAAGTGAGCCATTTAGAAAATTACCTAGAGATGGTACAAGCAGCAATAAAGCAACTGCTAAAGATTCCAGTTAGTGTAGACATCATCTATGTCAAAGGAGAATTTGGGAGGCTCTAATTGGCCACATTTAGCTACTTATCTAAAACATAAAACACAAAAGCCAAAAAAACAAAACCCAAAAGACTTTAAGCACTTCCTTTTTTGTGAGACTATGGTGTGAAAATATTGCAGAGACTTTGCACTAACTATACTATCTGGATGCTATTTGGCCCAAGATAATACATATAGTTGTAATGAATGGATCATGGGAACGGCATCTTCAAACAATAGGTATTGAATATGGCTCATTGTAATGCAAGCAGAGAAGTGTCAAATAGAGTCTCCAGAATGAAAAACACAAAGATTAGCTTCTGAGCACAGTGAGGCCTTGTTTTTACGGGTGATGTCTTTAGTGACTTCTAAAATGTGTAGGGATGAAACTGATTTTCTAATTGGCCCTTGGTAAAATGACATCCCATTTTTTGTGGTTTGGAAGGCAATAGCTTCAAGTTGGAGAATGTGTTTATTAAAAACAGCACAGAGAAATCATTCAATATTTCTACACAATGGCTCCTTGAAAACCAACATCCTGAAACACAATGGATATTTCCATAATTATTGGCAGAATTTTCAAAAATATTATTCCTTGGAAAACCAAGATGATTTCTCAGCAGATCATGCTTTCCTTGGCCCCAGCCAACAGTCTGTTTTCCTGGGCTGGTTAACAAAGATCACTGGGATTTTTTTTCCAGTATATGTCTGCTTTCACAGGAAGTCAAGAGTGCTCTGGAAACTCAAATAGGCACCCTCAAAGCATTTAAAGATAGACTGTTAAATTCTCCTAAAACATTCTAACCACATAGAGGTTATTACCAAGGAATGGCAAATCAGAATGGGGGTATGATTTAATGATAACAAATAGGTGCAGGATATATCCTCTTTGTCATGTTTCACTCACCTGGTGCTGTCCCACTAGGTCCGTGGTAACTTATAGAGAGATTGATTCCATTTTCCAATGTGGCAAAGAAAGACCCAAACTTGCTAACCATTCTCTTCCTATGGCGAGCCCATTCTACAGGGTGACAAAGTTGAGAAAATTTGCATTTGATCAATGACAACATGAGCAAGACTTGGAGGAATCCAAATCTCTAGGTCCTCAAGTATGGTCCTTTGACTGAATCCAAACTTTGACTCATTCAAAGGGTCACAGTTGAGAACCTAGAGGGCCACACGTGGCCTTGAGGCCATAGGTTCCCCACCTCTGTCCCAGATCATGACTATCTATGTCCACTGGGGCTGGCTTATGATATGACCTTTCTTTTTGACCGTTACTCTATCCTTCAATTTTATCCCTTCCTTTGGGCCAGGAGTGCAGACTTGCTGCCTCCAGGGACCCCATACCATGTTCCCCTTCACTCCCTATTTTTGTTTCTAGCGAGAATCGGGGTAGGGTATTTTGTCAGCCTTGCTTAGTCATTACAGACCACAGACTCACTTATATCAACAGGCAATTTCAGCTCTATGTGAAATCCTTTCTTCACTCTTTTAGGGGAATCTGTAGAGTTATTAATAAAATTTTAAAAATAAAAGCTAAAATAGTCAGTATGCTCCCGTGTTGGCATCTAGCTCCCAAGCTGGAAAAGGAAAACTTCCAGCAAGTTAGTCCTGTGAGCTAAACTCGGAGAGTCATCTGCCTTAATTTATTCTCAGATGCCAATTAAAGTATACCCTGGGAGATACACACATCTGGTTGACCACAGATGCTTGTAAAAAAAAGAATTAGAATAAAAAATTAAAAAGCAATGACCAAAGAACAGAGCATCACCAGAGACCAAAAGATGAGCTTCTGTTACCAGGGACGGTCTCCAGTCTCCAATCAGCAGCATTCTCTTCCCCTCTGGTTCTTATGTTTTGGGAAGAGAAAAATGCCAGCTGCTGCCACCACTGCTCCCCTGATCAGGCCCTCTCTTCCCTTTGTTGCTTTCAGCTGCAATCTCTCTTCAGACCTATTCAAACTAAACTCAGATTTGAGGAATCTCCACAGTTTAACTGCATGATATTTTCTTGCCTAGGAAGATAAGCCTCTTAATTTGCAGCATAAATCCAAACAACTTCCCCCACTGTGTCTCCTGCCCCTGGGGAAGGTAGTAGGGTTAGACACACAGCACTCATATACAGAAAATAGAAATACATTTTAATATTCATCCACACATCTAATTTAGAATCAGATATGTTACAATACACTCCCAAGTAAAATATAATAATTGATTGTAGATTATTTATTATTCCGAATTGTATAGGCCATTTCCCCTTATTGCCATAGAATAGCAAATAACATGAACTTATTCAAAATATGTTGCTATAGTGACCAATGTGACATCAATGGAAATGTCAAAATTTTGTTAAAGAAAATAAAATTGTTTAAAAATTTCCTCTTGCAAAACAACTTTAGAGAAAAAATTCACACATATAGTATATACAAGTAAAACCTGAGCATCTTCTCTCTCACCATCCAAAACCCTCTCTCCCTCTCTCTCTCTCCTTCTCCCTCTTCTCTCTCCCTCTTCTCTCTCCCTCTCTCTCTCCCTCTCTCTCTCCCTCTCTCTCTGTCTCTGTCTCTCTCTCTCTCCCCTCCCTCCCTTTTTCTCTCTCTCCCTCCCTCCCTTCCCCTCATTCTGTCTCCCTCACTCTATTTTATATAAACATACATATAGTACATAATATATATGTATAAATACGTATATTATACTTTGATATATTTCATATATATTTATAGCACATATATTTAAAATAAAAAATATAAATCACCTTTTATTTAACAGAAATTCATTAGACAAAATTTCAATTTAATAAGTTATAAATTCCCTCTAAGGAACTCTATCCTTGGAAATTATAAAATTTTGGTCTGGTGCTTTCACTTTGCCCCTGATAACCATAGGTTTATCAGTTTAGATCTGGAAGGAATAGTAAGTCTCACCTAGTATAACTTGATCGCTTTGTAAATGAGGAAACTGGGATGGAGGCTCAGAGAACTTACACAGGGGGTGCAAAAACCTCTTGTTCTATGTTCGTGCATATACAATAGGCAGAAATAAAGACACACACACAGATTTGAAAACAACCTAAATTCCCAACAGGTGGGGAATTAAGGAATTCTTTACTCTTCTGTCAAACCAATCTTCCTTAAGACCATGTCTGATCATGTTACCCCCTTATTCAACAAACTGCCATGGCTCCTAATTATCTCAAAGATCACATATGAAATCCTCTGTTTGATTTTTAAAGCTCTTCATATAATCTGTCCTTTTTTCTACTTTCCAGTCTTCTTAGAACTTCCTCCCCCAACATGTAGTAGATCCAGTGACACTAGCCTCCTTGTTTTATTCCTCACCTGAGACAACTTGCTCCATCTCCTGACTCCAGGCATTTTCACTGAGTGTCCCCTATGCCTGGAATTCTCTCCTTCATCTCTGCCTTCTGGTTTCCTGTCTTCCTTTAAGTCTCAGCTAGATTCCCACCTTCTGGAAAAAGCCTTTCCTAATACCCCTTAATGCTAATGCCTTCCTTCCCACTGATTATTCCTAATTTATACTGCACACATTTTTTGGTACATAGTTGGTTGCGTATTGTCTGCCCCATTTGTCTTGTGAGATCTTTAATTGAGAGTAGAGACTCCTCCCCTCTTTTGTTGTATCCCTAGTATATAGCACAATGCCTACACATAATAATACAAATTCTACAAAAATTATTGTTGACTGACTCTGGTATAGAGATGAAGTGGAGTATATTCTAATAGGGTTTGAGAAATGACTGGCATTCTGGAACTTGCTACTCAGAGGGATAAGCATTCTCCCAAAGTCTTGAGAGTGATTTAGACTATTGCAATCTTTGAGTCAGATGGGGGACTTTAGGCATACTCAGATATTCTAAAAGAGATGTACATAGAATGTGAGAGAGAAAACAGAGAGGAAGGAGGAAGGAGATGGCATCCTCAGTCCTGTTTAGGACCCAAGGAGCCAAAATGGACGTCTCAGTGGCACAGGAGCAAGAGACAAAAGAAGCAACTGAAAGGAGAACTTGAAAGGAAGATGCAGCTGTGGCAGAGGAAGAAGAGATCCAGGTGGTCCATTGGGCACTGTAGTCTTCTTGGGACAGAGGGTTCAAATGGATATGGCTAGTTGTACTCACTTTTTCAAGGCCTGAGGGAAGTTCCCCCCAAAGGTTTACTCTTTCCTTAACTTCTCCTCCCTGTGCCTATCTAGTAATAGATGCTGTAATACACTTGTCTTGCTTCTTTAGCTTAAAATGTTTCCTGTATCCTGATTTTACCCCAAATAAAGAGAATATAGAGAAGCCAAGGGTTAGCTGGAGATACACAAAAATTTAAATTAAGATAGAGAGCCAAACACCTGTCTAACTGCTTTGCATCCTCCTACTTGGCTCTGGATGGGTATACCTTATTCAAAAGAAACAGGACAGGAAAATGGTGGATGGGAGAACCATTGTCTATTAAGGCATACTTATATGATGAAACCCAAGAACCAGAGTGGGGAAATGTGACAAAGAATACTTGTGTGAAGGTCAATGGAAGGAGAAATGCAAGTGATTTTTTTTTCATTGACTTATTTACTTACTTTTAGTTTACAAGATTCAGTTCCACAGTCCCTTGAGTTTCAGATTTTCTCCCCTCCCTTCCCCCCTCCCCCCATGGTGGCATGCAATCAAGTATAGGATCTGCAAATACTTTCACACTGTACAATAGTTTGGTTATATAGAAGGGTTGTAACCAATGGAGTGAACAATGGGAAAAAGGAAACAAAACCAAACATGGAAAAGAACGCTAGCATGTAGATTGCTTCGGTCTGCATTTAAACTCTGTTCTTTCTAGATCTTTGTCTAAATACAGAGATCTCTTTCCATTCTGAGACTTGTAGAGTTGTCTTATAGCTGTGCATTGCTGAGAAGAGTCCAGTTTATCAAGGATGGTCATCACACATATGATGTGTCTGTCATTGTGCACGAATTTTTCCTGCTTCTGCTCTTCTCATTTACCATCAAATTGTATAAGCCTCTCCAGGTAACTATGAAGTCCATCTCCTCCCCATTTCTTATAACACAATAATATTCCACTACATCCATATACCACAACTTGTTTAACTATTCCCCAATTGATGGGCATCCCTTAAATTTCCAGTTTTTTGAATACAAATGATTTTTATCATCAGAGCATACTACTACATGCCACAAACTACTTGCACAGTGAACATTTATAAGGAACTGGAGAAATAGATCATAAAGCATGTTACAGTAATGATGAGGGACCTCCATTATGCAGATATCTGCTAGGACTCTCTGCCAAAAATCAGAACAGCTAATAACTTTTTAACTTGCCTTCGTAATAATTTCATCCTTCAAAAGGTAGAAGAACTACAAGGAGAAATTCTATTTACAAGGGAAGAACTGGTTTCTGGGTTGAAATGATAGGAAACAGTGGAAAGTGGTTATCTCATAGAATTTTATCTAAAAGAGAGAGAATCTAGGCATAGTCTGACAAATGCCATGGACCTTGGGGGAAAGGGGGAAGCGGGAATTGAAAAGGGTTCAGATGAAATATGAACCCAAGGATGAAAATGCAACTGGGGATGTCAGTCCAAGAGGAAGGGGAGATGCTCAAGAGCTAACTTGTGAAGAAACTAAGGGAAACAATTTCAATGAGGAGAAAAAATACCATGGATTTGTCTGAAGAGACCGATTGATCTATGGGAAACTCATTGAGCAACTCAGATTTAAAAGAGAAATGTAAAGAGCACAGAAATAAAGTGAAGTAATAATCATCACAACATTTATATAGTATCTATGTGCTAGGCACCATGCTAAGTTCTTTATAAGTATTATCTCATTGATCTTTACAACAACCTTAAAAAGTAGATGTTCTATTATCCCAATTTTAAAGTAGAGGAAACTGAGGAAGACAGAGGCTAAGTCACACAGCTAGCAAATGTCAGAGGTTGGATTTGAACTAAGGTCTTCTTACCTAAAGGCTTGGTGTTCTATCTATTGTGCCACTAGCTTGCCTCTTAATAGCTGTTGAATATGACACAATGGTGGACAGCTAGGTAGGACAGTGGATAGAGCACTGCGCTTGGAATCAGGAAGACTCATCTTACTGAGTTCAAATCCAGTCTTAGATGCTAACTATGTGACCCTGGGCAAGTTACTTAACCTTTTTTTTTTTTAACCTCAATTACTCATCCGTAAATTGAGCTGGAGAAGAAAATGAGAAAGCAGTATAGTATTCTTACCAAGAAAATTCCAAATAGGGTCATGAATAGTTGGACACAACTGAAATGACTCAAAAGCAACAACATAAGAAAATGGTACAATCCTTTGAATTCTTAATCTAAAAATAAGCTGAGTTTGGGAAGCCGAAGGAAAGAAAATAAGCTCTATTGGTAGAACAAAAAGATGAAAAAAGGAATAGGGTTTTTATTTTGGGGTGGGTGGGATAATGATAATTGACAGCAGAGAATGGAGCTACTAAATTCTTAATTTTGTTCCTGTTTTCTTTGCCAAAAAAACATATTTGTTGTAAAACTGGGGAAAAAATGAAGATAAGGAAGAGCAAGATGATCATGGCAAGAGAGAACCTGGTGGCTCTTGTTCAAGTCCCCTGGCTGAGGGACTGGAGAGTCCTGAAAAGGGGCACAAATGATTGGATGAATCACCATGGAGAGGCGCCATAATGAATCAGCCAATCATTCGATAAACATTTGTAAGCACCTACTATGTTCTGGGCACTGTGTAGAAGGCTAGATATTGTGCAGTTATTCAAAAAAGGAAAAAGCAGGAGTATGTATAGGAAAGACCAGTGAATTTGACTTTGATACCTGAGAAAGTTCTAGAATGAATCATTAAAGAAATGGCCAGTGAACTCCTGTGAAGGGATGTTGTCAAGGCAAAGAGTCGGCATGACTCCAGCAAGAATAAGTCTCATGAATCGCCCTTCCACAGTGCCTGTGTATCTCAAGTTCCAGTTGGATGTCTTTAAGAATAATAATAATAATACTTGTATATATATATATACATACATATATATATATATATTTTAACATTTGATTATAAAACTTTAAATTCTAGATCAGAGGGGAGAGGGGGGAGGACATAGGAGAGAATAGATTGGGGGAGGGATTATACAATGGGATGGCTGTTTTGGGGCAGTGGGTAGGGAAAGATGGGGAGAAAATTTGTAACTCAAAATTTCATGGAAATGAATGATGTAAACCAAAATAAAAAAATAAAATAAAATAAATTTAAAAAAAGAAAAAAAAGAATAAGTCTCATGAGTCTAACCTTATTTTTCTTATTGATAGGATTACTAAACCAGTAAGTGAAAGAAGATGCTTTGGATATAGCTAATCTAAATTTTATCAGAGTTTTTGATAAAGTATTTCACCCTGGTTTGATGATTACATTGAAAGCTGAATTGTGAATGGTTCAGAGTCGATGTGACTAGATTTCTCCAACCATAAGAACCTGAGCACCTTGGGTAGTTATCCTCAGCCCTGAGCTGTTGAACATATTATCAATGACTCATAAAAGGCATAGATGCCATGCTCATTAAATTTAGTTTTGTATTTGAATTTTATTTTGAAAAATTAACAGTTATCTATTTTTGTTCTCTCCCAATACCTACTCCATAAAGAAAAACAAATTCCTTATAACAAATATGTTTAGTCAAGTAAATTGCCTCTTTGGATGTATGAAAAATTATATGTAAATACATATAATATAAACACATACACATATCTACACACATACATGTATCTGTATGTATGTGTGCTATGTGTATATTTTTATGCATGCAAGATTATTTATATAGAATTATACATAAAACTACATATAATTATATAAAACACAATTATATATAAAATTATATAAAATATATTATGTATATATTCTATATAATATAGTATTATATATGTAATATATGCTATATACATACATACATACATACATATATATAAGTTAAACATATATGTATGTGTATATACATTTATATAAAAAATTCTACACCCTGAATCCATCACCTCCCCATCAAGAAGAACTTATTTTATCAATGCGATACCCATAGCAGCTGCTATGAATATGTGGGCATATTCCCAGGTTTGAATCACAAGATATAACAAACTCTCTTCCTTGAAGACATAACCAAGACATTTATTCAAACACCAGTAAGCCAGAAGTCTACACACATTGCCAATGCAGGAAACACCAACATCCCCAAGCCTTCCCCTCCATTAGGCCTCCCCACAAAACAAATTCCCCTGGGAAAAATCCTCCCTCTCTCACTCATGCTAGCTGCACTCTCTCTCTCTCTCTCTCTCTCTCTCTCTCTCTCTCTCTCTCTCTCTCCCTCTCTCTCTCTCTTTCTCTCTTTCTCAGCTCTGTCTCACTCAGCTCCACCTGTTTGGCAGGCTCCTCCCACCATGGGCTCCATGTGATCACATGGGCCTATTTAAGGGCTGGGAAGATTTTCAAATTCCCTTAACATTACAATGCTCATCAAATTTACAGTTGGCTTAGTGCTGGCAGAGACAGCCAAGGAGAGTCAAGATAAAGTTCTGGGTTGAATTTAATAAGATAAAAGCCAATAGAGATAAATGTAAACACTCAGTTATGAGAAAATAAGTTTCACAAGTCAGAGATTAGGAATACATGATTAGATAGTTTTTTTTTTCTGAAAAATATCTGGGGAGTTTAGTGGATTACGAGGTCAACGTGGGTCAGCATTATGATATGGAAGCCAAAAAAGGTAGAACAACCTTGGGATGCATTTAGAGAAGCAGACTTCCAGGTATAGGAAGGTAATGGTCCCCTTGTACTTTTCCTACCCACAGTCTCATCTGGAGTAATATGATCAGTTCTGGATGCCATGGTATAAAAAAAAACATTGATCAACTAGTGAGCATCCACAGAAGAGGAGCCAGTGTGGTGAAGTCTTGAATCTGTGTCTTGTGTACCAGCTGAAGTTTTCCATGGAGGAGACTCAAAGGGAACATGGTAGCTATGTTCAAGTATTTGAAAAACTGTGTTGTGGAGAAGAGATTAATCTTGTTTAGTTGGTCATAAAAGATAAAACCAAGAATGATGTATAGAAGTTGCAAAGAGTCCAATTTAGGTCTGATGTCAGGAAAACCAATCAGAGTGGCCTAAGGGCTAGTCTAATGTGCTACCTAGAGAGATGCTGGGTTTTAGCTCTTAGGTGCTCTTCTAACAGAAGCTTGACATCCACTTGTCTAATTCTGCTAGGGATTACTTTGGGGTAGTATTCATACTAGATGGCCCCCGAGGTTCCTTTCAAATCTTAAATTCTGTGATTTTATGACAAAACACATGTAAAATTTAATTTTAAAGTGTAATTAAAGCCGCAGCAACTCAAGAGTTGGAAAGGACCTCAGAAACCAACTAGTCCAACCTATACTTGGAAACAAAAAGAGTCTACATCATAAGGGACAAGTCATCTAGCCTTTAATTGAAGATTTCCAATGAAAGTGAACTTAATACCTCCCAAGAAGTCTCATTCCACTCTTAGTAAAGAAATAGAAATATTTTTGTTTCTCAGATCCAATAGTTATAAATATGCTTATATATTTCTCCTTTCAGATTAAGTATGGGCTTTTATGTGTAAATTAAAATATGTAATTATATGTCAAGTCCACTGTGTATATAACTCAGAATATATATTCAGGGCAGTAACTGCAGCCTAATGATGAGTTGGGCCTAGAGTTGAACAGGAGGAAGACAGAGGGATGTATTTGGGAAATTGCATAGTTCTTTAAAGAATTCAAATTGCTTCTTGATGCAAAGAACCGTCTTTTCAACATAAATGTTCTCTCAATAATGCTCTATGGCCCTATGGAGATGCCATAATATCGTTATGGGAAAAGGTAGACAGGAACACGTTTCCAATAATGACCTATATTCCTAAAGTGACATTAAAAAACATAATTAAGGAAAAATGTATGATTGGAAGAGGAAGTTGGTCATTCATGGGGCCAAACTATCTAATCATATATTCCTAATCTCCGACTTGGAAAAGATACTGGAGGGATTTGCCATTTCCTTCTCCAGCTTGAGGCATTCTAGGTTAAGTGACTTGCCCAGGGTCACACAGCTAGTAAGTGTCTGAGGCTGGATTTGAACTCAGGAAGATGAATCTTCCTGATGTCAAGCTCAATGCTCTATGCACTATGGCGCCCCCTTGCTGCCAACAGTGATGTGTTAGGTTGTATTGTGTGGTATTGTCCTGTATTATATATTAGTATTACACCATAATTATTATTATTATATTATTAATATATATTATATATTATACCATAATATATTAGTATTATACCATATTATGGTGTGTCTCAGTGATAAAGTTACCTGTCTTTGGTGTCCTTGACCTCCTTCTTTTAACTTTGCCTTCATCATCTGAGGAATCATTGTCTTCTCGTCTTTTCACCTTTCCTTGGAGCTTCTTGGGGTCTTTTATGTGAATAAAGAAATTATGCTTGTCCTTTTTCACTTTCACTTTTATGAAAGTTGGCCCTAAGAAGTAACAGGGCAGAGACAGGTGAATGAGCCTATTACTTCAAGTTCTCAGAAAGCTTTCCCACAATGCTTGGAGAGGTGTGCTGTATGCTTCTGTAATTATATACGTAGACATATGTTATACTCACATGTACACATATATGTATATACACATATGTGTATGTGCATATATATATATATATATATATATATACACATACATACACACATATACACATGCAAATCTAATTAGAATTAGGAGCAAAGAAGGCACCAGACAGATGGTGAAGTAGGCATGTACCAAATGTACCTATTGTCCCCATAGTCTCCCTAACTCTAAACCACCCACATTTACCTTCTCTAGGCAGTGCTTCATGTTCTAAAATAAATATTACTTTATTCCATCATCAAAACTTCCATTCTCCCAGAAAGATGATCTCAATATTTAGTAGAAACAATCTGTATTACAGTATGAATTAGTTTGATAGTTTAATGCATTATACTTTCTATGGAAACCTTTTTAGACAAGGAAACTTATTGACCTAAAAGACCATAATACATAAAATCTGTCCCAAGGGTCCTTGATGTTCCATGACTTAAAAGTCATATTACCACTTATAATTACTCAGAATGGCCATATTGGTCCTGTAGAATCTAGAATATAGTGTTCTAAGACAGAAGTGGGATATGAATAAGGCCATACGTACATAAAAGTTAAACATGACTCAAGACCCCATCTGAGTAGCACTGCTCCACCCTCTCATAGTAAGTAATAATCTCATTGTCGTGGGGTTATCCAAAGTGATTTCACACTTCTTGATCTAATGGCTAATTTTTTCCACAATGTACCTTTTCCAAATACTATCTTTTCCACTTCAATCTGTCCTCCATCTGAGGGATACAAAAAGTAATTTGTACTGGAGACTTGGGTTGGATTCTCTCCCATGTTGTATCCTTGGAACTAGAAAAAGAGAACATTATCCTGTACATGTAAGGATGCAATGGACAGAAAATGGGTAAAAATACGAATCAATTTAAGTAATTTTAGATTTGTTACATAGAGTTCTCTTAAAGACAGTCATTGACAATAAGAACCATAGAAATTCAAGTTGGACCTCAGAAATAAGGGAAATAAATAGAAACTATTTTATTGGCTCATGCTGATACAATAATAACTGATAATACTAACCAAATTACAAATTTAGTGCCAACCAAATTAACTGAAGAGTACTTTATCGAGCTAGACAAATCAAGAAAATTTAGAAAAACGAAAGATCTAAAATGAGAAAAATTATTTATAAAGAGGATTTAGCATTATCAGATTTCAAACCATATTATAAAATAGAAGTCATTAAAAACTATTTGGTAATGGTTAAAACAAAACCCCCAAAAATATATTAGTGAAACAGACTATATAAACAAGAAAAAGAAGCTATCGAAAATAGAATTCCAGTGTTTCTTAAATCTAAGGCCATAAATTAGTGGGGAGAGAACTCTCTTTTCCACCACTACTGATTGGGGGAAAAGGTGATTTGGAATAAATTGTAATTTGGAATAAATAAAATCAATTTCTTATACCATATATATGTATTTATATACATACATACACACATATGTATATATAAGCTCCAAATGGATATATGACCTGAATATAAATTGTAAAAAAAATTATTTAAAAAATTTAGCATAGAACAATATCAGATATCTTTCTTTCCCATTTATGGCTAGGGAAAAATTTTTTTAAATATGCCAGGGATAGTAGAGATCACAAAACAAACATTTTTGACTATGCAAACTAAAAAAAACAAACCCTTTTATGTGAATAAAATACATGAAAATAGAATAAGAAGAGAAGTTGTAGAGTGGTAAAATGTGCATCAAGTATCACTGATTACAGTTCAAAATCAGAGATATATAAGACATTGACACAAAAATATAATAACATCAATAGCCATTCATTAGTATTCCGGTTGTCAAAGCATATTAAGTTTCCATAAGCATCACAAACTATAAGTAAGAAGTCATGCTACAGATCACTAACAATAATAAAAATTCAAATGACGACATTTCTCAGATTTCATGCTATTCCACACAAATTGGCAAAGATGACAAAAATGGTAATAGTCAACACTGGAGGGACTGTGGGATGACGGGCTCATTATTGAACTGTTGTTGCAGCTGAGAGAGGTCCGAATATTCCTCATATCAATTTGGAATTATGAAAAAAAGTGGCCAGGCCATCCATACCTTTTTGACCCAGTGATTTCACTATTAGGTTTATACCCCAAAGAACCGAAGATAGAAACCAAAGTCCAATATTTACCAAAATAATACAAACAAACTTCTTTGTGATAACAAAGAACTAGAAACAAAGTGAGTGCCCATTATTGAGAAGTGACTGTAGTAAAGAACAAAACAAAAGTGTACTATAGGAATGCAAAGGAATATAATTATGCAGGAGAGGCAGCATGGAACAGTGGGTGAGGCAGAGGAGCTGGCGTAAGAAAGAAATGGGTTCAAATACCACCTCAGACATTTACTGTAAGGGTGACTGGTGGCAATTCCCTTAGGTCCGTTATCTAGATCTAACTATGACACCATGATTATAGAAAATTCCAAATATGAATCCTTTGGAGAAACTTGGCAAGATTTGCACGAACTAATTCCAAGTAAAATCAGCAGAATCAGAACAATGTACAGAATGCTTACAATGCTATCAGTGAAAACATCATTAAAAAGAAGTTGAACTCTTCATATTGGAAAAACCAGTGAAGATACCCGAGAAGGGATAACTAAGCACCCCTCAACACACCCTCTACTTTCCTCACAGCAGAGAAGCAGGAGAGAATGTTGTCTACATTGTCAGATGTTGTCTCGATACTGGATGTTTTTGCTTAACTGTTTCTCCGTCTCTAGGGAGGGTAATATCTAAAGGTAGAAAGGCCTTTTTCTGTGAAAAATGTCTATGATATAAGGTAAAAATGCATCAATAAAATGTATTAAAATTAATTCCTTTTCAATACTGAAGGAGCTCAAAGAACTTTCCAGGCTTTAGACTGAAATGACTTCATCAGTTACTCCTGGATGGTAGTAGTAAGTAGTACTGTAATAAATCATCACTTTACAAGTGTCAAAATGACCTCCAAAACAACATGCCAAAGTTTTAGATTTGTGTTCTGGGTACAATCCAATGCAATACGGAGCTCAGAAACCTGTCAGGAGATGACTTAGTGCCAAATTTTCCTCTCTTGGCTCATATTAGAAAGGCTGCAACTGTCAATTAGCTAACCACATTGACTGTTACAAAGAAGTCATGCATATCCTGACTGGTTGGAAGGTGGTCTTTATGCCCCCCACCCAAACATTTCAGAAATCTCACTGATGACTCAGCTCTGTCTATGCCACTCATTTCCTATCTGGTCAGTCTTCCTGGTTCCACCTTATGATACATTAATTTTCACTTACAGACATGTGCCCACCACTGGATTAAGGTTCCAAATATGGTCAGTGGAAAGGGATTTGGTGCTCTGATGTTCTTTTAGCAATTTAAATGGAGTTGATTGAACCTGAAGGAGGTAGATTTGGGGGGTTAATATACAGGTTGTCTTAGCAATTACATGTCCAAGAGTGCAATGGCCTGCCATGCTAAGTATTTATACTTTGTCCCTGGGTTTCGAGCAGGAAAGGACTTTAGAAACTAGCTAGTCAAAGCCTTTAATTCAATTTTATTTTTTTTTCATCTTTTATTATTTCATTGGTTTTATTGATAATTTTAAAGAGAAGGATCCAGGACTAAGCCCTACCTAGAGCTACAGTTAGATGGTGAGACATAAAGAATCTTCCAACAAAGGGTCATAATATTGTAGAACAACAAAGGACTTCAGAGGTGATCTCAGCTCTTCATTTCACAGATGAAGAAACCAAGGCTCAGGAAAAATCACTGGTTTGTCCAAGATCACATCCAAGGCAATCTATATCAGAGGCAGGATTCAAACCTGGGTCCTCTGACTTCAAATCCAGAATTCTTTCCACTGTACAATGGTAAAGCAGAACTGAAATTTAGGCATTTCTGACTTCCAGTACAGTGCTAACTTGCCATTATGGAGACTGGGAAGGAATGATCAGAGAAGCAGGCAGTATCAGAAGAGAAGAGTAACTGTAGTATCAAATGTTTCAGGATGAGGCAGATTGAGGACTGAGGAAAGAATAATGGATTGGGCAATGAAGAAGTTCTCGTTAGCTTTGGAGACAGCAGTCTCCCTTGAGAAATGAGGTCAGAAGTCATTTACTGTACATGGCATTATCGATGAGTAGTTTGGCTGGAGCTTAAATAGGAGAGACGGGATGCTACAGTGAAAAGTCACCAGATAGAATTTTAAAGTTGGAAAAGCAGGGTTCAAATTCCATCTCTCTAGTCTTTATTAGCTGAGTGACCAAGAGCAAATAACTCGGTGTCTCTGTGCCTCATGTCTCCCATTTGTAAAATGAAAGCGGTTGGACTCAGTGTTCTAAAAATGTCCTTTTTAAACTCTAAATCTGCGATCCTATTCATAAAATTGGGAAGAAAATTGCAAGGGCTATGAGAGAGAGGTTATAAAGGACCTTAAGTACTAGGCCAATTTTTTTTACTATGTGAGGCAGGCGCTGTGGAGTAATTAAAAGTTTGTGAGTCAGGGGTGACATGATGAAAGCAAGAAGTAGGATAGGGGAACTGAATGGAGAAGGGTTCTAGAACTGGGAAAATCAAATGGTTATGGAGTAGAGAGAGAAAATAGTTCAAAGAAGATGATAGTTTTTCAAATGGAAAGGAGCAGAGAAAAAGAAAAAATGTCTTTTGATGGTAGATGGTAGAAACTAAAATCAAAAATAATTTTTTTCAGAAGTCCACCGGTCATCTTGGAATAGAAACTACAGGTGGACAATGGACTGGGCCCAGAATTGAGGCAGACAAGGAGAGCTGGCTAGCTTTTAGAATCATTATCAAAGGATCATAGATTTGGGGCTAGATGAGACATTACTGATCATCTACTCCAAACTCTTGGTTTTATAGGTGGGGAAATTGAGGCTTAGAGAGGTAAGTGACTTAACTAAGGTCTCACAGGGAGTGTCAGAGGTGGGATCTGAACCCAGGTCCTCCGACTCAATCCATCTCCTGTTCCACTGTACCATATCGCCTCCATCACCTTTGATAAACTGCAGTACTATCAATGATCCCCAACAACACCTGGACACAAAACTCACTCTTGTCAGCATTGGTATCAACCTCAGCGGTATTCTATGCCAGCAAACCAGTAGCCACCATGATCTCAGAATAATCAAGATTTCAGGTGATTCAAAAGTCAAGGAAAAAGATGCATGGTAAGTATATAAATAGGCTCTGGCATTTTATTAATAATAATTTCTGCATGATGAAAGGCATAAATGATATCAAAGACTGAAAAGAAAATGGTTCTATTGTCATGGGGCCAGAGCTAGGCATAACAAATGGACACGTCAAGGATTTCTTTGGTACCTATGAAATATTAACAGACTTATATTAAGCCTCTAGCTCCTTGGAGAGGTTTTTATGGAAGATTTATGGAAGGACATGAAGGACAGGCATAGGTTGTTGTCTGTATTACCAGAGAGAACACCTACATCTGTGAGGTCAGTCATAAAGTCAGGCAATAAAGCTTAAGTGCCCATTATGTACCAGGCATTATGTCCTCAGCACTGGGGATACAAAAAAGAAAAAAGAAGCAAAAGACAGTGTCTGACCTCAAAAAGCTCACAATCTAACAGGGGAAAGAAAAGGAAACAAATACGGATAAGCAAGCTACATACAGGATAAAGAGGAAATAATTAATAGAGGGAAGGCACTAGAATTGAGAGGAGATGGGAAAGGCTTCCATAGTAGATGGGAGTTTAATTGGGAATTGAAGGAAGCTGGGGAAGTCAGAAGGCAGAGATAAGGAGGGGGAGTATTCCAGCTATGGGGGAACAGCCAGAAAAACTGCCGGGAGTCAAGAGATGGAGTGTCGTGTTCATGGAAATGATGCTAGTGTCAATGGCTCAAAGAATATGTGTGTAGGGGGTTGGGTGGTCTAAGATGCGTGAAAACATCATGGGTCAGGTAACAAAAGGCTTTCAGGATTTTCTATTTGATCCTGGAGGTACTCAGGAACCATTGGAGTTTAGTGAGCAGTAGGGGTAACGTGGTTGGATCTGCAACTTATTGGGTAGCAAGAGGGACCACAGACCTGCAAAAATAATAAAATGTGAAAAATCTTGGGTGGTCTGCAATCTTCTGTGGGAGGGAGTTCTTGTACTGTGGAGATCAGAGATCCTCGGAATAATTATAGTACAATTTTGCTTGCAGGACAAGGAAGAGAAATAGACTGAGGGGAGAGAAGGAGAAGGAGAGGGAAAGAGAGAGGGAAAAGGAAAGGAAGATCAAGAGTAAGAGAGAGAGAGAGAGAGAGAGAGAGAGAGAGAGAGAGAGAGAGAGAGAGAGAGAGAGAGAGAGAGAGAGAGAGAGAGAGAGAGAGAGAGAGAGAGAGAGAGAGGGAGACAGAGACACAGAGAAAGAGACAGAGAGACAGAGGCAGAGACAGACAGAGACAGAGACAGAGAGAGAGAGACAGAAAGAGACAGAGACAGAAGAGAGACAGAGAGACAGGCAGAAGCAGACAAAGGCAAAGAAACAGAGATAGAGAGAGACAAAAAGAGACAAAGAGAGACAGGCAGAGAGAGAATGAGAGAGAGAAGAGACAGAGAGAGAGAGAGAGAGAGAGAGAGAGAGAGAGAGATAGACAGAGACAGAGACAGACGGAGACAGACAGAGAGACAAAGACAGAAAGAGAGAGAAAGAGAGAGAGTGAGAGAGAGAGAGAGAGAGAGAGAGAGAGAGAGAGAGAGAGAGAGAAAAGAGATCACTAAGGAAACCAGACCAAAAGGGACACTGAAATGAGAACAGGTCAAGGCAGAGCTAGTCAAACCAAGGAAACTCTATATGACTTTTCTCTTAAACTTGATAAAGCTGCTCATTTTTTTGCCCTATAAATACTGCGTACCAGAGTTGCTCTCCAGAAGACTGAATTACTCTCAAGAGGCTTTATTATTAAAGGTTATAGAAATGGATAAATGGGGCATCAGGAAGAGTGGCTACTTTAAGAAAGAGACCCGAACTTTTAAGAGTTAGCATGTGCTATCTAAACTTAGGGACTTTTCCCCCTTCTTGGGTGGACTGCAGGGGCTGGGTAGGTATTAAAACTGGCCTTTCTGAGTAGGTATTGAAACTGGTCTTACCGGGTAGACTCTTTCAACATCTGCAGGTGGGAAAAGTTCTTCCTGCTGCTGAGAGGACTTGGACATCTCGTCTTTATTTTTCTCTTTGGAGCCAGATTTCTTCTTGGAACTCTTGCTATCTTCTTTTTCTAGCTTCTCTCCTTTCTTTTTCTTTTTGGCAGAATCTTTTTGTTTTTTTTCTAATTTCTTCTCTTCTTTTATTCGTTCTTCTTCTGCTATACGGTCCTGCTCTGCTTTCCAAGCCTGTCCAGTAGTCAAACAGCAAATTGTTTAAACATTAGAAGTGGCCAGCTTGGGGAGGCCAGGTGGCTCAGTGGATAGAGCACCAGCCCTAGAGTCAGGAGGAGCTGAGTTCAAATCTGGCTTCAGACACTTAACACACTAGGCATGTGATTTTGGGCAAGTCACTTAACCCCAATTGCCCTCCAAAAAAAAAAACAAACCCAAAAAACAAACCAAAAAGAAAAAGAAGTGAAGTCAGAGATCAGATGCTGAGTAGGTTAAACTGAGGTCGAGTTTGGAAAATATTGAACTTTTCTGGACAAATAGTACTTAGAAAATGAAGGTTTGATTTTAGGAAATAGATTGGATACTAGTTAAATTTGGTCCACTAGATTTTTTTTTTAAAGTTTTCGTTCCGTTATAGTTCAATAAAAAGCATCTATGTGAATTTGCTTCTAGATTTCGGCAGTTTGGAGTTGCTTGTTTAATCAGCAGGCAATTTGCTTATAAGTTTTTCTACTGCATTGGTCTTTTTCACACTTCTGTTTTTTCTCCTTTTTTCTCCTATGGCAGTGACTTCCAGTCTCTGAGGAGCTCCAATAATTGATCACTGTTGTTTTTATTTCCAAGTGAGCAATGGTTTGGGGAGGGTAAAGTAACTAAATGAACTGTGTTTTAGAAATTTGTTTTTAGGCTTTCAGGACATCTTTGATCCAACCCAAGTTTGGGTCTTACTTGCCTAAGATAGTATTTGTTCCTCCTAATCCAGTTGAGTGATGAATACTGTAAACGGATTTGGAGGAACTAAAATATGCTAAGGGGAAACTCATTGGCACAATGGATTGAGCTCCAAGTCTGGAGTCAGGAGGACCTGAGTTCAAATTTGACCGCAGACACTAGCAAACTGTGTGACCCCAGGCAGCTCACTTAACTCTTCCTCAGTTTCCTGATCTGTAAAATGAGTTGGACAAGGACATGGCAAACCACTCCAGTATCTTTGCCAAGAAAACCCCAAATGGGGTCACAAAGAGTCGGACACGACTGAAGACTGGACAACAACGAAATATGCCAAGACCAAGGGTTCTTAACCCGAGGTCCATGAATTTGTTTAAAATTGTTTTTTGATAACTATTTCCATATAACTAGGACTTTTTCTTTTTTATTCTTGTGTATCTTTCTTTAGGCATTAAAACAAACAAACAAGTGAATATTATCCTGAGAAGAAATCTGCTTTTACCAGACTGTCAAAGGAGGTCCATGATACCAAAAAGGTTAAGGTCCCACTAATCTGGGCCATTCCTGTACCCAGTGAGCCACAATGCTCATCACCACTAGTGTGCCCTCCTGCCTGCCATGGCCAAAGTAGTCAACTCTTGGAGAGCAGCTATGGGCAATGAGGAGGGGGATTTTGTAACAAGCATTTGCATGTAGGACCTCCAAGGAAAGGTCAGCAGGAAACATTATTAGTGAAAGCTGAAAACTGCTTTGCCCCCTTAGGGAGAGAAAAGGAATCCCATCCCTTCACTTTCCTGTGGTTTCAAAGTAACAGGAGCAACATAAAGCACTGTCCTAGATATTAGGAGACCCGCTATGTAACTCTCTCTGACACAATGTGATTCTGGACAAGTTAATAACAACAATTACAACAGCAACAATGGCTAGCATTTATAAAATGACTTCAGAAAGCACTTTACAAATATTTTGCCACTTGACCCCCACGACCTTTGGAGAGAGGTGCTAAATCTCTATTTTACAGATGAGGAAACTGAGGCAAGAAAGAAGTTAAGTAACTCGTCCAGGATCACATAGCTAATAAGTATGATATAGGATTTTAATTTATGTCTTTGTGACTCTAAGCCTAGTGCTCTATCTACTGTGCCAAATTACTGCCCAAGTTACTTTTACTAATAAATAACAAGTTAACATTTATATATTGGTTACTATATGTGTCAGGGGTGTCAGGGTGTCAGGAACCATGCTAAGTGCTTTACAATTATTATCTCTTTTGATCCTCATAATGATCCTGGGAGGCATTATTATCCCCATTTCGCAGATGAGGAAACTGAGGCAGATAGAAGTTAATTGACTTGCCCAGGATCACATAGGTAGTAACTTTCTGAGGCTGGATTTGAACTCAAGTCTTCCTGATTCCAGGCCCAATGCTCTATCTACTGTACTATGTAGCTCTCTAAGCCTCAGTTACCTTCTCTGTAAAATGAATGGGTTGAAACAGTTGATCCTTCCCTCTTAGGTTTTAAACTCTGGCTCTCAGTGGGGGAATGTAGAGATTTTTGTCATAGGCACTTTGGGCTGCGTAAGATTTATTGGGGTGTAGTTTGAGTATTGGGTATATTTAGCCATGCTACTCAGAGTTGACTGGGCTTGCTCTCTGATTCATCATATCACGGGTTGACAACCCTGGTGTTTGGTGGTATTTATAGACTGAATGACAAAAACTTATTGTCTGTTGATACAGTGTCAGGAAGCCATGGGTGTATCACCAACACACATGGATGTATTCATAAATTGGGTGTGCAGAAGACAGGCTGAAGTTATATTTCCAAAAAAGAGACTGTCCATTGATTCAACCAGTTGCTATGTTTGCAAGTGCACTCCACCAATAGGGGGCAGCATAGCCTAGTGGAAAGAGATGTGGATACAGTGGTCAAAGGAATTGGGTTCAAACTTGCCTCTGATACATGCCACCTGTGTGACCTTGGGTGAGACATCTCCCTTTTTTCTCCCACCTCTTGTTCTTAATTTTTTCTTCCCAAGCTACAAATAAATGACAATATAGTGGTGAGGAAGGCTGAAAAACGGCACCATTCTTGCAAAACTTTGGACTCCCTTCCAGACGGTAGCCAGCAATCCTTTATACTATTGGAAGGCAAGCTGAGGATCTCCAGTGTTTAGCCAGTGGCAAAATTGAGTGAGGTCATCAATGGCTGTTGACAGTCTTTATAGAACTCAGTACCACTACTACCAGCTTTTACTCGGTATGGATAGAAAGACACCTGAGAGAAATAATCACTGAATCAAATTATAAGTGAATATCTTATCTCAACCTTGTCACTCATGAAGAATGATATGCCCTTTTCTTTAATTTAAGGGAGAATTTTAAAGAGAGAAAAAAATCTACTAAATGTTCTGTTTTCTATTTTTCTATTTTTTCTTTTTTTTATTGGTGTGTTTATTTAGTTTTAGTTTACGAGATTCAGTTCCACAATCCCTTGATTTTCCAATTTTTTCCCCCTCCCTCTCCCCATCTCCCCCCATGGTGGCATGCAATCAAGTATAGCATCTGTAAATACTTTCACATTGAACATTAGTCTGGTAAATTTTCTGACTCTCTTCCCAATATACTCTGACTTTATTTCCTGGACACAGCTATCAATTAGAGGAGTTTGCTTTGCTTGTAAATGGTCAATTCTCCAAGCTCTTAGCCAAAAGATTGGAACTTATTATATCACAGTCACCTAACCATTAACTCATTCAGGGATAGAACTTCTTATTACTGTATGTCATTTTCCCTTTCTTGGATTACCTTGAGGGAGTTTTCTAGGATGAAAATATTCTTGTCTTTCTCCTTGTCTGCATTCTCAGTCACGGTTTTGCTGCTTCCTTTGAGATCTATAAATGGAGAAAATCAAACTCTTCAAGTAAGAAAGAAAAAAAGTCAAGGGTCAAGGGTGTTTGAGTTGGAGGGGAGAGAACAAATTCATGGGAGAGATGTGGAGGAAAAATTAATAAGACATGACAATTAACAAAAGCAAAAGAAAGACTCAAAGATTGACATGAGTGATGCTGATGCCTCCAATAGATATATGTAAATTGGAAGATGGAAGAGTTTGGGGAAAATGAGAATGAGTTATATTTTGTGCACATTGAGTTTGAGATGGTCTGGGTAGAGAAGTCAAGCAATTGGTTGGCAATGCAAGACTAGCTCTAAGCAGAAAGATGGGGCTAAATATTTAGATTTGGGAATCATCTCTGTAGAGATTATAATTGAATCATGAAATAGATAAAATGACCAATAGATCAATTGAACCCATGAAAAAGATTAAAAGAAATGAAAGGTAGTGGGGTAAATGAAAAGTTTTAGACACACAATTTGAGTAACAAATAATTTTATTAATTAGTGCCAGTGAATAATTAATAAAAAAAAGTTGGTCATTTGGCTGTTTCTCATAAACTGATTACTCATATACGCCCTTGGGAGAGTGGGTGTTCCTGAGGTTGGAAATCAACTTTGATTGGTTAATGAGTAATGAGAGAATGAATTCTATAATGTGAGGTGGACTTATTCTAATGAGGGTCTGGAGGATACAGATCACTCAGTCTTGGACAAAGAGACTTATCTCTTCCCAGACTACTCTAGTCTCTGACAATCTGGACATTCACACCTGTGTGACTAAAATAGTGTAAGCTAGAATCCACCAATTCACCTAAACTAGAATATCTTTACTTTTTGATTAGATCTAAGTTTCCTCAGTTGGGTGGGGTCTGAACAAGATTGGAGAGAATGTTAAGTCTAATCTCATTATCAGCCCTATTCTTTAGGAGTTAATTTCTGAATGAGGAAATAGAAAAGGGAAAAAAAAAACTTTAGACCTAATTCAATAATTCAGTATTAATGTAAGAGAGAAATAATCATCTCTCTCAATAGAAAGTAGAGACATCATGGAAGTAGAATTGAAAGGATTTGACAATTAATTGGACGAGGGGGACTCATCTAAGGCAGAAATCCAAGAAGATGCTAAAGTTATAAGTATGGGTGACTGAATGAATGGGGGTACCCTTATCAGAAAGAGGAGAGTCAGGAGAAGGTGGCGGTTTGGAGGGAAAGGATTAAATTCAGCCACAGAATCACCAAATTTTAAAACTGGAAGGGTACACACAGGCGATCTAGACCAACCCGAAACATAAATGTCTACCAAATGGTCATCCAGATCTATTTGAATATCACTGATGGGGAACTCACTACCTCCTGAGGCAATCCGTTCTACTTCAGGGAAGTTTTTCTTTATGTTGAACTGACATCTGCCTTCATATAGCTTCTACCCATTGGTCTTAGCTCTGTACTCTGGATCAAGAAAATCAACCTCATCTTTCTTCCATATTATAATCCTTCAGCATTTGAATGCAGTGATAGTATTCCCTGTCCCCTCCAATTCTTTGTCTTTCTCTATATCTCTGTCTTGTACTTATAATGTCTTGGGCAATGATCTAAGTTTTGTGGCTAAAAAGACAAAATGAAGTAGTCCTTGCCTTTAAGGAACTTGTAGGGGAAAGGAATAGGGGAGAGGACACAATATTTATGCCAAGCAATTGCAATATACAAAGTAATTTGAGGAGAGGGAAGAGGAGGAGTACAAAGGGGAAGAAGAGAGCACCTAATCACTTGGTGAATCAGGAAAGTCCTCAGGTAGAAGACAGAACTTAAATTGAAGCCTGAATATAGCTATGAATTCTAAGAGTTGGAACTGAGGTGTGGCGCCCATTCCAATCTTGGTGGACAGCCTATGCAAAGGTGGGGGATGGAAAACCATGTGAGGGGAGTAGCAAGTAGACTTGCTTGGCTGGATTGTAGAGGTCATGAAGGGGAATCATGTGAAATGAGTCTTGGAAAGCTGGCTGGAATAAGATTATGCAGAGATTTAAATAACAAGCAGAGAAGTTTCATTATACCATGCCTGGAAACCATATCAAACAGAGAATATTCACTCAGAACAAAAAATCAGAGACAAATGCCTAAGAATTCAGATTTGGTTAAAATGGGAATAAATACCTACTTTTAGATTTTTTTGGAGAAGAAACAGTAGATTTTGCAGGAGATGCAGCTTCTTCTAGTTTTGCCATAGCAAGAGCTATTTCCTCAGCCATTTTCTTTTCCTGATACTTTGCTTCTTCCTCTGTGGTCCATTCCTGAATAGAGTCAGCTACAAGTTCCAAATAGTTCCTGGGGGGAGAAATCCAAAGGAGTTAGCAACAAAAATCATTTTGATAGATATTTGTACATAAATGTACCAAGGAAGACAACAAGCAAACTGAACTAGAGATCATAATGCCCAGAGTCTAGTTTCACCTCCTTGGTATCACCTCCTAAGTTCACCTCCTAAGTTCACCTCCTAGGTGTCAAAGGCTTCCAATGTCAAGAAAGAGAACATTTAATAACTTGACATTATTGAGAAGCAAATGGTTTTTTTTCATTTAATATTTCTCCAATATCTTTTAATCTACATGTCATCGAAATATAGGAAGTCACAGGGTCACAGATCAAGAATGGGAAGGAGGCTCAGAGGTTGCAGTAACTTTTTCCAAGGTCACACAAGTCTTTAGAATATTTAACATCAGAAGTAAGATTTGAAACCAGATCCTTTGACTTCCTTGCCAGTGATCCATCCCCTGAAGACAGGTCTTCTACAAAAATGATAAAAATATCTCCCAGTTTTCAAGGAGAACTAACTAATGCTCTAAGTGATACTCTTTATTATATGGCAGAGTGAACACAAGGGATCTGGGGAACAAAAGGTCATTGAATCCTAGAAGTTAAAATCAGGCTAGTACTAGACTGATGTTTTTGCCTTTCACTCAAATTCTACTTAATTGAATTCTCTTTAAAGCTATAGAAACATCAAAATATGCTATAAGAAATGATGAGCTAGTTGATTTTAGAAAAACATGGAAATTCTTGGACCTATATAGGAAGATGCTATCCACCTTTGGAAAAAGAACTGACAAACAGAACTATGTATAGTATGGTGTTACATATATGTTTAAGTGTGTATATGTTTATGTTTATATATATATGTGTGTGTGTAAATAATATTTGTGTGTGTGTGTGTGTGTATATATATATATATATATATATATATATATATATATTCACATTTAATTGTAGCCTTCTCTATGGTAGAGGAGGGAGGGAGAGAGACAAAAAATAAAAAGTGCAAAGCAGAGGAAAAAAGACTTGGAAGGAAGCACAGAAAAGTTGGGTAGCTTTGAAAACAATGTGTAGTACTTAATACTTTTTTTAAAAAAATAAATGATCTAAAATGAAAATGCAGGGTTTTATATTGAATCCTTTATGTTCTACTGTGTACATGGAAATGTTCTTTCCCCCCTCATTTTGTATATGTTTAAAATAAATTTAAAATTAAAAAAAATAAACATCAGAATATAGAATTTGCTTTCTAGCTTCATCACAACATTCTCCAAGTCTTTAATTTGTTTGGGTCCAAGCAAGCAAATTTAATTTAACATTAGTTACAAGAATGGTGAGTTAGGCAGTCAACAAACACTAATTGCTTACTCCATTCTAGGCACTGTGCTGAATCCTGGAGAGGTATTTCCTTGGAGTTCAAATGCTTATTTCAGGTTACAGAACAAACAAAACAAACAAACAAACAATCACCTGAATCCAACATTAGAATGGAGAGCAATTTCCCATTTTTCAGAACTTAGCCGTTGTGCATTCATAGGATTGTGAAAAACTAAAAGCAAAGAATTGTCTTGGGTATGATAATAGGAATCAATGCATCTAAACTCCTGGGATGCCTCTTGAAGAACCTGCAAATAAAAATAAATGAGTAGCTATATTTTAAAATTCTTACATAGGGAATATTTCAGAGTAGGAGCAATGGGAATAGACAAGTAGACTATCTTTGGTCAAGAGCATAAGAGGGGCATCAGAAGAGGCAGGTGTTCATAGAAGTTAGTGAAACAGACACAGGAAGGAGGAAGTCTCCAAAGAGATATTTTGGCAGAGAATAGAGAATAAAGGCAGTGATATTTTTAATATTCTCTAACAGGGCTCATATGCTTATCGATCCCTTGCACCTGGGTAAGTTAGGAAAGAGCAAGGAGGTCAGGGAGAGGAAAATCAAAGTAATTATGTAATATTTGCTTGTAAGTCTGAGGTGGTGGAAGGATGGGTGGGTGCGATGGGAACACAGAAATCCAGGGCTGCCTGGCAAACAGGCAGCAGAGAAGTAGATTGCTTTGGGGATGAGTTGTAGAGTTTTCTTTCCAGGGCTAAAAAAAGAAGCTAAGGTTTTATACTGGCAAAAAAAGACAGTCTGACTCTGAAAGAACACTGGATTTCAAGTCAGAAGACCTTGCTCTACTGTTAACTTCCTTATGTTACTGCAGGCAAATCATTGAATCTCTTTGGTCTTCAGACTCTTCCTGTCTAAAATGAGAGGTAGGGACTAGATGGCATAAATTCCCATAGATAGATTTCAAAATGCTTGGATGATAAAAGATCCAGAGAATAGTCATTAGTGGAGAGGTGAAATTTGGAGGGAGATCTGTGAAGTGTCCAAGGATCTGCCCTTGGTGCTTTGTTATTCAAAATTTTTATCAGTTTTTCAATTTTATTTATCAATTTATCTATATCAATTTATCAACATCTATATAAATTTTTATCAGGATGGAGGCATAATTGGCCTGTTTATCAAATCTGGATATGATATAAAACACAAGTAGTAGCTAAGACATTGGATGGTAGAGTCAGAATCCAAACAGATCGCAATAGACTAGAACAATCTGAGAATTCCAGTAGGAGGTGGCTTAATAGGAATAAACACAAAAGGTAAAGGATGTCATCAGAGAAACACATGACCAGAAAAGAAAAAAAAATGGACTGGTCATATTGTGAGAACAAGGGACCACCAACAGACAGCTTATGTGCTCCATTGTTACGTATGACATAAGAGGAGAATATGAGAAAATTCCCCAATTTGAGGGTATGTGCCACCAGTTGAGTGATTTTTTTGTGAGAGATTTGAACACGAGTCTCACAGGATTAGACAATCATAGATGGGGTATTGATGAGACCACAGATACACTGAAGTATTGGAATATAAATTCAAAATTCTACATTTGGATTCAGAAGTCAACTACTCAAAGATCAGAAGTAGAATTTATTAGGCAAAGCATATGTCTATGTATGTGTATATAAATGTGTCTATATATATATATATATCACACACACACACTCACACATGTTTGCACTTAATTGCAGCCTTATGGGGGAGAAGGAAAGGGGGAGGAAAAGAACAAAATAAAAAGTGCACAGTAGAGAACAAAAGAAAACTAACAAGGAAGCAAAGAAAAAATGGACAGCTCTCAACACAACACATAATACTTATTATATAGGATTTCTTTAAATGGAAATTTATTGCTGTCTATTTTGAATCCTTTCTTACATTCTGCTGTGCACATGACATGCTTTTTCCACTTTTCTTATTATGTATTTGTTTCAATATTTAAGTTTATAAGATGCTTCTTTTTCTTATTGTATATTTAATTTTCAGTAATATATAAATAAGAAATGAACTGTTCAAGGATTACACAAAGCAATTCATGTGAAAAATATTTGGGGGGATTTTTGGCCACCTTGAGGCTTGATATGAATCAATAGTTTGACACAAGCATAAAGAGCAAATGAGATTTTAGGTTGCATTAAGAGTAGCATTATGTTCAGGGTGAGTTATGTATTAGTCCTATCCTTTGTTTCTCTGGCCAGAACACTATCCTGAGCGTGAAGTTTTAGGAAAGTTTTTGAGAAGCTAGACCAGATCCAGGTAAAGCTAATACAGTAATAATAAGGTGATCAGCAGAATTAGTTGGAAAAAAGCTCTACAACAACAAATAAGATTTTTTTGCCTAGAGAAGGAAGGAAACAAGCATTTATTAGGTGCCAGATATTGTGCTAAGTGCTTTAAAAATATTATGTTGTTTGATCCTTACAACAATCTTTGGAGATATGTGCTATTATCATCCTCATATTACAATTGAGGAAACTAAGGCAAACTCCCTGTTATGTCAAGTGATTTGCCTAGAGTTGGCCAGTAACTGTCTGAGGCTGGATTTGAACTCAGGAATTCTTGGCTTCAGGTCTGGCATCCTTTCCATTGTACCACCTAGCTGCCTTTAGGCTTATTCTGTAGTTTAGAAAAGATAGTAGATTTATTCTTGGCCTTTGAGAACAGGACAAGGTTTTTGGAAGCTGAAGACAGGCAGAGTTATGCTGGATGTCAGTTAAGGGTCCTGAACGATGAAAGCTGTCCTTCAGGAGAAAGGGCTGCCCTGGGAGCCCTCCAGTGGAGGACTTTAAGAAGATGTTGGAAGAACATTACTCGAGGACATGGCAGAGGGGTTTCCTGTTTCTGTACAGGTTGGATTAGATGTATTCTGAAGTTGGGTTTGTTTGTTTTTTTAACCTCTGATTTTGCAGTTCTCTGACTAAATCTCTTTGGTGCCTTCCAGTTCTAAATCCTATGATCCTTTGCCCCTCCTGTAAAAAAGGAGGCACCATTCTAGTGACCTTGAAGGTGTGTGTTGTTTGTGTTTTGTCCTGGAGACAACAAACATATAACTTGCATGTTAAGTGTCAGAGAGGCAGCATGGCAGGGTCCTTAGAGATCTACACTTGGAATCAGGAAGACCTAGGTCCAGCTCCTACATTTGATACATAAGGACTTTGTGACCTTGGACAGGGACTTAAGCTCTCATTGCCTCAGATGACTTTGCATGATTTCTCACAGGCCATCTAGTCCCTCCTCTTATTTTACAAATAAGGAAACTGAGAACCCAAGGACATTAAGTGATTTACATAAGGTCACAAAGGTATCAGAGTAGAACCTTTTCCTAGAACTTCTGAGTCCAGAGTCATTACTCATTCCCTTATATTATAACAGTTAGTTAGGTGGCCTGGTAGATGGGGGTTGCATGGTCGTTGAAATTTTGCCTCAGTCATTTATCAGTTGTGTGACCTTGGGCAAATCACTTAATCTCTGTGCCTCAGTTTCAAAATGGGGATAATAATAACACCTAGCTCCCAGGATTATTCTGAAGATAAAAGGAGATTATATTTACAAAACACTTTGTGAACTTTAAAGTGCTATATAAAAGCTAGGTATCATTAGATAGCTAGAGGGAGTTACCTCTGAGTGTTCCCTAAAGTAAATAAAGTAAATTTAAAAAAATCTCAGCTCTGGCCTAATATATACATATATAATACACACAAACACATATAACATACATGTTTGTATATGCCTCTGTATATACATATAATAGACATAATTATACCAATATACATATTAATAGATGTATATATACATATATATAATGTGTATTATATATGTAGTACAATATACACAAATACCATATATGCATAGAGATGACAACTTTGGGCAGGTCACTTAACCAAAACTTATTATATATTGTGTGTATTTATATGTACATGTAAACCAGTCTCCCTACTAAGCACAGAGAAGATGAAAAGCTGCTTGTCAGAATGGAAATCTGATCCAAAAACAAAATCAAGTTGGATAAAATCCTGTGGAGGCTGAATGGCATCTGAACCAGTCCCCAGCCATGAAGACGGATAGTAGAAGAATGAGACAAAGAGAGGAAAGGGAAGAATTGTTCTCTTCAAGCTGTACTCTGAGTTGGTTTCCACCAGAGAATATGGAGCTGGAACTTCTAAGAAAGAAGTCACCTCTCTAGATCCCGGGGATGATCAGCAGGATTCAAGGCATTATCAGCCAGGTAGAAATCCAGTCTGGGCACTATACAGTAAGAACTCCATTGTAGTGGTCAATAATTCTTTACTACAGAGTGTGAAAGTAGATGGACATCCACTCAATTTGACCACTTGGGTTGTTGTGCTGTCTCCCTCCCTGGCACTTCTCCAGGATGTGTGATAGAAATCCTCCTGAAACTTGTCAAAACTGATGACCACTACCTATTCCTGGTGATTTATGTGGGGATGACTGATATAGCCAGAAAAAAATCTGGAAACAATCTCTAGAGATTACAAAGTGCTGGACAGGAAACTGAATTACTTGGAGGCACAGGTGGTGTTTTCATCACTACTTCCCATTGAAGGTGGAGACTTTGGAAGAAAAAGGAGGATATTGGAAGTGAACAGCTGGCTAAGAAGATGGTGTCAGAGAGCAGGATTTGGCTTTCTGAACTTAACATTCAGACTGCATCTAATGATAACTAGGAAGAAAGTATTTCCCTGGGGACTTGCAGATCTGATAAAAGAGGGCTTTAAAGTAAAAATATAATAAGGGGAGGGAGAAAAATTTCCAGATAAACAGATGCCACAGAGTGTAGCAAGTATGATATAGGAAGAACAACAGTGATGGAACATAGTAATTTGCGGAAGAAAATATCTGAGAAGGAAAGTAGAAGTTGTACTTAAATCCTTGGATGTCTATAAACCAATAAGAAAAGTACTGGTTAGGAAACAAGGGGAATTTGATAACGTCATCCAGTCTGGAAAATAGACCTGATTTCCTACTCATGCACGATGGAGAACATGATATAAAAGACAGAGTGATATAAAAGTAAGAGTATGCTATGGACCACCCAGCCAGAAGAAAGGAATGAAGGTTAAAAGCAGTTTATGGTTCTACTGAACTTTAAGCTCCATTAGGGCAATAGCCCTCCTATAAGGTAATAGTCCCAGCACAGTGCTATGCAAACAACAATATCGACAACAAACTGAATAAACAGTTGGTGCTGTTATTGTGATGGGGTGTTCAACCCCCTGGACGTTCACTCTCATTCCCATCATGCTAAAAGTGGATGAACCCTTGGTTTGATTTGCTGACAACACTACTTCTGTGATGAATCGAACTTTTCTTTCGTATCTTAAGTCAACAAAGAATTTGAGGTGTCATGAATATTTAGCATATCCATCCTATTGACATTTATTTGTAATGGTGAAAATAAATCTGAAAGCCACATGGAAGTGCTCTTCATTTCACATTAGTTGGCACAAAGAATTTAGCTTAATTAAAATATTTGATTTGAGTTTGGATGATGCAAGTTGGGTTGGCAAATCTCTATGCTATTCTTTTTGATTTGCATGGGTAAGTAGTAAATTATATCAGAAAGCATGTTTTTTAAAGTATGGTAAGATTTGGGGTTAAACTGAACCAGTTGATGTCATATATGTGGATCAAGCAGGCTCAGAACCCACAATCTCTTTATCCTCTGAAAACCTGTGCAACATTCATGCCCACTTCCTCTCTTTTTAAAAAGAATCACATGACATCAGAGCTAAAAGAGACCTTAGAGATCATGTCCAACCACTTCATTTTACTAATGAGAAAACTAAAGCGCCCAGAGGGAAAATGACTTTTCTAAGGTAATACAGACAACTAGTTAGTGATGTCTCCAGGATTTAAAAAACAAAGGCTGGCAACCCAGATTCTTAATTTTAATTCTTGGTCCCATTCTCTTTCCATGATGACCATAACTACAATGTCAGAACAAAGTCAGGACTTTCCCTCAAAGTGCTAAAATTTAGAGAGTAGGCACTTTTAGTCCCAAAGCAGCAACAACTGACCTGACAGTACCAGAATAAGTAGAATAATTAGTAAGTATAATAAAGAATAAAGAATAAGTAGAATAAATAATATAAGAATAATTAGGTAAGTCAAAATAATTAAAGTTAATTAATAGTTGAAGTCAAGAATAATTAAAGTTAAATAATAGTTAAAGTTAAGTCAAGAACAATTAATTAAAATAAGAAGCCACCAGATGAGTGCTTTCTTCCCTCAGTGGTCACATCTTAGGTGAGCTCCAACCCATCCTCAGCCCATCCTCTCCCCTTCCCTCCCCATTCATGGTTTTTCAATGTCCAAGAGTCTCTGCCTATATGGAGAAGTCCCTTTGGCTTCCTCTACTTGAGAGGAGTGCCGTTAGTCCTGAACGTATTTTGTACCAATTGACCGAGGTACAAAAATTGCTAGTAGTAGTTCACCCGTCCTCTACACAAAACTGCCCCTAGGTTTCAAAACAACAACTTCTCTTAGGAAAATATGTTTCACACATTTTGGTACAGTAAAAAAAAATAATGGATGTCCCTGTAAATGTGCAATCAGGACAGAAATGCATTTTACAGCAGAACTAGTTATAAGTGTAGTTTTGCCTATGGACGCTTTGGGCACTGTTGATCTGAACTGGGTTTGTACTGTTGACCTAGAAATGAACCATTCCATATCACACTATTCATCCTCTGAATCTTCCTCCCACCAGGCCTATCTGACTGTCTCTTGGAGAATCACAGCTTATAAATACCTGGAGGAGAACTTGTGGTTTAAAATGTTCAATATAACTCCATTCTGTCAAAGAGCGTTGTTGAGTCTTTTTTATATCTTCCAAATCTGCTTCTATGATGATCTTCTTTGGTTTCTTAAAAATTACCGGAACAAAACCAGAATTTCAGCATTAAATTGCTTTAGACTCAATGGAATAGTCTGAGGTTTGACTGACCCGCTGAAATATCATGTGCACTTGGTCTAATTGTGTAGATCTGCATATGTATAAATCCATATGGCAACATTTTAGCAGGAATATTGCCAGAGAGACTGAGAGCCTTTGACTTTTTTTTATGGGCAACATAATCTAAATATTTTTATTGTTAGGTTATACTCTTCAGAGTCCTGTAAGCAATTATAGGCAGGTTTTCTGAACTTGCTTTGAGCCAGCTTTAGTCGACATGGCTGTATGGCAGGCAGGTGTTTGTGAAGATGCCAAGCCACACTGTCTAGAGGGGGACATGGGCCTTCCACTAGCAAAAATTAACCCTTTATATTATGACAGAAGCTGTGCTGAACATGTCTGAACAATCCAGAATGGCAATGCATAGGAATTTTGGTGTTGCTCAATCATTTCAGTCGTGACCCTATTTGGGCTTTTCTTGGCAAAGATTCTGGAGTAGTTTGCCATTTCTTTCTCTAGTTAGAAAGACAAAATTTGGTTCTTTGGCATCAGCGTTCTCCTATTTAGGTTCCCCCCCCTCCCCATCGGAGTGTGTTTTGCACTATGGGCTACAGGTTTCTCCCTTCATTTCACTTGCTGTTTACAAATGTTAGAGTGCTTTCTCACCTTTTGGGGGCATTTAAAAAATTAACATTTTGTTAATGCCTTTTGCTGTCTATAGAAAATTATTTCTAGATATACCGCAACTCTACCCAGCTACCACCCAGTGAAGTAAATGTTCAGTAAAATCAGCTAAAAAGCAAATAAATCATTTCTTCATGGAAAGGAGTGGGGTACATTTCCACATTTCTTCTTGAAGAAAGGAAAAAAAACCATTAAATGACAGAGAAAAACAATTAATTGAAACCAGCCAACAAAGTATATGTGTCTACCATCTCTCCAGACTCAAAGGGAGGTAGCATATTTTCACATTTCTTCTTCAAGATCAATTATTACTCATAAAATGACAGTTTGACTCCATTTTCATGCTTTTATTTTTGTTCATGCCATTGTCATCGTGCCTTCTTTTTTTTATGGTTCTGCTTACTTCCTTATACCTTGGTCATTTGTCCAGAGATTCTCTCAATTTTTCATACCCTTCATTTCTTCTGGTACAATAATGCCATTCATATTCAGGAGCTCTTTGTTAATTGAGTATGGATTACCTGAGTCTATACTTTGTTTTGATCTGGACCTGTGAGGATTTCAGTGGTGTAAGGAGCTCCTAGTGAAGAAGCTCCCTTTACCGCTGTAGACCAGCAAGTATTCTGAAACCTAGAAAGTTGCCTGGGATATTGAGAAGTTTAGTGATTTGCTCCTTTGTGGCATAGAAAGATCTTGAATTTAGGCAGTTCTGACTCTAAAGTTAGGCATAACATCACAAAGTATTGTAGGCAGGCAAAAGTTACCATCAAATATATCCACTAATGAAATGATTACTTCAAAATTTAGTTCCCACTCAAATATTTCTGCCCTTTTTGCTCTAGGTCAAGTTCTGCCCATCCCATCGCCATTTTTTGTGGGTTGATCTCTAACTGACTGTCAGTAGATGCTTCATAAGAGAATGATCAATGAAGACAATTTCGATTCAAGAGTCTTGAGAAAATTGATAAAGTTGTCTCTTTTTGTAACAAAGACTCTATTGCCATGTTTCAAAACAATAATGATAATATTTCACTTTAAAGTTTTGCAAAGGACTATGAAAATATCTCATTTGATCTTCACAACAACCCTGGGAGGTAAATGCTGTTATCTTCTCCATTTGACATGAAGAAATGGAGACAGACAGAGGTGAAGAGATTTGCCCAGTATTATATGATCAGTAAGTTTCTGAGACTGAATTCAAACTCAGGTCTTCCTGATTCCAGGCCCAGTTCTCTATCCACTGTACCACTTAGCTGCCAAAAATCAAATGTAAAGTGAAGGGTGGCTTATCATGCTATCATACAATTTTGTGGGAAAAATCAAGCAACCTTCCATTCCAATTTGACATGGTTCATTTTGTTCATTCTAAGAATTAGTCATCATAATTTAAAGTGTGTTAAGAATAAGATAAAATAAACTTATTTTCATGATTTTAGTTTCATTTACCAAGATAAAGGGTTAATCAATTCTTTCCCTGCCACTCCTACCCCCATCCCCACCTCTACCCTCAGATTTACTATGAAATGCTAGACTCCATTTTAAGTAGATTCATTTTAAGTGAATCCTTGAATACTTCCCATACCGTATTTTTTTTTCACCCAAAAGAATTTCTTACCTTTTCAAGAAGATCATCTTCATCCTTTTCTTCTTTGATGTCTTCATTTAAGGGATTCGCTGTAAATCAAAACATCAATATTCAAGTTGTGGGCAGGGTCAGCCCTGTTCTGGTGTTGGTCAGCACGGTGCCTTTCTATAGCCTATAATTACATTAATGTCTCAATGCTAAAGAGACAGTTCACAAAACATATAAGGTTTTATTTCTATATAATGTGCTTGTCCAAGGGTACCATGTTGTTTCCAGTTGTTTCTTCTACTGATAGCAACATGAAGGGCCTCACAATCCATTCTCAGATATGAATCAATTGGATGAGCCTGAGCTCTTCTCTTGTCTGGCCACAGATCCTTGGTAAATTGATCAGATAAAACCTGCTGCCCTACAGAGATACACAAAGACAAGTTTATCTCCTGAAAGGAATTCATCTCTAATGGAATATGAAAGACAAGACCTAGTGCCCCTGGAGTAGTTTCTGAGGTACCAGCTCAAGTAGGAAACCCACATATGCACACACACACACACACACACACACACACACACACACATACGTGTACGTGAACCCACATTCATGAAGCAAGAAGGAGAGTGGAAAGACTTTCAATATTGTATTGTATGCCTGTGGCCACATAGCCACATCTACCTGGGAAGTGACTCCCTTGCAGTGTGATTGAAGGCCAAGGTATAGTTAGTGGCTACAAACATCTGTGACTACTCCCAGGTGTAACATAAGTCTTTTCTGTGGTTGAGTGGAAATCAGTAGTGAATGTGACATATCTGAATTTATATCAGTGTAATGATACTGGGATTTGAAGATTTTCCATGTTCCTTGAACTTGATGATGTAGCAGGAAGGGGTGTAGCAAGAGAAAGCCGGAACCAAGCTAGCGTCCATGCGGTGGTGACTGCAAGCAGTGGCAGAGGCAGGGGCTGCGGTTGAGGCGTGAACTCCTTTTTCTTTGAGCCTGCCAGAATCTCTGCTAAGGACTCCTGCTGAGGACTGCCAGGGATAGGAACTGCTGGGGTGCCAGAGCTGCTGGGAGCAAGCTGCCTGGATGCTGAGCAGTTGTCTTGAGTGAGGAGAGGAGGATCTTTGCTGAGGTAGCCTGTCCTGTTTTGAAGGCTTGAGAATGTGGGTGTTTACTACTTTAACTACATGTGCCAACTTCGTAACTACTGTGTTGGCTCTGACTTTCTGGTTTTGGCACTCAGTTTTCTGGTATTTAAATAAATGCTTTAGCTATATTTCTCATGTAGAGAGCCTGTTACATTTTGTGATTAATAACCATATCACCATACTTATAGTTACTGTAGGCATTGTGAATGCTGCATTGCTGATACAATCAGCTTGATTTAGTAGTCTTAAATCAATCTATTCCTCATATTACCAAGCTCCTTGGAAATAATAAAACCCCCAAACTGAATTACTGCATCACTTCAGATTTTTGATTTCATATAATAGTTTTTAATATAATTTCATACAATTGTTTCAAAAATATCCTCTTATGAAAAGAACTTTTTATACAAAAATATTGATAGCAGCTCTTTTTTTTGTGGTTAAGAATTGGAAATTGAGGGGATGCCCATCGATTGAAGAATGGTTTAACAAGCTGTGGTATATAATTGTAATGGAATATAATAGTGCTATAAGAAATGACAAGCAGAATGATTTCAGAAAAACCTGGAAAGACTTATATGAACTGATGCATGATGAAGTGGACAGAACCAGGAGAATATTGTACGTAGTAACAGCAATATTGTCCGATGAAGAATTGTAAATGACTTAGCTATTCTCAGCAATACAATGATCCAAGACAACCCCAAAGGTCTAATGATGGGGTATACTATCTGCCTCCAGAGAAAGAATGGATATTATTTTAATACAGACTAAAACATGCTATTTTCACTTTCTTTCATTTTTTTCTTGTGAGTCTTCTTGTACAAAATGACTAATGGAAATGTTTTGCATGATTGCACATGTATAACCTATATCTGATTGCTTATCATCTCAGGGAGGGGGGAGAGGAGAGAGAGAGAGAGAATTTGGAACTCAAAACTTTAAATAAAATGTTTAGAAATGGACAAAAAAAAGAAAATCTCCCCTTATTGATAAGCTATGGACAAACTGTTGTCTATTTGCATGTCTTCTGTTATGTACTTAGGAAGTTTATGTTTTGAATTTCATTCTCATTACATTTTATCTTATCATTTGTGGCCCAATGTTTTATCCTGTCAAGATCTTTTGGTATCCTGACTCTGTTATATGGTATGTCATCTAGCTTTTCCAAATTTGGGTCATATGTAAATTTGATAAAAGTGCCATATAACTCTTTACCCAGATTATTGACTGAAATCTTTTTTTCTCTTTTTTTCTTTTTTGATGGGGGAAGGCCGGGCAATTGGGGTTAAGTGACTTGCCCAAGGTCACACGGCTAGTAAGTGTTAAGTGTCTGAAGCTGGATTTGAACTCAGGTCCTCCTGACTCCAGGGCTGGTTCTCTATTCGCTGTGCCACCTAGCCACCTATTGACTGAAATCTTGAACAGAACAGAGCCAAACACAGATTCCTGAGGGTACTTCACTCCTCTTCCCACGTCGACATCAACCCATTTGGTCATTCAAAATGTTCCTCATCCACCTTATTGTATTACTGCCTGTCTCCATTTTGTCTATAAAGTCTTCCATGTCTATAGCATGGAAGACTTTGTCAAATCCTTCGTCAAAATCTAGGTAAACTATATCTCCACTAATCCCCTGATTTAGTGTCCATTCTACCTTGTCAAGAAAGGAAACAAATATGGTATGATCTGTTTTGTGTTTTTTTTTTTCAGTCAGAGATAGAGGTTACTAAAACACTGGTTGAGGTGGGGGAGATTTTAAGAATTTGAGCCTGGCATGACCTATTGTTGATAAAGCCATGTTAGCTTTTTGTCACAGAGAGAACACAGGATAGGGAGGACGGACGGAAACAAGCATTTATTAAAGCCTTTATGAGCCAGGCCCTGTGCTAACTGCTTTACAAATACCTCATTTAATCCTCACAACAACCCTGAGAGGAAGGTGCTATATTTGTCTGCATTTTACTCTTGAGGAAACTGAGGGAAAAGGATGTTAAGTGACTTGTCCAAGGTCATACGGCTAGTATGACTAAGCGTCAGAGGTCAGATTTGAGTTCAGGTCATCCTGCCTCCAAGCAGAGTTATGTCACATATCTAGTGCAGTGGATAGAAAGCTGGCCTCAGAGCAAGGAAGATGAGGGTTCAAGTCCCACCTGTGACCCTGGTCAGCTCTTTAAGACCACAAATTGAAGAAAAGGTCCCTCCCTGAATTGACGGAGGGCATTTCCTCCTCTAAGGAGTTCCCTTTGTCAATGAAAGCACAAGTATACTTCCTATTCTTGTCATTTATATTTCCTGTTTCCTTTATGAGATGTTCCCTAGGATGCATTTGATGCTTCCTTCTAGGATTTTGCTAGAATTGAAGTCAAGCTCACCCATCTATAGTCTGGAAACTCTATTGTCTTCCCTTAAAGATTGTGCTTTTAAAAGAGATATGAGAGTACAAGGTAGGTGAGTCAAGGTCACGAAACAAAGCAAAGTTAACTGGTACAGATAAAGAACAAATTTGTGACTTTGGCCCCACTGGGCGCCATGTCATCATCCACCACTTAATACAACAAATAGATATTTCACATTAAACCTGGATAGCATGTGCCCTTCTTTCTCAGACCCAAGGTGCCCACATATAGATAGGGGGCAAAGAGCCTAAAGAGGGAATTAATGGGTTTAATGTATAATGATGAAATGTTCTCTTTGTTACCAGAGAGGACCACACTTAGGCTTTCTAAGGGAGTTGATGGTTACAACTGTCATGTAAGCGCCAACTTTTTTTCTCCTCCAGAGACCATAACAACCCTGAATTTTTATTAACTAAGCTCTTTTTTTTCTTTCTTGAGCTGGTGAGATTCCATTTTGACTCAGGTCAATGCTATAAAACAAAATTCAGTTTGCTGTATATAGAAATCCATCCACCCAAGAAAAGACTCAATCCAACTACAACTTTAAATAGACCTCAAACTCCCATGAGCTCTTGGAGCAATTGACATGAAATCTGTGGAATAAAAATTCATCTGTTCTGTGGCTTGTCAGATTTCTAGGAGATTTGATACTCCCCTCCTGAGTCTCAGACTCTAAAGGAAAGACAAAAATCCTCTATCTTTCACAAAACATGTTCTGAAATTGTGTGCTACTCATTTTGTAAGAGGAAAGTATACCCTGAAACCATTCTGAAACCATTCCATAATGGGACAATGAGGAAGAAGCTTTCCTTTTTCTTTTATTTCTTCTTTCAGAGGCTTAAGTTCTTAACTGTATGAGTGGGTAGTTTTCACATATCAGGAAATGAATTCATTCCCATTCCTCTGGAGGAAAAACCAGCTTTCCCAATCTATTTTACCTCAGAGATAACAAAAAGAGGAAGAAGACTTAAGTAATGGGCAGAATGCTGAACTTGTAATCAGGAGGTCTGGGTTCACATCCCACCTAAGACATTTAATGACTACCTGAACATGGACAAATCGCTTAGTCTCTAGTTCTTATCCATAAAATAGGGATGATGATAATACAGATATTGTGTACTTCAGAGCATTGTTGTGATGAAGGCACTTTGCAAAAATACCACTGCAAAAGAGTGACCATGTATAGTACTATATAACTATACTTTATATATATATATACATATACATATATATACATATATACACAGTAGGTGTCCCAAAAGTCTTAGTGAAGTTTTAAGCTGAATAGTTGTATATACATAGTATGTGCATGCATATATATACACACAAATATACATATAACATGCATATCTACATATATGCCTAGACTTGTTATATGTAGTACTATACATTACATGTGTTTATGAATATACACACACACACATATATATATATCTACATTACAAATACAATGTTTCTGTGTCCAAAAATTTCATCAATTGATGGCTAGCTTTATTGGGAAGGCAGCTGTGTCAAGTTGAAATAATGTTGGATTTGGAGCAAGAAGACCTCAGAAAAATGTAAGTCTGCTATTTAGCACCTGTGTGATATTGAACAAACTACTTAACTTCTCTGGGTTTCGGTTTCCTCAGCAGCAAAATGAAGAAGTTGTACAACACATGCTGTTAACATCTCTTTCAGCTCTAAATCTGTTGTAATACGCTTTTATTTAAAAAAAAACTTTTAAAGCAGAAACAATATCAGAAGAGGATACAAAATATTTTTTCTTAAAAAACTTATCTTAAAATTTTCTTATTTTTCTTTGGATATAATCAATTCGAATCCCAGAGATTTCATTTTTCATTTTGTTTTGCTTCTCTTTATTGATACTGTTAATTAGCTCATAATAAAAATTATTTTAAAAGAATTTCTGCCATTGTAGCCAATGGAATTTAGGAATGGTAAAAATCCATGATGGACAGTTAAAGGTTACTGCACAGCTACCGCAAAATCCAGAGGATGAACTGTCCCCTCAAATCTTCAAAATATCTTAATTGCATCGAACTGTCTCTAAGTCATGGGTTCAGGATATGAAGGGATACTTCAGCACTGACAACTGAAGTGACCCACTATGGGACCAACCTACTGTCAATCAGTGGCTTCAATGATACCTAATCACATGGTTAGGCCACCAGGTGGCAACAGTTGTCTGAGAAAGGGGATTCAGCAGCTGCCAAGAAAATTTCCACTGTTTTGAAACTTTCTAAATGGCAGCAAGATGTGACCCGATCCTTCGATGTTTGTTCTTTCCTGATCGTAAGTGAATGAGTACAGATCCTGAAGGGGCCATGTCTAGGCTTGGAAATCTTCTGGTGGATTTGAGAGGGTTAGTCATTGGTGGCAAGAAGACGAGTCCCCAGGAACTACTGCTCTTGGAAAAGATGATTGCCAACAGAAGGATGAGTCTTGGTCTTGGCCTGGACGGCCAGAAGACATTCTGTTGTAAGAGGGACAATGTAGAATTGGGTTGAAACAGAATGCCCACTCAGCAATCTTGAAAAAATGTCTTATGTTTATATGAGGCGTAAGCATCAACTTCCCAGGATAGAACAATGAAAGTTATGTGTCCATTAAGTTTTTTTCTTTCAAGGGCATATTTATGAATTTCTGAAAGATGAATGGCTCTGTAACCAGAGCATCTGCGTTTAGATCCAATCTCTGAAGATAACGACTTGTGTGACCCTGGCTAAGCAATTAAATTCACTTGGTCTCAGTTTTCTCATTTGTAAAACGAAAGAGCTGGGCTACTTGACCTCCAATATCCCTTTTAGCTCCAAATTTATGGATGAATGAGCCTTTATTTAGTGTTTGCTATATTTTCTAGAGGTAGAGAGAGAGCACAATGGATAGAACCCTGGACCTGGAGACAAGATCTAAGTTCAAATCTGCCTTCAGACATTTCACAGCTGTGTGACTCTGTACAAGTCACTTCTTCTTTCTGCCTCTGTTTCCTCAACTGTGAAATGGAGAGCTAACAGTCTCTACCTCCCAGGGTTGTAAAGCACTTAACTCAGGGCCTGAAACTTAAAAAGGTGCTTAAAAATGTGTGTGACCTTCCTTCTGACTATGTGTCAACCACTAGCTCTTAAGGAGCTCACACTCATTATGGAAGACAATAAGTTAAAAAAAATCAATTGCAAGGCAGATAGAAAGGATCTGAAGTCCTAAAGGTGCATCCATCATCTATCTGAGCTCAGAAAGCCCAAGTGTCCTCAGATTATGTAAGTAGGTAAGATGACAGTGTGGGGGCCCTGAAGGGCATAAAGGAAGAGCAGTTGATAAATGTAGAGGACTTTGGGATGCATTGGCAGGGTAAGATCAAATGGTCTCCCACAATCCCAAAAGGGAGAGGGTTGCTGACTCCTATCTCATGCAAGTTATACAAGTGATCAAGGAGCAAGGTTAAGAGTGATCTATCCTAGAAACACCTGATTCATATCTTTTTCCCCTAAATTCCCCCCTCCTTTTTTGGGGAGACTCTGGACATGAGTAGAAAGCTTAAGCTTTAATCAGATATCCCCAGGGCACTAGCGACAGCCTATAATGAGCTAAAGAGTATGAGAAACAGGAATCTAACTCCTCCCATTAGAGGCCACACTCTCTTAGACTAAACCCAATAAAACCATATATGTAGGACCATAGCAGAGGAGTCATTTGAGGGGGCTAGGGGAAAGGGAGGGAAAGAGAGAGAGAGAAAAAGAGAGGGGGGGGGAGAGAGAGAGAGAGATTACCCTATCCCTACCTACAAACATGCCTGTCTCTTATATCTTTAATAAACATTCTTTCCACTCTGCCATTGTCCCAATTTTTTTTTTGTTAGTTTGTTTTACTACATCTCTTTTCTCTTTCATGACAAAGTCTTAGGAAAACAAAAAAAAATTATTTTCTCTCATTACCTAAACTTGCTTATCTTCTTCTCATTTCCCAGTTCTTGGCAATCTGACTTCTAACTCCTCCACATAGCTGAGCCTACTCTCTTTAAGACAAAGATTTTTTCATTTGTTACATCCTTTTTTTTTCCTTAGGCCTCATTTTTTGACCTCTCTGACATTTTTGACACTATGGGCCATCCCTTCCTCCTAGACACTCTCTCCTTTCCTTTTCTGGATCACTAGTCTCTTTTTGGTTTTATTTTTACCTGTTATATCACTTCTCAGTCTTCTTTGCTAGAGCATCTTGCTCAGGCTTCTTTCTGGCTTAGAGTGATAATAACTGCTTCTCTTTGGAACAGCAATCCTGAGGTTCTTCCTCTCCCAGCTTGATTTTTTTCTTTTTTTCTAATTAAAGGGGCCATTCCTTGACTCACTTCTTAAACAGGCCTATTCATGGAATGGGCATTACCTCACTTTAAGTGAGTACCTACAAAAGCCTAAGTCTAAAAGGACCGGGTTCTCCCATTGCAGCCTGGGTCATCTCCAGTCATCCTGATGAATATCAGGTCACTGGATCCAGATGGCTCTGGAGGAGAAAGTGAGGCTGGTGACCTTGCACAGCCCTCCCTCACTCAAATCAAAGTCAGCTGCAAATCATGTCATCATTTCCCTAATGCTATGGTCCCCTTCGAAAATGAGGGACAAACACAACCTGCTCTGGCTGTCTATTAAGTCTGGATTTACCTTAAAGTCTTGTCTGGGGTCCTCCTTTTCTTCTGCCTAGGCTGATTTCATCAGCTTTAGCTCCAATGGGTTGAATGATTATCTCTATAAATGTAATACTTAAATTTATATCTAGCTTTTTCTATCTATCTATCTATCTATCTATCTATCTATCTATCTATCTATCTATCACCCTCACTTCTCTCTTGAACTCCATTCCTATATTATCAACTTTCTGCTAAACATCTCCATCTCAAATTCAATATGTCAATACAGAACTTCTTTATGTTAAAAGATATCCCTCTTCCAAACTTTTCCATTTCTATGGGTGCATACATTATCCTCCCAGCCTCCCAAGCTCACAACCTTGTCTCTTCCCTCTCGTTCCTTATCCAATCAGTTGTTAAATCTTACTGATTTATTTCCCCAGTATCTTTTGTATCTGTCTTCTCTCCATTGACACAGTCTTGACCTAGGATAATGGTCAGGCTCTTAATATCTCTTGCCCAGACTATCACAATAGCCTCTTTCTTGGTTACCTACAGCTGGGAGCCCCCTCTCCCTGTCCACTTCCCTCTGTGATCATCTTCTGACTACTCTCCACATATCTTATATGTACACACTATTTGCATTTTGTCTCCTCCATTAGGATCTGAGCTCCTCAAGGTAAGGGATTATGTTTTCGCTTTTCTTGGTGTCTGTCCTCAGTACTTTGTACGATGCCTACAACACAGTAAGTGCTTTATCAGGGTTTGTTGGCTGCCTCCTTTCCCAAAAGTCACAGGTCTGGTCCGTCTAGAAGGGACTCAAGAAGACCTACCTAACTCCCAAACACTATATAATCCCAAAGGGTTCTTGCCCTTGAAAAAAGTCCTTTGTGGTTTTGGCAGCATTAGGATAATCTAAGCTTATTTTCCCTTGGGAAATCTTCCACTCACATTGACTCTGGGGCCACATTTATAATCGTCATTTGCCCAAAGGGTCACCCATCACTCTGTGCCCTGAAAGATCTAGTGTTATACAATATTCTAAAGGACCTAAAGGTCAAAAGGAAAGGAGGTCTGTATGTAATTCATTTAAAAATATTTTATTAGGCCCCTCTTTGCACAAGGTACCGTTCTAGGCACATAAAAACTTAAGAAATCCTTGCTATCAGGGAATTTACATGTTAATGAGATAGAACATGTACACAAGTACATAGGCGAAACATGAACTTGAAAGAATCTATGAGGTTCTCTGATGAGGATATGCCTTTTTTCCCCCCCAAACCAATGTAGGTTGGCACTATCTCTGCATCTCAGGGAGTTGCCCAGAGTGCTTACAAGTTAAATGGTTTATTTGCTCAGGGTCACAAAGTCAGAGGTAGCAACCCAAGGCTTCCAGACTCCAAGACCAGACCCCTATCCATTATACCACACTGCCTCTTTGGTATAAGACTTCAAAATCATCTTCTGAAGATAATCAAAGACAAAAAAAGCCACTCAGTTCTCATTGGCCTTCACCACTCAAGATCATCCACATTTCCTATCTTTGTAGAGACCTTATTCCATAACACTTGGTGACAGTTAGTGGTTTTTAGAATTACTGACTTTCAGAGCTAAGTAGGTTGTTTGGACCTGAAAGGAAGGAGGAGACAAAAACCCTGGTTCAAAATGTAACCACCAGGGAACAAATGGGGCTGCACATTTGGTAGACCACAACATACTGGGAAAGCCTTGAATAACCAGAGCCTGACTTCACCTCTTTATTAGCCAGAAGTTTCTCCATTAAACGCATTTTAGCATTGCTATTACTGCAGGGAAGGAAGCCTTTATCAATTATGTTGATTGAAGAATGAGGTGTTCTGGCTAATTGAATATTCTGGTTCATGCAGGGTTAACAGGAAGGCTTTTTTGTTTCAGCTAATAGTTTTTACTATTGAAAATCATCCAAATATGTATTATTCTGCTTTTCTACCTTAAAAAAGTATAATGCATTGAACTTAGTTGACTTGTCCAATGACGGTTAGGTATCTTAAAGCATCTCAAGACCATTGCTCTAACTGTGCAGCACTGAATTCTTCACACAGTAGATAGAGCAGGTATAGGAAGGAAAATTGAATCTTCATTGATCCACCGCTAAGGATGTAAATGCTTAGGATATGTCTCCAAGCATTTCTTTTCAGAAATAGATTCTCATTTATCTGTTATATTTCATTCTACTAAATGTGCCCTGAAGAAGAAGAATTTCCTAATTCATAAGTTCAGTAATAGTGAGTAGACTACATTTCTAAACTATAGTAATGAGATAGTTAGGTGGTACAGTAGATAGAGTGCTGAGCCCGGAGTCAGGAAGACATGAGTTCAAATATGGCCTCAAATACTTCTTAGCTTTTGACCTTGGGCAAGTCACTTAACCTCTGTTTGCTTCAGTTTTCCCATCTGTAAAATAATGATAATAATAATAATAATAAATACCTCCCAGAATTGCTGTGAGGATCAAATGAGATATTTGTGAAATGCTTGGCACAGTGCTGGGTACAAAGTAAGTGCCTAAGAAATGCTCATTACTTTCCTGATGCCACATGCCTGCTTTCACTGACCATCTTAGTTTCATAACTTGAGTAGTTTGCATTGTTGCATATTGCAGCAACCCTCCGACATTTAAGAGAGTATTAGTGCTAGGGAGGGGATTTAAAATGAAGGTAACAGCTCACATTAATATATTTGCCATTTTAGCATCTTCCTCACTATATATAAAATAAATAAATATAAATATGTATTATAAATTACATATATATAATATATGTATATGTGTGTATATATGTGTGTGTATGTATATCTATCTATCTATCTATCTATCTATCTATCTATCTATCTGTCTGTCTGTCTATCTATCTATCTGTATCAGGGCAAATATCTTCAATTCACAGATAAGGAAATTGAAGCCCAGAATGAAACCAAGTCCATATGCCTAGTAAATGACAGAGAAAGGATTTGAACACACATCTTTGATACCAATGTTCTTTAGCCTGGAAAAGAGAAGACACAGGGATGGGATCTTCACTCTTTCAATATCTGAAGAACAACACGGAAGTGGGATTATACTTATGGATTATACTTATTCTGCTTGACTCCAGAGGGGAGAAATAGGAACAATGGATGGAAGTTTTGGTAAGGGAGATTTTGTCTCAATATAAGAATGAACTTCCTAATGAAGAGCTTTCTAGAAATGGTGTGGTTTGCCTTTTTAGCTACTGAGTTCCCCATTACTGGAATTACCCAAGGAAAGAATAGATGAGGGTCATATCTTTATCATGTGTCAGTAATTGGGGTCACACTTCAAAACAGGTTGGGAGTTGATAGTCAGAAGTCTTTAGCAAGGCTTACGGTTTGATGATTCGTGAAACTAACTCTAAATGTCAGGACAAGCCTATAGCTTTTATAAGTCTTCCTTTGTGCCCTGGTTTTATTTGCCTGCGGATGTCAGTGTCATCTGCTGCTTGACGCCAGACTCCTGCTCCAACTGTTGTTTGTTTTCTGGCTGAGGCTCATTTTTGATTTCCTTAGTGGTCTCCACAGTACTTTTACTGGTTGGCTTTTGGGTAGGAGAGATGACTGATTCCATCTTCTTTATTTCCTCAGGTTGCTTCAGGCCAGCCATCTCTGTCTTAGTTTTTAACGAGTCTTCTTGGGGAAGCTTCAGTTTCTTTTCTAGAGGTGATTTTATCCAATAGAAACAATTTTTTCCAATAGAAATTGTTCACACTTAAGTAAAGGGGAAAATGTTAACAATGCAGATTAAATGAAAAATGTGTCCTGGTGTTATTATTGTTAATTTGAGAACCAGCTGTTAAATATTTACCCATATACCTTTGCACCTACTTCACAGTGTTATTGTGAAGGTCAAATGAGACCATCTATACAATGCACTTTGCACCTCTTAAAGTGCGATCTAAATGTGATTTGTTATTAATACGAACAAATCAGAGATAATAGTGCAAAAGTTATTTCCCCCATTTTTCAGATGAAGAGACTAAGGGTCAGAGATACCATGTGGCTTCCCCATGGTCATCTATTTAGCAAATGGAAAGATTCAAGCTCAAGTGTCAAGTTAAATATAGAAAAAAAAAACCCAGTGAAGATAAAAATCAAGAATGTCTTTCATTCTTTGGATGAAACATTACCTGATAGGACAGTTGGTGAGGTTACTTTTTCCTCTGCGCTCATTTTCATAAGTTGTTGCTGTCTTATCTGCTTAGCAAATCTGGCCGGATTGTCCCACGGGATGTAAAATATTTCAGTATCAGACCCACCATCAGTTCTGGAAGGTTTCAGTTTTCCAAAATCATCTACTTCAGTTAGTCTCAGACATTCGAAAGTAAAGACTTTGAAGGCTCTTTCTACTTCATTCCAGTTCAGGAGTTCTGTAACAGAGTCAAAACCATGTGGGACATGAAGGCCACCTTTATTAGCCCAACCAAAAACCAAGGAGAAGACAGTGAAATATGCTGTGTGAGTCCCAAACCTTGGGAGGGAAGGGTCAAGCGAGCAAAGGGTAATCAGGATTTTCTTGAAAGCACAACCTATTGGCATCTGCAACTTTAAACTCAGGGTCTTAAACCAATAAGGGGAAATTTTTTTTCGAAGTTTGTAAATGTTAAAATTCCTAAATATCTGATAATCATAGTTTGTCAATACTTTGCCTCCAAACTACCTGACAAATGAATAAGCTCTAAGTATTACTACTACTACTACTACTACTACTACTACTACTGCTACTACTACTACTGCTGCTGCTGCTGCTGCTGCTGCTACTACTACTACTACTACTACTACTACTGCTACTACTACTGCTACTACTACTACTGCTACTACTACTACTAAAAGCTAACATTTATATATCACTTTAGGGTTTGTGAAGTGCTTTACAAGTATATCTTATATCTTATTTGATCCTCTCCCAAATCCTGGGAGGTAAGATGGGGAAACCAAGGCAAAGAGAAGTTAAGGGACTTACCTAGGGTCACATAGCTTGGAAGTATCTAAGGCGGGATTTAAACTCAGGTCTGATTCCAAGTCTAGAGTTTTCCACCTAGGTGTCACAGTGGATAGAGTGCTGGGCTTGTAGTCTGAAAGACTCAGATTTGGCCTTAGACCTTGGACAAATAATCTAACCTTGCTCTGTTTCACTTTCCTTAATTGTAAGATAGGGACGACAGCACCTACCTCTCAGGGTTGCTGTGAAGATCAAGTGAGATTATCTGTAAAGCACTTCACAAAGTACCCGGCACAAAGTCGGCTTTTAAAAAGTATTTAATGTCTTTCTTCTCCCTCTTCTCCAAACCACCTAGGTGCCATTAACAGAATATCAATGAAATACTATGATATATCATCTCCAAAGGCTGTCATCCTAAATGAAGGAGTTGGGTCCTAAGATTGCTAAGATTCTTTTTAACTCTAAAACCCTGTGATTTTTATTTTATTGATTAATGGCATTTTCCTTTCAGAAGAAACTGGAATTTTACAAAAGAAGTTAGTCTAGGAGGCGTGAGTAGTTTTCAAGAAAGAAATTTTGAAGATACAAAGGAAAACAAGTCTAATGAGTAGGAAAGGGAGGAGGGAGTGTTGTGTGAAGAGACTGATGTGGATGCACAAGAAACTCTCTAATCCAATTTAGAGTTTAAGGAGAAATGTCTAGATGATGAAAGCAAGGTGAAAGAGCAGAGATGAATACAAAGGCACGATATGAAATTGAAAGAAGGGCCCGTGGGATGAAGCTCAGAATGTGTTGGATTAGATGGTTAGATTAAAAGGGTTGTGAAGCATGGGAGGGGTGCCACAGAGCTGTGCAATAGCAGATATCTCAATTCTCCTCCTTCCAAAAAAGTAAGAGGACAGAATCTGAAAACCATAGGTCAGTGAGCCTGACTTTGATTTCTGGGGAAAAAATTCTTGTCGTTGTCATTTCAGTTGTTTCTATCATGACCCTGTTTAGGTTTTCTTGGCAAAGACACTGGAGCGGTTTGCCATTTCCTCCTTCAGCTCTTTTTATAAATGAGGAACTGTGGCAAACGGGGTTAAGTGACTTGCCCAGAGTTAGCACAGTTTGAAAGTGTCTGGGGCCCATTTGTTTGAAAAAGACCCAGGAGACAGAGGGAGATGAGTCTTCCTGACTTCCGTCACTCTATCCGCTGTGTTACCTAGCTGCCCTAAAAAAATTTCTCGAATGTATCATTTAGAAATCAGTGAATATCTGGAAAAGAAACCAGTGATAAAAAAGAACCAGCATTACTTCATCAGGAACAAGTGATTTCAGAATTTTCTTTTTGGTATGGTTACCAAAATGTTAGATCAAGAGAATCCTATAGATATTATTTGCCTAGAGTCCAGCAAAGTACATGATAAAGTCATGTGGTTCTTATGGGAAAGTTGGAGAGTTGTCAACTAGATGACAGTATAATTTGTTGGACTGAAAACTGGTTTAAAGATTGTACCCCAAGAGTCATCACTAGTGTTCAATTTTACCTTGCAAAGAAGTCTCTAATGGAGGGTCCCAGAGATTTGTGCTTGGTTCCACGCTATTAATATTGTTATCAATGACTCAGATAAAGGAATAGATGGCACAGTTATCAGATTTGTAGAGGATACAACAATTCTAGAGAGATCGCACACCAGAGGTCAGGATCCGAAGAAATCTTAATAGGCTAGACTACTGGGACAAATCAAATAAGATTTAATAAAGCTACATATTCAACTCTTACATGAGTTAAAGAAAAAAATAGCTTCACAAATACATGATAAGGGAGGGGACACATGTTAATGGTTTATTTGAAAAATACCTGGGAGACAGAGGGAGAAAGGGTTATAGGTCATCAGCCCAACATGAATCAGCAGTAGGAAATAGAAGCCAAAAAAGTGAATATAATCTTGGGCTACATTAAGAGACACATAATTTCCAGGAATAGGAAGGTTATAGTGTCACTGTATTACGAATTGGTTAGACCACATATGGAATATGGTGTTCATTTCTGGGCACCATATTTTAGGAAGGACATTATAGTACCTGTGAGCTGGAGAATGTTTATAAGAGTACAGTTAGAAGGTGAGGGATCTAGAATCCACATATCTTTGAGTGCAAAGGTGGTTTAATTTTTGTCTCTGTATCCCAATCACCTAGAACAGTGGCCTGGCACATAGCAGCCACTTCACAGATGAGAGTTGATTAACAAATTGATTCCTGTGAAGACAGTGAAGGAATTAGGGATATTTAGCATGGTGAAGAGGTTGGGAATAAGTTCAGAGGAATGATGATGAAGGATGCTACTCATCCATGGTGACGGATACAAAGTTCAGAATGAGACACATATCCCTTTATAGAAATTAAATGCTGCAATTTAGCAAAGTCTTTCTTTTCTTTCTTTCTTTCTTTTTTTTTAATGGGGAGAGCCTGTGAAGGAGACGGAAAGAAATAAGAATTTATGAGACGCTACTATATGCTGGGCACTGTGTTAAGTGCTTTACAAGTATTATCTCCCTTGATCCTCACAATAGCTCTGGGAGGTAGGTGCTATTATTATCTCCATTTTTACAGCTGAGAAAGTGGAGACAGAGGAAGGTTAAGTGACTTGCTTAGAGTCATGTAGCTAGACTAAGGCTGGATTTGAACTTTTCCTGGGAGAAAATGGATTTTAGTTAACTGTAACAAAATAAAAATTTAAAATAAAACTAAATAAATTTATTTAATTGATAAATAAAAAAAATTTAAAAGAGAGAGAAGGCATGAGTGGGAAGCAGGATAGAGGTGCCGTGTGTAAAAGAGATAAGATTTGTGCTGCTGGCCCTAGGGGCCAGTGGAAGAGCAGTGGGCAGAAACTTTGAGGAAGCCAATTTAGGCTTGATATAGGGAGAGACTTTTGAACAATTACAGCTGTCCCAAGGTGAAGAGAGCTGCCTCAGGAGAGATAAATAGGTTTCTCCTTCACTGGGAGTCTTTAAGCAAAGGCTCAATAGCTACTTTTGTGGGTAGGCTTTAGAGAAGATTCCTTTTCCAGTATGGGTTTGGAGGAGAGGGCCATTTTTGCCTTTTCTCTCTGAAATTCTGTGTTAGGATGGCATTAAGGACCTACAGAGTATAACTCTATGGTATCATGGAGGCAACCTTGAGTTTTCAAAGGTTAGTCCTGTTGAACACAAGCTCTCATAGGTACTACCAAGCTAAAAAGAGCTTGAAGTATGGGTCCTATAAGGGACTCTATGTCTGTCTCTTAGGATTGGTCTAGCTTAGTTCAGATTCTTGTTACTGGCTAATTGCAGTGATGAACCTTTTGCCACCTAGGAACTCTCAAAGACTATTTTAATTCAATTCAATTCAACAAACATCAGGTACCTACAGTACATAATGAGTTAGGCAGTTCAGCTTAGTGGTTATAGAATCTGAAGAAGAAGAAGGAGAAGAAGGAGAAGAAGGAGAAGAAGAAGAAGAAGAAGAAGAAGAAGAAGAAGAAGAAGAAGAAGAAGAAGAAGAAGAAGAAAGAAGAAGAAAGAAGTAATAGCTTCTTAATACATCTATGAAAGGCAACAAAGACATCACTTGCAATTAGTAATATCATATAGTAAGGATTTTTAACTTTTAAAACCTAGAACATATTCATGAATTACAATAATTTATTGATCTTCATGAAAACCTATATAATAAGTTCATTGAGGGCATGACAATGACCTTTTTGTGTTCTAAGTCACCTTTCAACCTTTCAGCTTAGCATAATACTGTCAGACTAATGGTTACTCAACACACAACACACACACACATATTTATGACAATCAAGATAACAAATTTACTGAGTCATTCAGATAGGCTAGGCTCTGTAGGGGTATTGTTATTGTTAAGTCATGTCTGACTCTTTGTGACACCATGAAGTGATTTGCCATTTCCTTTTCTAGCTCTTTTGACAGATGAGGAAACTGAGGCAAACTGGGTCAAGTGACTTGCCCAGAGCCATACAACTAGTGTCTGAGGACATATTTGAACTAAGTCTTCCTGACTCCAGGCCTGGCACTCTATCCACTCTACCATTTAGCTATCCTCTGTAGTGTATATAAAGAAGTTATTTGGAGGGACAATATATACCAATCTAGCAGGATACCTAACAATAAAATATGTTAAATGTGAAATGTGTGGTAAAGAGACTAAATCTATTTGAGGCTCCGAGTGAGGAATCATTGTGGGCCAGAATCAGCAGTGAAAGGTAAATGGAGAAGTGAAATTATAGCTAGGCCTTGAAGGAAGGTTAAAACTTAGGCAGGAAGAGGAAAAGTATAAGGTAGCATCTAGCCCTTAATCTTAGATGCTAGTAAAAGAAGAAATGATTGGGGAAGATACACGAGGGGGTAAAGAGGATAGATGGAAACACATAATACATGGTCTTGTTTTCCTCAGTAAAATGATGAACAAGTCCTGCTGAAAGAATGGCTGGCAGGGTAGAGTGTAAGCTCTTCTAGGGAAAGGCCTTTCTTCCTTTTGTATTTGGGTCTCCAATCAATCAATCATTCAATCAACAAGCATTTATTAAGTGATTAACATGTTCCAGGACCTATGCTAGTCTCTGGCCATATGAAGGGAAAAATAAAATATTTCCTGCCCTCAAGAAACTTACATTCTAAATGGGGACATGACATGTACATACATACACAGATACATATGTGTGTGTGTGTGTGTGTATAAATATATATATATATATATATATTTTTTTTTTTTGAAAAGAAGGCTTTGGCAGCTAGGGGGTGGGGTGGTGGTCAGAAAAGACTTCATGTAGAAGGTAGCCTTCTTCATTCATCAATTCTCCTTCATTTAGACAGAGGATTCTAAGAGGAAGAAATGAGGAAGACATTCCAAAGAAGAGGGAGTGCCTGTCAGATTCGATAGCAAGAAGGCTAGTTTTTTCTCAGCTGTATAGTATGTGAAGATAAATAAGGTTGGAAAGCATCATGATGGGCTTTGAAGGTCAAACAGCTTGCATTTTATCCTAGTGGTACTAGGGAGCCAAGGAATTTTAGTGAACAGGTAAGTGACAGTCAGATCCATGCTTTAGGAAGATTACTTTGCAAACTCTGTACAGGACGGTTTCCAAGGAGAGGAGAGACTTGAATCAGGAAAACTATTGCAATAGTCCAAGTAAGAGGTGATGAGGGCCTGGTGCACAGTAATAAGTACACATTGCTTTTCAGTGTCAAGAGTCCTGAGAGACATGGAGATGTTTTGGATGGGGGTTGCTCTAAGAAATACTCTATGGAATTAACGTGAGTAAATAGCAAGATTTCTGAGCACAAGTCAAGACCCAGATGAGGTAGGGAGTACAATTTTGTAAGGGGTTAAACCGAAGAATCCAAGAATGGCCAAGTCAGAAGGGACTTGAGAGGACTCTAGTCCAGCCGCTCCCTGAGTTCCTGACCTCTCTGCTCTGCCGTTTCGCTATTTCCCGTACTTTCTTACTGCTGTTCACTGCTGAAGTGTCAGAGTGGGGGGAACGTTTTCACTTTGAAAGGCTGCTTATGCATGTGAGATTTTCCAATTACTGATTAAGGGAATTAAATGATAAAAACATAATTCATGTTCCATGCCTTTTGCCCAGAGGAGACTTTGGGGATCAACTTAGTTCAGTGGGGTATTGTCACTGATCACACACTGCTTAGAACATCACAACTATTCAAAATGAAAAAAAACAACAACAACAACCAGAAATTCAGCATAAGTTTTCTGTTTCAGACTCTGAAAACTCTTTTCAACAATGAAACTTTATATATGTATAAATAAATATATTATTTACGTATATATAATATATTAAATTATATATATTGTATATATAAACATATACACACACATATATATGTATATATGTGTGTGTATATATATATATGTATATATATATAGAGAGAGAGAGAGAGAGAGAAAGAGAGAGAGAGAGAGAGAGGGGGGGGTGAATCCCATCTCTCTCTCTCTCTCTCTCTCTCTCTCTCTCTCTCTCTCTCTCTCTCTCTCACACACACACACACACACACACACACGAACAAATGAGTACAAACTAAAAATAAAAAGTCAATTTTTGGGGAGAAAAAAGGGTGTAATCTCATGGCATATACATGCACACACCCGTGAACAAATGAATACAAACAAAAAATTAAAGCATTTATTCACCATTAGTACAATAGTGCATGAGTTCATGAATTGTAGCCAGACGTTTGGTGTTATTCCACAAAGGAGGCAGAGGGAATTGAAGCAGTTTCCACAGTGGTAGCTTGGCCTGCATCTCCTGCTCAATTCGTACTGGGTCGAAATTCTTCTGGGCCTGATGCAAAAGAATAATGTGACAGAAACCATTAAAGTCTCACAAGAAGGTAAGCCGTCAGGAACCTTATAAATATGTAGAATGTAAAACATGATATTCCTCACACTCATTATTTGAGGATGGGGATATCAAGAGTAATTGAAGGGGACAAACGATTAGTGTTTTGCTGAAGGTCAAAAAAGCATGTTTTTTTTTTGTGTGTGTGTGTTTTTTTGGCCAGAGTTTCCTGGCACAAGGAAAGAGCTAACTCTTCATCTGCACTGACAGACTGCCAAAGGCTGATATGCATTAATCTTTCCCTTCTCCAGCTCCTTTCCTGGCCTCTGCTGGCTTTTGGAGCAGCAGATACTAACTAAATTCAGAATGCCCCAACATCTCAACAAAACCCATCTAGGCAAATCAAGTCCATTGGTGTTGCTACTGAGGAAATGGTGAAGGCGGCTCTATTGTGAAGGAAGAGTTCTTGGCTGACTTAATTTCTCATCATTTTGTCCAGCTCAGGGCTCATATGGTAAATAGTCACTTATAACTTAACTTTATAACATTAAATTATTTTTATTTCAAGTAATGATGTCACCCTTGCTGGATCATTTCTACAAAGGACAAATACAACTTATTCTCCTTAGTGCGTTAATAGTTGGCCCATTTCTGAAACGCACTCCTTTCTCACCTGCACCTCATATAATCTTTAGCTTTCTACTAAGGTTCAGCTCCAATGAAACTTCACACACAAGGTCTATATGTTTTTCCCCATTTTGTTTTTCAATTAACAGGAGTTTATCTTATCTCTCTCTTATCTACTTCCAATTTAAAAGTTGAGAAAAGAAGAAAAAAAATCACTAAAACAAATATACATAGTTAAGCAACACAAATTCTTGCATTATTTTTGTCCAAAAATGTTTGTCTCACTCTGCCTCTTTATAAAAATCATTTTGCATCTCAAATCAGTCACTTCTCTATGAAGAGGTGGATGATAAAAGTCTATTACTAATCTTCTTGAATCATGGTTAATCATTCCACTTATAAAGGTTCTTACATCTTTCAAAGCATGTTTTTTAACAATGATGTTATTGTATAAATTCATCTCCTGGGTTTGCTCACTTTACTCTGCATCAGTGTATATAAGTCTTCACATATTTCTCTGAATCCATCCACTTCATAATTGCTTATATCACAATAGTACACCATAATCATTTCAGCCATTCCCCAATTAATGGATGCTCCTTTACCTTCCAGTTCTTTGCTATTACAAAAATAATTGCTTTTAATTTTTTTTTAACATGTGGGTCCTTTTCATCTCTGATCTTTTTTGGGGAATAAGCTCAGCAGAGGTATCACTGTGTCAAAGGGTATGTGTAGGTTAAGGACCTTTTGAACATGGGTAAAAACTGCTTTCCTGTGAATTATCTCACAGGAAACTGTCAAATAGTGCATTAATCTGCCTTATTTTCCCATTGGCCCAACAATTGTCATTTTCCTTTTTTGTCATCCTTGCCAATATAAAGTGCAATCTCCTAATTATTTTAATTTGCATTTCTCTATTAGTGATTTGTAGCATTTTTTCCTTATGGTTGTTGATAACTTCTAAATTCATATCCTTTGATCAGCTGTCAATTGGGAAATGACTCTCATTCTTGTAAATTTGAATCTACTTATTTATCTTGGAAATGAGAACTTTATTAAAAAAAAAACTTGCAGAAAAATTTCTCCCCCATCCTCTCTTAATGGTTTCCCTTTTAATTCTAGCGGTATTAGTGTTATTTGTTCATAAATTTTTATATTTTATTTCATTAAAACTGTCTATTTTATCTTCTATGATCCTCTTTCTCCCTTCTTTGATCGCTAACTCTTTGCCTGTCTATGGATCTGAAAGGAAGTTTCTTCTTTGCTCCTCTAATTTGTTAATGGCCTTTTATACCCAAGTCATTTATCTATTTGGAGCTAATCTTGGTATATTGTGTGAAGTGTTGGTGAAAACCTAATTTCTGTCAGATTGTTGTTTAGTTTCCTTAGTAATTTGTATGGAATAATGAGTCCTTGCCCCAGCAGTCGGGTTCTTTGTGCTTATTGAATATTAGAATGCTAGTGTTCATTTGCTGCTATAGATTGTGTACCTAATCTGTTCCACTGATTGGTCTATTTTTCAACCAGTATCAAATCATTTTGTTGATTACTAATTTATTGAATAGTGTGAGATACCAGACTCCCCTCTGGCCCCTTTTTTGTCTTATTTTCCGTGAAATTCTTTATCTTTTGTCCATTTAGATGAATTTCCTTATTATTTATTCCACCTTTATAAAGTAATGCTTTGGTAATTTGATTGTTAGGGCATTGGATAAATAAATTAATTTAGGTAGTAGTATCATTTTTATTTTATTGGCTTGGTCTATGCTTTAGCAATTAGTATTCCTCCAATTATTTAGGCTTGTCTTTATATCTTTAAAGAACATTTTGTAGTTGTATTTATCTAATTCTTGTTTGTCTCAGTAGGGAGACTGTCAAGTATTTCATACATTTCCACGATTATTTTAAGTGAAATTTCTCTTTCTATCTCTTCCTACTGAGCTTTCTTCTTGATATACAGAACTGTTGATAATTTAGAAGAATTCATTTATATCCTGTGACTTTGCTGAAGGTATTAGTTGCTTAAATTAATTTTAGTTGGATCTCTAGGATTCTCTAGGTGTATATCATATCATCTACAAAAAGAAATAGCTGTTTAATCTTTGCTTTTGTATATTTTCTAATTTTCTTATTTTTCTAGCTAGTATTTCTAGCATTACATGAAATAGTAGTGGTAATAATGGAATTCTTGCTTTTTCCTTGATCTTGAAAAATACCTTGATCTGAAAAAAACCTCTGGTATACGATACTCGTTCTACAAAGCCTATCCTGATCCGACTAGTTCCTAGTGTCTTCTTTCTGAACTTCATTTTCACCAATGCCTCATAGAATACTTCTCATTCTTCAAGATATAGCTCAAAGACCACCTTCTACAAGTAGTTTTTTCTGATTTTCCCAACCGCTAGTACCCTCCTTCCCAAACTCCCTTGTGTTTAACTCCCTTGTATTTATGTCCTATTCATACATTTATACACATATATGTATATATATGTGTATATATGTGTATGTATGTATATATAATATATGTATATATGTGTATTTGTCTTCCCCATTAGAATGCAGGCTCCTTGGGGGCTCCCTTAACTATATAAATCACATCATATGTAAACATATTAACATATTAAATATAAACTCTACATAAGTATATTGTATACATGTATACAGATTACATGTGGCTTATATAATCTAAAATATGTATTTACATGTGACGTTATATACATATACACATGTATGATAAATAAAAGGCAGTACAGTTTAAAGCTTTAGTATCTCAAAATTGCACTGACCTTTGGATGCCTTCTATACAGAACTTGGTAAACTTTAATCAATCAGCAAGCATTTATTAAGTACCTACTGTGTGTCCAACGCTATTTTGAGGGTACGAACACAAAGAATGAAACGATCTCTATTCCCAGGGAGCCTGGAGGAATATGGGAGATGGAATGTTGTATGGGAAAAACCAAGAGGTGGCCAGTTTGACAGGATCACAGAGTGAAGACAGAGGAATGATATAGGTTGGAACCAGGTTGTGTAGGGCTTTAAAAGCTAAGCAGAGGAGGTTATATTTGATCCCAGATATAATAAGGTGACCACTGGGGTTCATTTAGTGGTTAAACAATTGTTTTGACAGTTGTGTACTGAGTGAACTGGAATAGGAAGAAACTTGAGGCAGGGATACCAGTGAGGAGGCCACTGAAATAACCTAGGTGTTTAAATAGCATGGTAGCTGTTTGTATAAATAATATTTACACACACACATACATACAACTTATATACATACATATATATGCATGTACAGAAATACATACACATAGCTATCTATACATATGTTGTAGAAGTAGAATGGTAAGATTTGTCAAATGAGAGATATGAGGTAAAGGAGAGGAAGGAGATGAAGATAATGTCAGGGTTATGAAGCTAGGAGACTGGAGATTTAAGCTTTCTTAGTTTAAAACTGCACTAAGATTTTTTCACATATGTGGGTATGGGTGTGCATGTGTGTGTGTGTGTGTGTGTGTGTGTGTGTGCGCGTATAGGTGTGTGATAGGTGTGTATGTGTATGTAGGTATGTGTGAGTACACGTCATTTGAACCTCATGTCAACCCAATGAAATAGATGATATAGGTATTATTATATTTATTTTACAGATGAGGAAACAGATTGAGAGAGGGTAACCTAGGGTTATACAGCAATTAAAGTACTAGAGTAGGTTTTTAAAAACTTTATTTACTTTTAATATAAAAGAGTCAATTCCATAAGCTTTTGAATAAGAGTAGGTTTCAAATCTAGCTCTTCATGACTCCAAGTCTACTACTCAATCTACTACATCAAATTCATTAAGATTATATTTAGGGTGGTGAATGTAAGGTTGTACTTTTGACTTTTAAAAACATCAAATTCCTGTGTATGAGATAGGGGAAGCCTGGCTAGGCAACATTTCCTGTGACTGCATGCTCAATATGGTAGTCAAAAAAAACTAGTGTGATCTCAGGGTACATCATTAGCGATGTAGTGTCCAGAAAACTCTCATCCAGACTATTGCATGAGTCTGCTCATTGTTCCCCCTGTCTCCAGAGTCTCCACTAGTTCCTGTCTCCACCAACCCATCCTCCGTACAACTTCCAGTCAGATTCAGATTGGACTAGAACCACCTAAAGAAAAATCTGTAGGCCTTCAAGGATAACATAGAAACTCTTTCATGTGGCACATAAAGCTATTCCTTCACAACATAGTTCTTACCTTCCTTTCCAGTTTTCCTTCATATTACCCTGCTTCATGTTATCCCCATTTAAATCATAATGTCTTGCTGTTTCTGGAAACATATCCTACAATTTTGTTTTGTATTGTTTTATTTTTATTGCAAGTGCCCAGTACAGTACCTTGTACATGTTAGGTACTTAATAAACACTTGTTAAATAGTATGGAGTGAGACTAATAAGAATTACACTATACTTGGCTATGATCAGACCACTTCTGCAATATTTTCTTCAGTTAAGTTTCCTTCCCATTTTGTGAAAGGCAATGACAAATACAGGGGTATTCAGAAGAGGAAGGAGGGGCAACTAGAGAATATGCAATGCAATAAATATTTATTAAATGATTCCTATGTCCAAGACACTGTACTAGATGCTGGAGAATGCAGGGAGAAGGGAATAAAATGCCTACTATGTGCTGGGCACTTAAAAAGAATAAATATTATCTCTTTTGATCCTTCCAACAACCTTGGGAGGTCAGTGCTATTGTTACCCTCATTTTATAGATGAAGAAATTTAAGCAAAGAGAGTTTAAGTGACTTGCCTAGGGTCACACAGCTAGTAAGTATCTGAGGCCGGATTTGAACTCAGCTCTTCCTGACTCAAGACTCAGTGCTTTATCCACTTACTGCATCAACTCTCTGCCTATACAAGGACAACATAATCTTTATCTTCAAGGAGTTTATACTCTACACAGATGTAGAATATGGTGTATATAATAAAACACGTATAAAATAATTTGAGAAGGGAGGAGGAATAAACTTAGGAGTGGAGTGGGGAATAATTTTAATTATTGTTAATACAAAATTGCAATTTCAAGGGTATAGAGAAATCCTATATAGGAAGAAATGCCTTCTTCCAAAACAAATTGGTAACTCTTACACAACTTCTAGCCTTAAAGAGAATTACCTGGGACATTGGGAAGCTAGATGACTTACCAAAAATCACAAATTTAGTGTGTGATAGAGGCCAGAGTTAAACTTAGGTTTTCCTGATTTCCAGACCAGCAGCAACCACAACAGGTTGCCTATCATCATCCTCAAAACCATCATCATCATCATCATCATCACTATTATTATCACTATCACCATCATCATCATCGCCATTATCACCAACACCACCATCACCATCATCATCACCATTATCACCAATACCACCACTGTCACCATCATCATACCATTATCACCACCACCACCACCGTCACCATCATCATTGCCATTATCACCACCACCACCATCACCATCATCATCACCATTATCACCACGACCACCACCGTCACCATCATCATCGCCATTATCACCACCACCACCATCACCATCATCATCACCATTATCACCAACACCACCACCGTCACCATCATCATCACCATTATCACCAACACCACCACCATCACCATCATCATCACCATTATCACCAACACCATCACCATCATCATCGCCATCATCACCAATACCACCATCACCATTATCGTCACCATCATCACCAACACCACCACCGTCACCATCATCATCACTGTTATCACCAACACCACCATCACCATTATCATCACCAACACCACCACCGTCACCATCATCATCACTGTTATCACCAACACCACCACCATCACCAT
>CM053584.1:354039301-354073498 GCA_028627135.1 Pseudochirops cupreus
CATCACCATTATCATCACCAACACCACCACCGTCACCATCATCATCACTGTTATCACCACCACCACCACCATCACCATCATCATCACCATTATCACCAACACCACCACCATCACCATCATCATCACCATTATCACCAACACCACCACCGTCACCATCATCATCGCCATCATCACCAACACCATCACCATCATCATCGCCATCATCACCAACACCACCATCATATAACATTATCATCACCATAATCACCAACACCATCACCATCACCATCATCATCACCGTTATCACCAACACCACCACCATCACCATCATCATCACCGTTATCACCAACACCACCACCGTCACCATCATCATCACCGTTATCACCAACACCACCACCATCATCATAATCTTCATAAATTTGTATGGAGGATAAGAATTGGACTCTTTGACTTTAGTTTAGGGAATTTTGACTGACAAAGCTCCTTTAACCAAAGTAAGTTGCCACCTTTTCTATAATTCATGATTGTGAAGAGTACTATACAGTAGAGCATCGAGGTTAAATGACTAGCCCGGGATCATACAACCAGTATGTCAGAGGTGAGGACTTGTATACAAGTTTTCCTGCTCTCTATCCACTATCTCAGGTGTCTCACATTACGTGCACAAAAATAATAGTAATAATAGTTACCCTTAGTACATGTTTCTTGTGACCCTGTGCATCATGGTAGTTCAGTATGAGAGGACCTTTCTGATCTGCGTTTCTCTCTCTTTCATCTTCAGGTAAGAATATCTGATGCAGATTCTGTTTAATGGCAAATCACATGTTAGATTTTAAAGAGAGACTTTGAAGATTTTCCAGTGGTGGAGGCAAATGGAGTGACACAAACCCATACTTACCTCTTTTTCAGTCTCTGTGAGACAGAGAGATGGCAGGATAGATACGATGTGAGCTGCAATCCTGGGATCCAACCCATCTTCTCTGGGCGTGGGTGGCATTAAGCTAGGTGGGGGAAGTTCATTCTCTGTTGCCACAATCTATTAAAATATAAAAAAGTTTTTTATTTCCTTTCAAGAGAGTAGCTGTCCTAATAATCAGTTCTTTGATGAAACTACATAATTCCATAATTCAGGGGGAAAATAAAATAGTCGCTGCCAATAGAAGGTCAATAATTGTGAAAATAAGCAAATAAGTGGAAATGCACATTAACTTCTTATTGTACATGCAACTGGACACAATTATACAATGAGAGACACTACTACCACAGAAATAAGAATGTATAATGTATTTCTTTATCTTTAAAATTTGTACTTTTTTCTTAAAAACCACAACACCTATGCATTAGCTTTTTAAACCTTGCAAGTGATCAGTACATAAACTTCTCATCGAAATGGAGAAAGTGAGGCAGCATGGTATGGTGGAATTAAGTGTAGAGCCAGAAATACTCGAGTTCAAGTCCAGAATACATACTATGTGACCATGGGCAAATCACTTAACTCTCAGTGCTTCAGGCATCTCTCTGATACTATAAGTTGCAAAACAGATGAAGGCAGTATAGGAAGGAGGTGCCTACCCCAGAATTCTCTTACACCAATGAAATCATTAGTTCAGGCAAAAAAAAGAGAAAATCATGAAACTGAAGTCCAGAAAGATGAAATCCTTTTAAAGTTTAAGGAGATATGTTGGTGGGGGCATTGTCTCCAAAGATACAGACCATAATTCCTCTAAGATTGGTAGATGATATTTGAGAATGGAGGAAAAGTTAATTACCCTGCAGTCATCTTAGTAGAGAAACTTTATGAATTTAGTTAGGCTGGTCCTTGGAAAATGAAGAGCCAGTCTATCATTGGGGTTATATTCAAAGCTTTTCTAGCTTCACATGACCCGTTGGAGATTATGTTACATTGTCATAGTCTTCAAGAACCCAAGGCCACATTGATCTCATGATGATGCAATGGAGTGACCCTTTAGTAGCAGGAAAATAACTGGCTTACATTTATACAGCAAGCTAGGGGTCAATTAAGAAATATAGTAAAAATAACAAAATGGTGATATTGTAATATTTCAGACAGTCATAATTTTCATCAATGTGCACATTACTTCTACTCATGTAGAGATCTCAATTCTTCTACCACTCAGTAGAAGTCTCTAAGAATTGCTTTGGTCAAAACTAAATATCACTATTGCAACCAAGCAGGTGAAAGGATTTTCCAAATTTAGTGAGCCTTGTTCTCTAATAATCAGAACATTACCTGTCACTGGGTCTGTCCTGAGGATGATAGCTTATTTTAGATAGTACTCTATGGTTAATAATATCTTAATACTACAATTCTTGAGTAGATTTCATCAATGTAGGTACAATATACGATAGTACAAATCATAACTCATCTATATCTTAGTATCCTCTGAGATCTTGTCCATGATTTCTCAAAAATTGTCCACTGGGGTGGGGGAAAAGATCACTTAGCATGGAAATGTCATGAGGGAATATAGTTTCACAGTCTTCCACCGTTTTCTACTATTTTATAGTCTCTCACTATCTTTTTCCCAAAGGTTCTGAAAATAGGTAGTGCCATGGCTATCATTTGTCTTTGCCTTGCAGTTAGATCCAGGGTGTGATGTGTGAAGTGGCTTCTAGGCTCTTTTAGCCTTTTTATTGTGACAAGTACTTTGCCAGTGGTCTATGTCAAAATCCTTTTTTTTATTTCATGCTTTCAAGCATCTATATATACTTTGTTTAACTATGTCATTGCAGCTTTTTTAGATTGGATATCTTCTTAAAATTTCCACCAAGCCAGATCATGGTGATTGCTGTTATTGACCACAAGGTCATTCTCCCCCTATCTGCAGGAGTTAGGTGAAACCTTCCTTTATTTCCCAAATCTCATCTTCTGTTAGGCAACTTCCATATTCATACCAATGATTCCTCAAACTTTCTAATGTCCAAGTTTTTCAGTCTCCTTAAATCCCATTACCCACTCCTTTATTCCACCTCAGCTACACTTAGAGACGGTCATGTTCTGGATCTTACCATTAGCTACAATTTTTCCATTTTATTGCATCTCTTGATGCTTCTCTGACCATAACCTCGTAATCATTCCAACACTTTGCCTTGCCCCTCCAAAAACCATACCTTGCCCTTGACTCAATGTCTAATTTCTCCACTGAATACTTTTTTTTAAGTTATTACTCCTACTTTTAATTTACTTTCTTCCCTTTCCAATCTTGAGCCCATAGTTAGTCAATTCAATCTACTCTTGAAGCCCTCATCCCTTTGTTTTACTTCCCCTTATCTCATACGAAACCTCAGTTCTCTATTACTCCCATCATCTACTTCCTCTGCTCTTACTCATGTGCTGATGAATGGAACTAGAGGAAGTTCCATTTCCTTCCAATCAGGAAGATTCATGTTATCCAACTTTAATTGGGCCATCATGGCATCAGGACAGTCCTTTCATTTTTCCTAATCACTTCCCTATCTCACTCCCCACAGAAGCTATTTCAACTCTTCTTTTCTCTATTTAAACCTCTCAAATCTCCCACTTTCCTCTTAGCTGAAGACCTCACTTCTTATTTTGAGAAAATTGAGCCCATTTTCTGTGCATTTCCTCTTCTATTCATCTCAAAACTCCCTCATAGCATCCCCTTTTCTTTCTTCCTTTCCTGCTGTCTCTGATAGAGAGATGGCCCTTCTTTTAGCCAAGGCTAACCCTTCTGCATATGCTCTAGATCTTATCCATTGCCATCTATTCCAACAGATTACAAACTCAGTTATCACTGCCTCCCTGCTCCACTCTCATCTTTAACCTCTCACTATATACTAGAACCTTTCCTTCTGCCTTCAAACATGTCTAAGTCACCCCCCTCCAACAAATCTTCACTAGGTCCTACTATCCCCTCAAGCTAAATCTTATAAGTCTCTCCCCCTTTTCAGAGAAATAACTAGAGAAAGATGCTTACATTCATTTTTTCCTTTTCCCATCCATTCACTGATTCCTAAATCTTTTGCAATATGACTTTTGATATCATCACTCAATTTCGAGTACTTTCTCCAATATTAACAACAATTTCTCAATTTTGTCCAATCTGATGTTTTTTTCTGAGTCCTCATCTTTCTTGACCTATCTTCTGTCTTTGAAGAGGACCCGGAAATGAGTGTAGACTCTCTGGAAGCTAGTAGCCAGAATAACCATGATCTCTCATTTCCCAAGCTCTTACTAACTCCACCTGTCATGAAGGCATGAGAACACCTAGTAATCATGCTCTACCAGTGAGTAGAATCTTAACAAATGGTTGTGAGCCTTGAGTTACAATAGGATCATTGATATAGAGCTAGAATGTACCTCTGTGTAAACTAACCCCCTCACTTTAAAGATGGAGAAAGTGAGGCCAGGTTAAGTGACTTGCCCAAAGTCAAATACTCTAACAGAAAGTAAAAAAAACTGATAACTGAATGCAAGGCTTCTAAATCTTGTCCTCCTTATAGAATCCTTCCTCATAATCATTTCTTCATTTTTATCCTCATGGGGATCTTCAGGAGAAAAATAAAATCAGACATCACTATCAATCAGTCCTTGATTTACAGATGAGAAAGCCAAAGCATAGAGAGTTTAAGTGACTTGCGGAAGGTCACGAAGTTGGAGAAATGATACTGTGGGATTACCCACCTGTTCCAAGATGCCGTTAAGTATCAAAGGCACAGAAATGAATTCTTCAGGAATCTGTTCCATCAAATCATTGTAATATCTCATATCTACTTCAGTAGAGAGGGAACCTATTGTGAACAACAGAAGAGGCCCACTGCCCTATTAAGCTGTATTCTCCATTAGCATTTCTTTCATGAGTGGAAGTCTTTGCTACACTAGAGTAATTGCATAGAAGAGGTGAAACTAGGAACTATAAAGGAGTTTGGGGATGACTGTTCCTTTCTAAAGAAAATCCTCTAAACTGGGATGCTTCCACTCACATGCTCAATGTTCAAGCCAAACTTAACATCTCATGACTGAATGTATGTACCCTCCTTGCCTCTGCTCACCCAATATGAAATGTACTTTCACAAGTGCCTCTCAAAGTCTTCATACATCTCCAAGGCTCAGCCTAGGGTTACTTCTTCTGAAACCTTCCTTGATCCCACCCCAATTCCACCCAATCTCCTCAAATTTGCCTGCATTTTCTAATCTGTGTGTACTTTGAATCTTCCCCCCTCCAGAAGAATATAATCCCTTTGAGGGAGGGTCCTGTTTTCTTTTTGTCTGGGTGTCTCCAATACTGTGTAGGAATTGAGTGACTGTTTTGTTGAAGTGCTGAGCTAATCCGAATCTCAATCTGTAAGGTTTCATACATACTGTCTCGTGTTATTTGTGACTCATCCGTCTGTGTTTTCTTCTTTGATGAAATGGCTGCTGAACTTGCAGATGCTCCCTAAAAGAATCACCAAAAAACCACATATCTAAGTAATTGGGCCAAAAGAAATGCTCTTAAATTCTGGCAATGTCTTTTCTGAGATAATGTTGGTGGTGCTTCCTAACTTTCTGTCCGGATCACTACATCTACCACCCAATTATTAGCCCAGTGTCAGACTGCAGTGGAGGGGAAACTATAAGAATCAGGGGCAGCCCATGATGGAAATGAACACTTCTTGCTTTCCTGACCAAAGTGAGTGATTGGCTGATTGATTTTAGGAAGGGGCAGAACATCAGGAACTCTTTCCCTGTGGGAAACCTTAGACTTTGCCAAGTGTTGGACCATAATGAGGTTGCTGAGAGTCAGGGAAATCTTCCCCTATTAAAAATCAGAAATGAAAAATTAATGTTGTATCATTGTGACTTGAGTACCATCAAGTGTCCTGAGATAAGGGAGTTGCAAACTACATCTTATCCCTAAACCACATTGCTTCAGAGATATGCCTGAGACTACTGCCACCCTCCTCCCTTATCTTTCTCCTTTTACCTCTAAAAGTAGCATCAATTTATCTCAGGTATTTTCACAGGTTATTATTCTACACAACATTATGCCTTACTAGATCACAAATCAGAAAAACAACCTTCTTTAAATAGTCACTCAGCCTTTTGATGACAAGAGAATGTGCTACCTCGGGAGTCCAAGGCATATCCAGATGAGCTCTGTCACTTGAGACTTGGGGGACATTAATGAGTGTCATATTTTCTAAGTAGTTCAGATGCTGCCTCCTCCAGTCCAGGCTGTCATATATCAAGCAAGCAATGACTTCAAAAAGTTCAGTGCCAAAGTCCAGCTACAGGGGGAAATGCCAAAGTGACAGTCATCAGTTTTGTGTAATGAAGTAAAGTTCAGGAAATATCTCTCTAGCTACCTAATGTTATAATTGTTAAGCTAGCCTCCATCTGCACATACATCTCTCTTCTCCACTACTATCATAAGTGATCTATGATCAATAAACACTGATTAAGCACATATTGCATTCCAGGAACAGTGCTAAGCACGAGACATCAATGAATTGCAGGACCGCCAAGTCACAGAAGCTTATAGTTGAAAGGGACATCTAATCATAAGGTCATAGGACCATAGACAATTGTTCTAGGTTACAGGGACTTCAGAGTTCATCTGGTCCCATACCCTTATTTTACAGATGAGGAAACTGAGGCCTAAAATGCTCAAATGACTTGTCCAGGGTCATAGAAGTCATAAGTGTCAGAAGTAGGATCTGAATTCAGGTTCTCTCACTCCAAGCTCAGTACTCTTTCACTGGTGCCATGCTGTCCTTAGAGGCCATCTGGCTTAACCATATACCTCTAGGGAAGGGGGAATCACTGCTTCTCAACACAGTGGATTCACTTTTGGGACAGGTATAGCTAGCCTGAATCCAAACCGATCACAAGTATGGCATAAAGAAATGATTCAGTAGGCAAGAATAGCTGAGCTTTCTCTCTACCAAAAGTAGGGTGGCAGAAAAATTCTTGACTGGTTTTAAAGAATATTCAATCCTTCAAAAAGTGAAGGAAATAACAAGGAGGACTGCTATTCTGGGCTTGACTCTGATCAACAAAGACAAACTGATTGCCTGAAGTAGAAATGATAGGAGCCCTGGAGGTTCCACCTTGGAATTCCTGGTAAAACTGGGGAAGGAAGATGGATAGGGTCTGACATGAGACTTAGACTTTGAAAGAGAAACTGTCAAAGCGTTCATAGAATGGAATCTGCTTAAAAGCTTGTTCACCACAACACCTCTATGGGGCAGGCACTCCAAACATTATTATCCTTTATCTGTACAAATGAGAATACTGAGGCCGAGAAACGTGAGGCGAATTGTCTGAGGCTGGAGAGTTGGTAAGAAACAGAGACAATATTTAAACTCAAGTCTCCATAGACCAAGATTCTTTCCACTGTGCCAGTCTTCAAGGAACAATGCATTTGTGGCTTTGGCCAATAACTAAAGAGTTACCATCTCCACCCAGCAGGCTGCCTGCAATCTCATCAGTCTCCTCCTACTGGAAACTTAGGCTCTGCCCCTGCTATGCTGAATTCAAATATTCTGTCACATTAATAGACACTTGTTGTTGCTGTTTAGTCAATAAGTGTGTCTGACTCTTCATGACCTATTTTGGGGTTTTCTTGACAAAGATACTGGAGTGGATTGCCATTTCCTTCTCCGGCTTATTTTACAGATAAGGAGACTGAGGTAAACAGGGTTAAGTGACTTGTCCAGGGTCACACAGCTAGTAGGTGCCTTAGGCCAGACTTGAACTGAGGACCTTCTGACTCCTAGCCCAATTTTCTGTCCACTGCACTACCTAGCTGTCCCTAATAGACACTACAAATATTGAATAGATGTGCTTTTCTCTTATCTTGTCCAAAACTAGACCATTCCTATCCCACTGGAACTAATTTCCTTTTATGTATTGTTTTCTTTCAAGAGATTATAACTTCTTGAGAATAAGGATTTTCTTACTCACATGTATTTGTATCCCCAACACTTTACACAATGCCTAGCACATAGAAATTCCTTAAAAAGTGTTCTATCTATCTATCTATCTATCTATCTATCTATCTATCTATCTGTCTGTCTGTCTATTTATCCTACTAATAATAGCTCTCATAAGTTGACCTGGATGTGAACCAGGCCTTTGTGATTCTAAGTGAGGAGTCTAAGATCTACTACACTATATTTTATTAGATTTAGTTAAAGGCAGAACAAAGATGGTGGGTTAGCAGGACGAAATAAGCAAACTCCCCTTTAAAACTCCTCCAAACAGATCAATAAGATGTATCAGACATATATTCTATGGGGAAATCCAAGAAAAAGTCACAATGAGTTATTTTCTTCTAGACCAAATCAGTACAGGGAGATAGAGAAAGAGGTCTATGGACCTGGGGCCCAAATCTGGCCAGAAGCTCATGGTGCATGGTACATTACAGCACTCAGGGAAAGGCTATGAATGAGGGCAGGGGTGGGGAGCCTGGGGCCTTGAGACCACTTGTGGCCCTCTAGGTCCTCAAGTGTAGCCCTTTGACTGAATCCAAACTTCACAGAAAAAAATCCCCTTGATAAAAGGATTTGTTCTGTAAAACTTGGACTCAGTCAAAAGGCCACACTCAAGGACCTAGAAGGCCACATGTGGCCTTTAGGCTGATGGTTCCCCATCCCTGAACTAGGGCAAGACGAGGTCCCATACCAATATGGGGTATCCTTCAGACACATCATCAGACACTGCTATAGGAAGAGGTTATCAACAGCACCTTTGTTGTCTCAAGGTTGACCCAGTTCTGAGTCACTGATTCAGGGTGGCCTGAGAAGAAGACCTGCCCTCAGGGGTGGTGTTCCACCCAGATCATATACATACATACCCACAAATCTACACTGCTTCTCTATAAATCTTTTCATGAGTGAGGCAAGTATCTTAGAAACACTGCTGTTTGAACTGATGCCCAAGCATGAAAAGCACCAAAGTCTAATATCAACTTATTATTAGTGCTGGGATTATTTTGTTATTTATGAAGAAAGTACAAGCCTCTCTTCTGTACTTAGCCAAAGCCAGAGGTTCATTGTTCTCTTCAGTTTGTATAGTAGAAAGAATAAACCCTGGCTTTGCTTCCTCCCATCTCTGTGACCTTGGACAAGTCACTTTATCCCTGGACTTCATTTTTTCTTTTTCATTTGCACAATTAAAATGTTTAACTCATAGGGTTGCTGTGAGGAAAATTAATTAAAAGCTTAAAGCGCTCTCTAAATATGAGTTTTTCTTAATATTATTTTAGTCTGCTCCATGGCCTTAGCCATAGAAACACCAGGGAAGCTTTGGAATCAGGCTATATCCATTACTGAATATTTAATGAACAGACAGAAGATAAAAGTCAGTGTCCCAGCCGCAGCGTTTTGTACGTACTAGCTACTCAGTAAGTCTGCGGAATGAATAAATTAAGTACATGTATCCATGGTTACAAATGTTCAGGATGTTGTCAGGAAGGGAGCTACTAACCAGCATGTCACTGTCTGTCCAGTCTAGAGGAAAGGACTCTTCCTTCACCACGTGTTCAAGCCTGGCAATGTCGAAGAGGTTAGTTTCAGGTTTCCCGTTATTCAGAATTGGTTCCAAGTATTTCCAGAAAATTTCAAGCTCTTTTACTTCTTTCTCTCTCTTCAGTTTTTCAGCTTCTATGTCTTTTGACATCTCAGCTGCATCAGCATTAGCTAGAAGAGACAAAATTTTCTTGCTTAGTAGGAATTTGGCAAGGTACATGTACTACAAGGTGTCTACTTGGCACCACAATATTCCAGGAGGGATCACACTCTGTGACACTTCCTGAGATGAACTTCTAAGTTCTTTAGGCAAATTTCTAAGATGGTAATATGTAAGGCACTTGCTGATCTCCTTGGTAAAGGGAATTTCCTTATTGGGAATTTCCTACACCAATGAAATCACTGATCCAGTTAAAAAAAATCAACTAAAAATGTATAAACCAGCATTGATGAGATTGGTGTAAAGCAGTCTAGGGTCAATTGAAAATATATGTGTATATGTATATGTATATGTATATGTACATGTAAACACATACAATACATATGGTATATAAATCCATTTCCCTTCCTTCCTTCCTTCCTTCCTTCCTCCCTCCTTCCCTTCTTTCTTTCTTTCTCTTTCTTTCTCTTTCTTTTTTCTCTTTTCTTTCTTTCTTTCTTTCTTTCTTTCTTTCTTTCTTTCTTTCTATCATACTCATTGCAAAGAATGACACAACCAAATGGCTTATCTTCCTGCAAAGGTTGCTGATCCCTATTTGAGGTGGTTGTACATTAATGTAAGGGGGATTTCAATTTTTAAAAGACAGGTTATTTGTCTGTTGAAGTAGAAGAAAGAAGAGATCATAAATGAAGGGAGCTAAGGATATGTTTAGGATACCACTATTTTCTGTACATGATAACAGTATTTACACTAGTAACAGCAACAATATTCAACAAAAATGTTCAACTTTTCAGCTGCAAAAAAGAATCCTGGGCATCTATTAACATACTTTCTGACAGAAGGGAGGCCTCATGTTGCTGGCTAAGGGCTGCCAAGTGTGCTTTCAGAGGTTCATAATTCTCAGAAGTTATCTTAATCACATTGGATACAGGAACCCCAAGTTCTGCCATAATTGCCAGGAGCTGTGGATTGTGAAAGCCTGTGACGATAAAGTAATGTTGGGCACCGTCATCTGGTTCATCATCTGTTCAGAATATAATTAAAGAAATCAGGCCATCACAACATTATAGAACATATTAAACACCATTCATTCAACAAGCATTTACCATTCCCACACCTTGCCCAAAGGAGGCCCATTGGCTGTGGCAACATCAAGGGCCTCATGTTCCCTTCTTGCCCTTCCAGCCAAGAAAGCCTGGACAGTTTTATAAGCCTTCTTAGTAGGTATGCAAATATAATATGTGAGCCATGGGGGGTGGGGATGAAAATCCTGTCACCAAGGGATGGGTAGTAATGATGACCAGCTTAGTCTTGCGTCTTTGTTCCAAGTAAAGCCTTAAGCTTCTTTGTGTCTCATAGTTTGAGCAACATCTGGGCTCACTCTTGAGTTATGAGCAGCTACAACTCTGTGGGGGATTTTATAACTTGAGGGGCAGGGTGTTTGCAAGCTAGGGAAATATGGTATATGGAGCTTCTTGCTGCAAAAGAGCTACCTATATTTGTCTGAGCAGGAGTGGTTGCCAAACATTAGGTCAGCAGTCATCCATTATTTCATTCGGTATTCACTTAGTTTCTATTTTTGCTTTAGTTATCTGTGGTTTTGTCAGTGTGGCTTATTCTTCCATAAAGGTGTATCATAACTGAGAGGGAGGTATCATGGTGGACTGAAAGGGGCTCTGGATTCAGAATCAGAGGGCTCAGGTTCAAACCTGACTGTGCCATGTATTGCCTGAGTAACCTTTAATGAGTCATTCTACACATTGGGGTCCCAGTGTCCTTATCTGTAAAATGAGATGCTTTGGACCAGAGGAATTCCTAAAGATCCCTTCCAACTCTAAACCTATGACCTATGTCTGACTATGATTTAATAGACAGTCTTCCAGAGATGCTGGGACCAAAAAATTGCCACCCAGTAACCAACCTGGTCATAGGTATTTCTGAACATAGCTGCATAGAAAGACTGTCGCCATGCTCATGTTGGAAGACTTTTCATCTTGGGAAAAACTGCCAGTGCTTATATGCTACTGCCACAGCTTTCAAAAAGCCAGGTTCGTCTCCAGGCTATATAATGAACTGTTTCAACATAGGACTTTAATATTATCTTATTTATTACATTTTATTATATTGTTATGTGCAGCTCTAAGACTATTGTTCTAAGGTTTTCCTGATTTTAAAATTATTTATTACTATTATTAAATATTAATGAATTATTTCTATCTTAAAAATACAAGCTAAATCAGACCAGAGAGCTTTTTCTCAATCATTCTTAATTTGTGTGTGGTATACACAAAAACCTTGCAATATTTCAGAGTGGTCCTTTGACGTATTACTTCATAAGATTCAAAAGCAAGGTGGCACAGATCCCAAGCCGTTTTATATTCCTTATTTTTTATTGGTAGAACTTGAACCACCAAGACTTTTCTCTGGTATGTCTACATTTTAAGTGAGGGGTCTCTTTGAACTTAGCTGGACTGGTCCCTCCCTCCCCGTTCCACCCTTAGCGTATATCCGTAAAATCTATCACCAGCCCCATCCATACATAAAACCCTTTCAATTTGGTAAAAGCTGGCATAGGGTCACCGCCAGGTCATGATAAGGCATCATTGTAGGACTTCAGTGTTAAGACAACTTCACACAAATTACAAGACCCACAGTTTTTATTATGTACTTATTGGTTAATGTGTTATCTTGCCCTAGGAGAAGGCAAATCCCCTGAATTACAGACACTGTCTCACTTCCACATTTGTGTTTCTTTTGCAAGGCACATAGTAGGTACTTAATAACTCTTATGGCTTGATGAGTTGAAATTCATGGTTTTCTCTTCTTAACCAAAGGGGTCAGTGGGAATGTTATGAATATAATTAAAAGTTTTAACATTCCCAATTCTGTGAGGCAAGGTCGTAACCTCACCAGGGCCTTTGGTGGACTTAATATCTTTAGATGTCAGGTCGCAGACTTTTTTTTTTTGCATTGAATCAGTAGAGCAGAGGGAAAGGGAAGACAATGCCCAGTCTCTTCCAATGTTCCTGTCACCTTTGTTACTGATTGTCTGAACTTTCAAGTGGCATCAGGCCATATGGTGATGGTATAACCATCAATTAAATCCACTGATGGCTGGGGTGGTGCTAACTGACCATGAATGAAACAGAGTGTTTTTTTTGGGGGGGGAGGGGAGGGTTTTCTCCTTCCACATTTTTTTGTGTCTCATCACTTTTCCGAGGTCCCATTAATGCCATATTCCTGGATATGGTCCTGCGAAATAATAACGAGACCAACCATTCCAGGTTTGCTTCTATGGAATAGAAAGAGTGTTCAGCAGGAAATATAGCAATTGAGGTCAGAATCTAAGAGCTAGGAGGGAGGGCTTAGTTATAAAGTGCTTTCATCAGTATGTTACCAGAATCTGTGACAGAGTAGAAAGAGTAATGATTCTGGAGGCAGAGAATCTTGTCTTTGGGCAGGAATCATATTTTTTCCTTTCTTTGTAATCTTATTTAGGACAATGCTTTCCACATAGTAAACACAGAGGGTAATTGGGGCTAAGTGACTTGCCCAAGGTCATATGGCTAGTTTTTGTGTTAAGTATCTGAGGCCTCATTCGAACTCAGGTCCTCCTGACTCTAGGGCAGGTGCTCTATTCACTGCACCACCCTAGCCAGCCCTGACAGTTATTTTATAGGGCCTGGAAAAGGATGAACATTACAGTGAAAATTCTTAAGTCTTACAGACCGATGTATTTTTTGATTTTCTCCTCTTCTCCCCGCCGTTTCAACATGCTGTTTTTCTTCACTACTTGTCCCGATTCTCCTTGGTCCTTTCCCTTCCCTCCTTTCCCTTTGGCTGGTTTCTTCTCCTTTCCAGCAGCCTTGGCCTTCCCTCTTTCTGCCTTCAGTTTGTCCTCTAGTTCCTGGAAAGAGAGAGAATTTGGTTATCATCGCATTGGGAAGAACCAGTACCAAGAAGGCACTTAGACAGAGTACTCTGAACACAGAGCTAGGGAACCACGGGAGGAAGAGGTTATGAGTCGCTCAGTGATAACCAAGCTCACACAGCACTGTTTGCTTTCCAAAGCACTTTCCTCTAAATAGTCCTCTCAGGTTTTAATTTAATACTTATTTAATTATCTTACATATTATGTAATATATATTACATAATATACTATAATATTATATATAGTATGCGTATATATCTTATATATAGTATAGTATATATAGCATTATATATAGTATTTATATAGTTACATATTTCTGTTTAATTGCTTTCAATTGTGTCTGACTCTTCATGACCCCATTTGGGATTTTCCTGGCAGACATAGTAGAGTGGTTTGCCATTTTCTTCTTTAGCTAGTTGACAGATGAGGAAATTGAGGCAAAGAAGGTCAAGTGACTTGCTCAGAGTAAGTGTCTGAAGCTGGATTTGAACTCAGGTCTTCTTGATTCGAGGTCCAGCATACTATCCACTGTGCCATCTAGCTGCCCATAATTATATCTAATCATATCTAATTACATATTACATTATATGCTTATGTAATAAGTATATAATCATATACTTATGTGATAAGTATATAATTATGTAATAATATAATGTAACATGATATAATGTAATAACTTATGTAATAATATAAAAGGTAATGATGCAAGTAAGCATTATTTTTATCCTCTGTTTAAGAGGTTAAAATAATAACTAACATTTCTCCAGTGCTTTTTAGGTATGCATGTAATTTTACATGTGGCATCTCCTTTGATCTTTACAACAACACTGTCAGATGTGATTATTTTCATTCCCATTTTACAGATTGGCAAAGAGCCTGAGAAGGGGTAAATGACTGACCTAGGTTAACACAATCATCACTAAGTATCCGAGAAGAGATTCAGACTCAAGCCTTTCTGACTCCAAGTCCGGAACTGTCTTACTAACTAACCACTAACCTAGCATCAAATAGTTACCAAGGGTCAGGGTTGTCTCTTAAACTTTAAGAAGGATTTGAATCGCAGGGACAAGAGAGTGGTGATAAGAAGGCCAGTTAGGAAACTATTGCAATCACTCTGATGGGATATGGGGTAGCTAGGTGGCATAGTGGATAGAGTATTGGGCTTGGCACCAGCAAGACTCATCTCCATGAGTTCAAATCTGTCCTCAGACACTTACTAGCTATAGGACCCTGGGAAAGTCACTCAACTCTGTTTGCCTCAGTTTCCTCATCTGAAAAAGAAGCTAGAGAAAGAAATGGCAAACCACTCCAGTGTCTTTGCCAAGAAAATCCACATGGGGTCACCAAGAGTAGGATGTGACAACAACAGCAGGCAGGGGTCCATGGCTTTAACCTTAGGATTCTTTTCACTCTACCACAAATATATTCCCCTCTTCCCATACATACACTTCCTGACTCTCCAAGGCACTCCTTCACTTTTAGCATCTGATATATTTAATTTTGTATTTTATTACCTGCTGTCCTGTAACTAATGGTTGCATTTACATAAGCCTTGGGAGTACAAGGTAAAATTGTGAAGTATGAAGATCTTTCTTGATGGTCTCTCCTCTTCCCTTTCAGACTATATTTTTCTTCCATTCTACTGCCCCTACCTGTTTCCTGACATCTATTTTTGCAGATGACTGAAATAGCATGATATACCACTGAAGGGGGCTGGATTTGGACTTGGGTTCTAGTCCTGAGTCTTCCATTTCTGATCTGTATGACTTTGGGCAAGTCCCCAGACCTTCTTGGCTCCAAGGGCAATACTTTCCACTTCACCACATTGCCTCTCCTATTTTCTTTCTTTGGGTCTTTTGTTAAAGGACATAGCAACTTAAGTGACTACTCAAAATGCTGACACTTTCTTGCCTTTTTGGTTTCTCAGATCATACAGCTGTTCCCACACACCAACCAGGGTAGATTTCCCTCTGAAAATTTGTGAAAAGCTACAGATTAAAGAGCTGAAATGAGCAGCCTCTCTCTGATATGCTTTGAAGGTAACTTTTTATCCCAAGTACAGAAACTGAGGCATGGGCAGGCTGATTTGGAGTTTATTCAAAGTAATACAATTAGTATTTGGGAGAGACATAAAACCCAGATTGCAGGACTCCTGGGGGGAAAAATACAAGATTGACTAAAATATTTATTTTAAAGTTATTTCCTTCTTGTCAGTTATTTCATAGGAAGTAATTTAAAATTCTTATTTAGTAAAAGCATGTTGAAACTACCAACCAGCAAGAGATAAGGAAAATGTGTACTCTAGGTCAGGAAGATGAACAGGTGGATTTATTAACTGGAGACAGGTAGAGACAAATAGAGTCTGAGAAATGGCTTGGTATTCCAACTTCCAGGGAACACAGAATGTGTGAAAGGGAAAATGGGCAACAAGGCTGGAAAAAGTAATCGGAATTGGTCTGTGGAGAGCCTTAAAGGTCAGGCGAAGGAGCATGTATTTTATCTAAGGTGCCATTGAAGGCTTTTTAGTAGGTAAGTAATATGGTTGGCCCTGTACATTAGGAATTTTAGGGGGAAGTTTTGCAAACATTTCCATAAAAGTTGGCATCTTCTGTGCAAGTCAGTCTTTTAGAGGCACTCTGCAAAGTTAAGTGACTTGTCTAGGATTACCCAGCCAATATTGGCCAGATACAGGACTTGAATGCAGGTCTTTGTGGCTTTAAGGCCAGCTCCTTATCCATTACAACACACTGTTCCTCATGACCAACATAGGAATAAATTCCAAACTTTAACTGAAATTCTATTGCTTTAGCTGACTGATCTAACTATATTAAATTGATTTGATCATGGGATAAGTAAATAACAAGTTTGAGAATCAAATTAGTCTGCTTTAAGCAAGAATTGTACAAATGGTTATTGACCTGTGTGAGAGTCACCTTTTATATACTAACCAGGAAATAAGAATGGGGAGGGAGCTGCAGACTCACAGTGGGAATGAAATGGAGATGAAGTAAATGATACAAACCCACCAGGAAAAGGAAAGCATGCTTCCTATTATGCCAGACATCAAGGCAGGAAGCCATCTCCCTCTTCTCAAATGCACACTCAAAAAGAGGGGGAGAGGAACCAAGGTGAAAAGGGCCATACCCATTAGTGAACCATGAGTAACACCTACTGCGTTAAAAAAAATCAGTAAATAAAGAAAAAGATGCCATGCCATGTAATCTGAAGCTCCTGATCCCTCTTCAAATACTCCACTCCTCCATGATGTCATTAGGCTTGCTTCTCCCATCCCCCAGCCCTCCACATCTGGTAAGTACAGTCTGTGTGTATGTGTGAAGGGATTAATATCATGGTATGAATGAACCTCTGTGTAGGCATGTGGGCATGTGAATTAGCACTAGGTTGATGAAATGTCTTAACCAGAAGGCTCTTGGAAGCTAGTACATCTTTAAAAATAGAACTCTGGATTTTTTACTTTGTCTTAACACTTCCTCTTCTTTTGATCTCATAGATCTAGGAGCTTTGGAGCTTTGTTAATTATAATCCTTCTCCAGATTTCTACCCTCTTGAATGCCCAGTACTGTCAATCTGGCCTGCAGTAAGTTGGCTCCCAGCTATAGTGTGGGGCCTAAGCCTCGACCTTTCCCCATCCTAGCTCTGCTAATAGTGGACCCATATCAACAACAGCCATATTAATAACCACCACCCACGTTTCTATAGGATGTTGTTAGAGATCTTTCCTCACAACTCTGTGAGTTGGCAGTTCCAGTGTTATTATCTCTTCCCCCTCTCCACTCCCCTCTACCTGCATCTGTTCATAAATGAGCAAGTTGAACTGCTTAAAGTCAGCGGTTCTCAACTTGTGGGTTATGTTCAACTTAAATACATCCTGCCTATCAGATATTTACATTACAATTCATAACAGTAGCAAAATTACATTATGAAGTAGCAACGAAAATAATTTTATGGTTGGGGGTCACCACAACACGAGGAACTGTATTAAAGGGTCGCGGCATTGGGAAGGTTGAGAACCACTGGGTTAAGTGATTTTGCCCGTGGTTTCAAAGCTAGCAAGGGGCAGAACTGGGTCTTGAAGCCACTTGTTCTAACTTAAGTCCGATGCTTTTTCTACTCTGAACTCCTACATTTCATTATACAGCAGCTGTGACTCTTCTGTGGCATGAAGATACAGCTATTTTTGTTCTACAAATTCATACGTTCACTTGAATCTTTCAAAAAAGCTATCATAAGCTCCAATTAATTATTCAGAGTTCCATTTAAGAAAGAAAATACTATTATACCTGTTTTACAGATGAACAAAATAAGCACCTCTGGTAATGGTTTATTATTATTTTTTCTCCATAGTCCTATTTTTATAGCTTACTTAGGCCTGGGAATCATGACAGTTATATCCTGACCTCAGTAATCCATGCAAAAAAAGGGACTCTACCCCATCTCTGAAGAATTCCAACCAGTTAGTGAAGCAAGTTATTCCTTTCCTGAAATCATGCTGGTCCCCCTAAACTATAAAGGCCCTTGCCCTTCCTTTGGTTGATTTCTTTAAAATAGTTTCTAAAGATTTTAACCACAACTGAATCAAAACTAACCAGTCTGTAATTTCCTGGTATGTCCCTATGGCTTTTCTTTTCAAACAAATGAAAGAAAAAGATTTTTTTAAAAAATGGCACTATGTTGGCTAGTTTCCAGTCTTCAGGGGTTTCCACTGAGCCAAGTTGGAAAACATCTGGGAAAGTGGTTCTCATTTGTCTTCCAGTTTCCTTTTGTGGAGACTCTGGGTCATTCATGGCTATAGTCATGATGTATTATTATCAAATTGCAGAACTCTGAGTGGCTGAAGAAATGACTATCAGCACTCTGCCCCCTCACCCTGACCCCATCACCCCTCTTCTCCGTTGTCCTTCTTTGTCTCTAATTCAGTCAAACATATGGTACTTGAGCAGGCCAGAGGAGGAACTCTTCAGCCTTCCTACAGAGACATGGTTTCTAAAACCAGTGAAGGAGATGAATCCTGGGCTCATAGAGTCAGAGCTGAAAGGCTCTGCAAAAATCAGCTAGCTCTTTCTACTTTCTCACTTTACAGATGAGGAAACCAAGTCCCATAGATATGAAAGTGAAACGTATAAGGTGATATGGACAGGAATAGAGGTGAGATTCAAACTAAGGTCTTCTGAATCCAAATTGCGCATCCTTCCCACTGCACCACTGTTTCAGCTTGGGTTCTTTGGTGAAATTTACTAATTAGAATGCAAAACAATTATTTCTTTTCCTAAAGATGATTAATTAATTAATAGGTGAGTATTCTGAGGAGGAAAAAAAAATGTAAGTCTATTCCAACCCAACAAGCATTTATTATGTGTGTCTATGTGTATCTGTACGTGTATGCATATGTATGTCTACATATATGTATGTATGTATATACACACTTTTATAGTCCCTTACACACACACACACACATACACACACACATATATATATATATACATATATATGCACACATACATACATATACACACACTACAATTTTCCAAACTATGTTTAGTGGTATCATTAGTAAAATAATCAGTCACTTGTGGATGTGTTTCTTTTTTAGAAGAGCCATTTTCTTTTGCTCATTTAATTCTTTTTCCAAGTTAAATTCTCAGATGAAATTAAATATTTTAGAACATATTCAAGAGTCATGTTTTTTGGTATTCAAAAAATAATATATGAGCTGAAGTAAAAAGGAATTGACATTGTAGGGAAAACACATTACCTTTAGACTACGAGTAAATTAAACAGATAAAGTAGATAGAATACAAACAGGTCACTTAGAAAGCATGAACAATGATTGGTTATCTTGGCAAGGCAAAGGTTAACCGATGAATTGCCCGTAAAATTCACATCTATGTGATGTTGATACCTATGATATGTTCATGGACATGCTGTCCTTCTGTTACAAAATTCACGTAACAATAAAACTGAACTCAGTTGAAACAACAGAGGGAAAAGGCTAAATGCAATGTAGAATTTGAATCCCGATCTTCAAACTAACTTTTCCTCCTCGCACCACAGTTCCTCATGTGCATGTTAGGAAATTTATGTATTAATTCCAATCAGATTTCATCAGTTTAATTTGCACTGACTCATATGATTATGACTTAAGGTTTGGGGTCAATGCTTTGCAGCATTTGTCTAATAAAGATAGACATAAATGATATAATTATCTTCTCACAAAAACTCATTTCCTATATCTAAAACTCAAGCTTGTACTTCTTTGGGTTCATTGTTTTCTTGTAATAACTGTATCAACTGCTCTCATTTATATGACGTTACAAAGTTTTACACTATCTCCTTTGGTCCTCTTATAAAGTAGGTAGCATGATTGTACTCATTCTATTTTACAGATGGAGAAACTGAGGCTCAGGGAGGCAAAAGAGCTTGCCAAAGGTTACATATCTAGGAATAAGGGAGCAAAGATTTTATGCATGTATGTGTATTTGTTTATGTATAAATTGTCCAATTTATATTTATTTATAAGTATGAGTTCTATTTATGCCAGAATTATACTTAGGCAATAAAATAAATCCATTGGCATTTATAAAGCGCCCTGTATGAAGAAGAATCACTAGACACTCTGTGGAACTTACGGGATGATCAGAGATCTGGAACTGACAAGGACCTTTGGGATCATCTAGTCTAACTCCTTGATCTTACACATGAGGAAACAGAGAAAGGAAGAAGCTTGTCTAAGTTCACACAGGTAGAAAGGTAAGAACTGAGGTTTGAATTGAGGCTGTTTAGCTACAAATTTATTTTCTTACTATTTCCTACTATTCCACATAGATTCCGAAGCAAGTAGAAGATGTAGTCTCCTCTTATGGAGCTTTATGATTCCAATTAAAATTTTTGCCTCCTGTATAATAATGAATTTCAGGTAGTTGCGAAAGGCTATTTCAATACTGGTGGCTAGCATGCTAATTTTTATACTGAAATGTTCTAAACTCTCTGAAGTATTTCAAAAGCACTGACTCCAGGAATTCTGGGAAAGATTCATCACGGTCAAAATCTATACCAATGGCTAGAGAACTTTCCTGGAAATGACAACTTGTCCCTAAACTAGGTAATTAATGTAGGCCAAAAAGTTTTGAAAAGTATAAAACTCTAAAAATACTCAGAATCATTATTGTTTTCTTTCTCTTTTTTTTTCCTGGCACAATTTCTATTGGTTTAAAGATACTATAATGTATTTTTATCACACCAATGCTTTGAAGTGACTAGTGGAAATTTTATTATTATTCACATTATATAGATGAGAAAATAGGCTCAGAATTTATTTACGGGACATCTAAGTGGTGCAGTGAATGAGTATTGACCCTGGAGTCAGGACAACCTGAGTTCAAATTTGCCCTCAGATACTTGACATACTTACTAGTTGTGTGACCTTGGGCAAGTCACTTAACCCCAATTGTCTTGCATTCCCCCCCCCCCCCCAAATGAAAGAAATTATTTACTCATGGTCATCAGGAAGTAAGTAGCAGAATCAGAATTGAAGAACCTTAGAGACCATTCAGCCCAACTTTTATCTGAATCAGATTCCTCTCTAGAGAAGACCTGACAAGTGGTTGAAGTTGCTTGAAGACCTCTAAGGAGAGAAACCCCACCACCTGCAAAGGCAGATTATTTGACTTTTGGAGTGTACTAAGAGTACTAAGTATTGAGAAGATGTTCCAGACATCCAGGCTAAATTTGAATCCCTGCAATTGCCACCTATTAATGCTAATTCTCATCCCTGAGGTCAAATGCAATATATATGATTCTGGATACCACAGAGTGGGCTAGGGAGATGCAAAGACCAGTTAAGGCATTATGGTCTTTCCACAAGTTAGCTTCATCTCTTCCACCTAAGAATATTTTTATTTTCCTGTTTATAAAAGATGAGAGAAAACACATAGAAATCTGTTGGGCTGCATGTCTGTAAAAGAGCATGCTGTTCATGGCACTGGGCCATTCAAATGGATTTTCAATGAGACCCCCAAACAGTCCAGCTATTCTGAGTAGTGATAATGAGTGAATGGATTTGATTTTGGCATTGCATTGCTAAAAATATTTAAGAGTTTTGTTGGATCAGGTATAAATCTTTGTGCCAAATGTAGCTCCATTTCCACAGACAAATTAAATGAAATCCCCATAAGCAAATGAAATATCCAGACAGGTAATACGTGAGCAGAAAAAGAAAGTAGATTGCTGCTAAAATAGTTTTAGCTTGTTATAGAAGTACAAATTGACATTCTAGCAAATAAATGCCATGCACAGAGGTAGCAGAGCACTGGGGAAAGGACATAGGATTTTGAGTCATGAACTCTGGGTGTGAATCTTGACTGCCACCAATTAACAGAGTTCAAAGAAGGGTAGAAGGTTGAGGTTAGTCTCCTAATTTTTTTTTGTTTATTTCCTAATACACAGCCTATGTCAGGGTCGTTGGATGGAAATCACTACCTAAATATGAATCATTATTTTCATCTACAATATTTAGAGCCTGATTCTTCCCTGCCTCCTCTTCTCCCTTTTTGAGTTTGCTTGCGTTTTTATTTCCATATTTCTCAGCTCCTTTTTTGCATGACTATTTAAATGTTACTAGAAAAACCACCCTTGTTATATACCTGGCATCAGTCTTAGTGATGCTGTCTTCACATAATAAGATCTAGCAACCCTCCGACAAACAAGCATTTATTAAGTGACTATTTTGCCTTGTGCTAGGCGTGGGATATATAAAAAGCAAAAATGAAACACTGCCCTCAAGGAGCTTGTATTCTTTTGGGGGAAAATAAAACATAAACATGTAAGTATAGACGAACTACATATAAGAAAATATAAGGGAATTTCAGGAGAGAGATGCGAGCATGTGAGGGGGATCAGGAAAAGGTCTTTTGTAAGAGGTGGTGCTTAAGCCAGGATCTGAAGGAAGTTAGGGGTTCTAAGGGGTCAAGATTGGGAGAGAGGGCAATCTGGGCATTGAGGACAACCTATGCAAAGGCACTGAGCTGGGAGATGTCAAGGAACAGCAAGCTGATCAGTTTGGCTGAAATGCATAGTGCATGGAGAACAAACAGTAAGACACAACATTATTACTATTTTTAAAAGACAGGATCACCCTACATTTGATTTCGAGGTCATCTAGTGCATTTTACAGATGGGGGAATTGAATCCCAGAGAAGTCATGTGACTTGTCCCAGGTCACACAGGTGTTGACAGAGGGAGAATGTGAACCCAGGTCCTCCCACCGCTGTCCCTTTTCTATGTATGTGTTTTTGAGAAATCAAATCTTCTATGTACCTTATTTTCCTAAAGGAGTGTTAGTGGGAGGAGGCAGCCCAATGAGCTAAGGCACCACTGAGCTGTGGGATTGTGAAAAGATGAATTGCCCTGAACACAAAAGCTCTTAAACATCTCAAGACTCCCTTTGGCTATCTGGTGAAGTGAGGCCCCTTTCTCAAATGCATAAAATAGAATAATAAAAAAGATTACAAAGGAAATCAATTACATAAAAGTATCCAATTGGAAAAATAAGATAACCTATGGATAGCAGTGGACTTTACAAACCTCTGCTCTGCAGAAACATGTCTAGGTTTCATTTCCTGTTTCTTTCCATCAGAGAGCCTACCATCCTACCTTCTTCTCCATAGCCCTTCGTTGTTCATCCTTTTGTTTGAAATTCAGCAGTTCATATTTAATGAGTTTCCCAATCAGCGGCTGGGTAAGTTTCTCTCCAGCAGTTGTAATGGCTCTGGCTGCACTTACTACCTGTGGGGACAGAGAAATAGTTACGACAAAAAGGGGTTATCACCAACAAACAATGGTTCCACACTCTTCCCAAGATTTCAAGAGAGAATGAACATTTCTATTTCATGATCTTTGAACTTTTTTTTATATTTGATGATAATAACTCAAAATTACTCAATTTTTTTTTTTTACAATATCCAATGTTCTCTGCAACAGTGCTATTTCAATGGAGCCTGAAGAATTCTGGAACATGCCACAGGGTCATGATGTAGCATAGCTACAAAATCATCAATACGGGAGAAAGGAAACAAGTATTTACTTAGTGCCCACTCTACGCCAGGCCCTGTACTACATAGACTTTACAAATATTATCTCTTTTGATCCTCACAACAACTCTGGGAGGTAGCTGCTAGTATTCCCCGCATTTTACAGATGAAGACAGTGAGACAGATCGAGGTTGACTGACTTGCCTGTAAGTGATTTACCTGTAAATATCTGAGGCTAGTTCTGACTCCAGGTCCAGAACTCTATCCATGGCATTGTCTGGATGCCTGAGAAGTAAGTGGGAGTACTTGTGTTGTCACATACTATCCCTGTGACTTCAGGTAAGTTACTTAACCTTTTAAACCCTTAGTGTTTTGGAAAATGGGTCTAATCTATCTGCAAAGAAAGGCAGTAATGTTTCATGGTTAAAGAATAGGTCTTGGCATGAAAAAAACCTGAGCTTAAGTCTTGACTCTGACATATTCTAAATGGGGCATCCTGAGCAAATTGCTTAATGTTTCAGTGACCCAGTCAACTCTCAAAGATGACATATAGATAGTATTTCATATATGTATATGTATACACACATATACACCTGCATCAAAGAAGGTGCTATGCTCTAAGTGGTTCTCAACCTTCCTAATGCTGCGACCCTTTAATATGGTTCCTCATGTTGTGGTGACTCTCACCCATAAAATTATTTTCATTGCTACTTCATAACTGTAATTTTGCTACTGTTATGAATTGTAATGTAAATATGAGATCTGCAGGATGTATTTTCATTGTTACAAATTGAACATAACCCACAGGTTGAGATCCGCTGCTCTAAGTAAAGTTTCAGTAACTCAAAAGAAACACGAGATGTGCAAATTCAGAGACATCTCCACTTTAAATGTTCATATGGACTATTTGTGCCCAACCTACAGTAGATCCTTCTGAGCTTGTATTGGTATAATCAGCCACAGTTGCACTGTACCTTGACCCCAAAATAGATGCCATTTTGGTCCTTTTTACTGGAATGGTTTGCCTTTTCCTTCTCCAGTTCATTTTACAAATGAGGAAACTGAGGCAAGCAGGATTAAGTGACTTGAATAGGTAGAGGTCTGCCAATGAAATCAAAGGTTGGACACTAAAACACCCCTCCCCCTAAAAAAGTTTTTCAAGACAACTTTTAGACCAAATAGTATCATGAATAGGGTAATGGACTTGGGATTAGGAAGACTTAGGTTCAGATCTCTCCTATGCCATTTATCAGTTCTGCGACCCTGGGCATGTCACTTAAATCCCTATGCCTCAGTTTCCTTAGAATTGATGTCCTCTAAGCTTCCTTCTCGCCCTAAATCTATGATGCTATGAATGTTGGTAAAATTTAAATGAAATAATTCACATAAAGTACTCTGTAACCATAAGTATTATATGGTTATGGATTATCCTTATTAATTATAGACTCAAAGAATGTATGAACAGGAACCTTTGAGATAACCCACTCCAATGTACAAATTAAAAAAAGCCCACAATAAGAAGCTTAAGTTAACTGAGTTCTTTGGCACATGGATTCTTTTCCAATCAGTCCAGATGCTTCTCCCTCTGAGGATGGCCGAAGACCACCAGAACAGTGCCGAAAGAAGAGGGATACCATTCACTCCTCCAGTTTTTAAGAAATCAGCTTAATGCAGCAGGAAAGGCTTGTTTTCATTCTTTTTAAAAAAATAATCCAAGAGGCCAAAATTCCAACTGTAATTTGTTAGTTCATGGTACAGAGCATGGTTTTTTGGTAATTATGGGAGTAACCGAGTTAACCTCTCTTCCATATCTTGAATAAATTCAACTGAGAGATAAAAGCTGCTTCCTGGAGAGGTGCCATGCTTATGAGCCTTCCTTGCCCACCCCCAACCCCCTTCATTTAATGCTGATCCTGTTGGTATGTAGCCTAATTGGGGTGAAATAAGGCTATTGAGTTTTCTTTGGGTGACGACAGTACTAGGAACATACAGCTGCATTGTCCAGATGTGTGGCATTGACAGCCTGGTTTATGGCTGTATTTTTTACAACTTGTTTCCACTGAATTTCATACAAGTCACTAACATCTGGGTCCTTTTCCTTGGAGCCCCATAACCACTTTATTTACTGCAAAAAATAATAATAGAATAAATGTTAAAAATACCATAAAAAAGTTGTTAGAAATTTTCTGTTCATGTTATCTCCTTACCCACATTCACACATTGTCAAAAAGCAATCTTGCTTGTAACGGTTTTTTTCTACTTTTGTTTTCAAGTAAGCATTAGATATATTTATATCCTTGGGATGAATTAGGTGTTACTAAAAAGTTCTGACATGTTGCTTTTCCCTTCCAACCTCCCCCCCACCCCAGTCCCTCAGAGCAATTACACGTGGGCACATATGGTGTCAATTTCATCCACATCAGACTCAAACACAATGACCAGGCACAATGCATCTTACCCAACTGTGTCTTGTCTGAGGTTCGTACCACCATTTGATCAGGGCTTTCCTGATTTTTTTTGTCCGGTTCCTTATGGTTTTTTCATTCCAGCAAGTGAATAGCCAAATAAAGCACAAGAAGGAGGAAGGGGGAAAAATGTATGCATGGGGGAGGTGGGTGGGAAAGGGTGAGGATATGTGTTGCCTCTAACTACAGAGAACTTTATGGATTCAACCATGCCAAAATGTAACTAGAGATCTTATGGACCTGATTATGAGTTCATATGATGAGTTACTAGTAGGGAAAAATCGTGGGAGGGCCTCTCTTAAAATTCATTTCTTTTTTAAAAAAGAAAATATTGGAAGAAGAAATCAAGAATCAGACTCACTTGGATATGTTCTAAAAAGAGGATTTTTCCCTACCTCTAAATCTATTCCTCCAAGATCTTAATAATTTGTGTTTGTATTTTTAAATACAAGTTTAAAGTTTACAGGATGTTTCCTCACAATTACTGCCCCCCCCCCATGGAATAGATTCTAGAAGCTGAATCTTCATTTTACAGATAATATATAAGGAAACTGAGGGGTGACTTGTCCCCATTCCTAACAGTTAGTAAGTGGCAGAGGAAGGTTTTGCACCTAGGTCTCCTGAGTCCAAGTCAATCAGTGTTTGGAAAACAAACTCGATTCAAAGAGGTCTATGCTTTTTTTTTTTAAAAGCCTCCATAACACAATTTAGAAAACATTTGTGCTGAATTATGAAACATTGAGCACACCTGGTCAGAGCCCCTTGAAACAACCACAGCTACATGAAGCACAGGTCTCAGATGCAAGGGCGTCTCCAGGGAAATGGGAGCTTGCATGATGCCTTGTAAAATAAAAACCACCCACTTGGGACTGGCCCTGGGGGAAAACTTCAGGATTGGTCTGAAATCGTACTTGTAGTCATTTGACAGGAAAGTTCAATTTCTTGCTGACAATCCTGCTGCACTGGGAAAATCTGAATCAAATCTCAGTCTGCTTGCCTTTAAAAACACATAGCAAGCTCAGTAAGCTGTGCATCAGCCAAGCCTACAAAATGGAGTGGTGAAATAGTGGGGCCGCTAGGTGGCGCCATTTTTCACAGAGCGCTGGCTCTGGAGTCAGGAAGACCTGAGTTGAAACCCAGCCTCAGATACTTAGTAGCAGGGGGACTCTGCTCAAATCATTTAACTTGTCTGTTTCCCTAGCTGGGAAATAGGGATAATAATAAGACCTCCTTCCCAGGGTTGTTGTGAGGATCAAATTCACAGTGCCTGACATATTGCAGACACTAAATATATGCAAATTCTATTCCACTCAATGTGATAGCTGGGTGAGGATGGTTTGAACATCCCCAAAATTTTGAAAGTGTTAAACACTGGAATGGTCAATGATGTGAGCCCTCCATTTCTGGGGAACCTGTACAAAGGAGATATTTACCTATATGTCTGGAGTGGCTGAAGGGAAGCCTCCCTGGCATCTTGGTGATGGATTGGATGTCTCCTGAGTGCCCTTCCAGGCTGTGTTTAGATGATTCTGCAATGAATGCTACCTCTTTCTACTGCAATTTCATCAAGCACAAGAAAATATCCTGATCTAAAGCTACTCATGGGCAAAGGTATTTTCTGGGCTTTCTGAAGCCTGTGATCTACAGGGAGTGCCGGGCTTAAAATCAAAATATGGCATAGTTTCAGAACACAGTAAAAGCCTGTTCTGATGACAGGGTCTGATGGGCAGGCGGAGGGAAAGAGGAGAGACATAACATTGGTAAATTCCTGGCTGCCTGTGTTATAATGATAAAATGTGTTTTCTATGGTTGCTGAGGGTGAGGAAGGGAAGAGACAAACCTAAAATAGCCTCCTACAGAATCATGAGGGCTGAGCTGGGAGTGACCTCAGAGGGTATTGAGTCCAACCCACATGTGATTGGAGATCCTGTCTATGAGTCTACAGCTTGCCTCACTTGTGATCATCCAGTCTGGGCTTGAATACCTCCAACCAGCTTCTGAGAGAGCCTAGCTTGTAACTGCAGAACTGGGAGCCACATAGTTGGGAGTGGGGAGCACAGCTGTGGGAAGTCCCTCTGTAGGAGGATCAGACTTAGCTCCAGGGATCAGGGCCCAGTTTGCTGCTGGAAGAGTTCCTCTTCCAGACTCCAGCTAAGGATGGCAGTATTCACTGAAGCCAGGCACCCCCAAATCACTCCTACAATGGGGAGTCTGAGGAACCCTCATTCGTCTCTAGAATTTCTATTTTAAGTTAGGGAAGATATGCTCCCTAGTTTAAATGAGTTCTTTAGATAACATGGTATTTATGAATTCTTGGGAGAGTGAGCTATATCATACCTGCTCTCACTTTCCTCCCTTCCATCTTTCCTCCCTTCCTTCCTTTCTCCCTTCCTTCCTTTCTCCCTCTCTCCTTTCCTCCCTCCCTCCCTCTCTTCCTTCTTTCCTTCCTTCGTACTTTCCTTCCTTCGTACTTTCCTTCCTTCCTTCCTTCCTTCCTTCCTTCCTTCCTTCCTTCCTTCCTTCCTTTCTTCTTCCTTATGAATCAGACTGAGACAAAAAAGGTGGGAGGCATTACATATGGTCCTTTGGGAGAAGCAAAAAAGAGAGAAAAACTTATCATTTTGTTTCAGATGATCCCACTCTAAATAGTGAATTCTATTCTCTATTGGTTCTCAGGATGAAAATACAAATCTTTAGACCCCTTTAGCCTCCAGAATGATTCACATGGTTCAGGGTTCTTAAGGAAGGAATAAGCAAAGAGGCAAAGGGAGAAGAAGGGGGATGAGATCTGCTCAAACAGCTTCTCCATTGAACAAAACAATAGTGACCCCCTAGGAACTCAGGAAGGAACAGGAATTGAACATTAGTGCTCTATCCTTTACTGGGTATTAACTAAAAATAAACAAGCTATTTAAGCAGAATGTCAACACGAGAGAGTGGATAGTTAGATGTGAAACCAGGATGACCTAGGCTCAAGACAAATGCTAGCTGTTTGACCCTGGACAACTCACTTGACTTGTCAGTGTTCTTTGCAACTCTCTAAGATCATATGTTTAAGAGAAAGTGCTAACCTGCATTGGTAGAGGCAGTTTCCTTATCCCAGAGATCCCTTTACCAGTGAAATCATAGACCTAATTCTTGTTCCTATATAACCTCTCATGTAGTGACATAACTTTATAACTAGAGTGAACTCTGGACACTCTCTAGTTGGATGCTTTCATTTTGCTGCTGAAATACTGAGCGCCAGGGAAATTAGTGACTTGCTTAAAGTCACACAGTTATCTGTGGCAAGAGGACAAAAAATGAGCCAAGAAATAGAATTCAGGATAGGACTGGATGGATTGAACTGCGCATGCTCCCATAGATAACAAACTATATAAATGAAAATGGGAGGAAATGAAAGTCAGTCCATGGGGCATTGGGAAAGGGAAAGACATTTAAACAGAACAAGAGACTAAAATACAAATAATGATCAAGTGATCATGTAGAAGCAAGTCTAGTCACTTGGGTGGGAACAGAGATTAAACTATGAAAAGTTCAGGTCTCTAAATACTTGTACAGACAGCAGGTCCTACCAAGGTTGGATGGGAGGTCTCCAGCTACTGGAAGTTGTTAGATTATGAGGAGATGGAGATTCTGCTGTTGCAATGACTGATTAACATCAACACAACACAACTAAGGGAAGGGACGTATGGTTGTGTTTTATGTGAAGATTTGACTTTGGATATGTGGGGCATTAAATTCATTGGGAGAACTGGGTTTCTCAATGTATTGGGAAATAAAACTTTTTTTCCTTCTTCTTCACTGATTTGGTTCAATGGCTTATTACCCTTATTAACTAGTTACTCACTCCAATATAAATATACATATATTTTGGGATCTTTCCCTGTCTAGGGATAAGGCCCACCCATTTGTGTCATGACCACCTTCTCCCAAGCATCTTTTCCCTCTTTATGTCTTTCCCTGTTTTACTAGCCTAAGAAAGACAAATACTTAAGAGTTCCTCCATGAACACAGATTCACATGGAAATAAAATTAAAAGGGAGCAGAAAAAGCAGCAGAGGATGTTTCATGCCTGTGGGTGGATTTCTATTAGGTCAGTTGCCAGAATACTCACTAAATTTACTGCCATGCCTAATCCCCACTTCTTTATGAGAAATTCAGTGCTGGATCTGATTTTGGGGCTATACCTGTCTATCTTGAAATCAAGCTGTAAGTCACCACACATTTATTTACTACCTACCATGTACTATTCACTGCACTGGAGGCTAGGGATACAAAGGAGGACAAAAACAGACCCTGTTCTTAAGGAGCCTATCTTATTATGTATAATAGACAATAGGAGGCCAGGACAGTAGAGTTCTTTTCCTTTAGTCACAGTCTTGGAAATTTCAGATTTAACACTTAAGTTGCCTCCAATTCTAGGAAGATTTGGTTGATTCCAGGTCCTCCCTTAATTTCTTAATTTCTGTTGTCATGGGTTCAGAGTGATTTCATGATTCAGGATTGAGTGGTGGGGTGGTATAGTAGAAGGTGGACTGCAACAGGCAATGAAGAATCTCGGTTCTTTTACAAAATCACTCACTCAATGGCCATACGATCTTGGTCAAATCATTTAATCTCTCTGCCTGAATTTTTTCTGGGTTAAAAAAAATAGGATAGTATTGTTTAAAGGTATGATTTATGAGTGCTTATAGAGCAAAGAGGTGATCACTAGGAAGCAACATGGGTTCATTAAGAACAAATCATAACAGACCAGGCTTTTTAACTTTCATTTTCTGGACAAGATAAACATACTGATAGAAAAGAGGAATGCCACAGATATAACATATTTAGATTGCAGCAAGGCATTATCAAGTCTCATCATGCTACCCTTGTGGACAAGATGGAGAATTGTGTGCTGGATGATGGTAAATTAGATGGATTCATTGGATCCGAAGAGTGTTGGTTAGAGGTTTGATATAAACCCCAAAGAACATACCTTGTGGAGTGATACAGAGATCTCTCTTTATCTTGTTCTACTCAGATTTTTTGTCAGTGACTTGAATGAAGGAATAGATGACATGTTTATTAAAACCACTGATGACAAAAAGTTGGAAGGGTTAGCAAACACGTGAAATTGTTGGAATCAAGATCCAAGAAGTTTAGAATGCTGGGCTGAAGTTGACACAATAAAAATATACGTGGATAAATGCAAAGTTCTGTACTCAAGTTTAAAAAATCAGGTGTACAAGATGGTGGTTCTGGGAAATAGTGGCAAAAACATTAGTGTAAAAAAGATTTAGGTGTTTTAATAGACTACAAATTTGAGATGAATTGTAACTCACTGAGATTGCAAGGCACCTCAAAATTCTTTAGACCTAATCTATACTTGAAGAGGAATTTCTTCTAAAAGGTTAATAAGAACCATAACATCTAGAAGGTATTTGAAAGCTCACATTTGAATAAAAATTCATACAACATCCCAGACAAGTAGTCACCCAGTCTCCAATTAAAAATCTCTCCAGAAGCAGGACAACTTGCCTGGTCCTTTTCTGCAAAGCTCTGATTGCTAGGAAATGTTTTCTTACATTGAGTCAATATCTGCTTCTTTGTAATTATCACCTATTACCCTTAGGTCTGAAAAACCAAAACCACACAAAATAAAGTTAATCCCTCTTCCACATGACATCAGTTCAAGTACATGAGGACAGTTATCATTTCTACCCAATAGTTGACTTCTACCCTTGTCTTCTTTTTTCCAGGTTAACCAACCTGGTTCATTCAACTAATCCTTTGATGACAAGATTTTGAGCTTCCTCACCATCCAGAACCTCCTTCTCTGTATGTTCTACAGCAGCGATTCACAACCTGTGGGTTATGTTCAATTTGTAACAATGAAAATACATCTTGCATATCAGATAGATTCATAACAGTAGCAAAATTACAGTTATGAAGTAGCAACAAAAATAATTTTATGGTTGGGGGATCACTACAACATGAGGAACTGTATTAAATGGTCAGGTATTAGGAAGATTGAGAACCACTGTTCTACAGCTTGTCAAAATCCCTTGTAATATGGGGCTCCCAGTGATAAACTCAGCAACCTTTGTATGTCTTGACCAAAGCAGGGAACAGAGCATCTCTTCTCTCATTCAAGACATTATATCAGATTCAAAACTAGAAATTTTTGCAGCTAGAGTAAGTAGTATGAAAGATGCTATAAACTGGCCTACACTTTTCTCTATCACCATCACATTGAAAAGAGGAGATAAATCTATTGTTGGAAGAGACAGATTCCAGGAAACCAGGAGGTAGCTACTCGGGAGGATGCTAAAGTCAGCTATTCTTCATAATTCATATCTGAAAAGCCTCTGCTTTTCAGAGAATAGGGATGGGAATGGAATGGAAATCCCCACAGCCAAAAAAGAGATGCTTCCAGGGAGGGGGCTGATAGAAGGCTTGAAACTATATACAATTCAAATCTTAAAATATGGCAGAATGATAGAGATGGAGATTCTTGAGATAATTTAGTCTTAAATTCTTTACAGAGGAGAAAGCCAAGGCAGGCCAGGGATGACTTGCTCTAGGCCACAGAGGAAGGCTCACTCAACTATTACTAAAAATGAGGCTTAGCAGAGCGAGACAAAGAGCTCAGATCTCACAGACTTAAAGACTATTGAGAGTTTGTCCAACTTTGTCCAACCCCCTTTCTGAACATAAGTCCAAGTTAGTGCCAGAATAAGGACTAAGCCCATGCCTCAGTAATGATGCATAGCAAATCTGTTTTCCAGTGAAATGCCCTGATCTTTTTTCATACGAACTATTGTTCAGTAATGCCTCTGTTATTCTGTGCTATCAGCACGGTGACAAAGTCCTTCCCTTCAGCACAAAGTGTGATGCAAGAAAGACTTCTCAAATTGGGCTCAAGAGGACCTGAGCCCACATCTCAGCTTTGCAGGACCGTAGCTCTCCGAAATTGGAATAAATGATCTGCCTCCCAGGATAATCTGCTCCTTTCCCCTGGAGGTGAAGAGAATGTCGAGCTGGAAGCAGGAAGACCAAGTCATCAAATCCTACCTCAGAAACTTGTGGGGAAATCACTTAAACTCTCAATGTCTCAGTTTCCTCATCTCTAAAATGTGGATAATAATAGGATCTGTAATGCCATGCACAAGCAGCTTCCCAAAAGAATGCTACTGTGAACAGCTTTTAAGGTTCTGATCACACAGTATAGTGAACACTCCATTTATTCCATAACAAATCAAGGCAAACATTCACAACAAATCACAATATAATATTCACAACATCACATCTTGTCACAGAAAATCACAACATAGTGTTCACAACAGCTTATCATTAAAATGGCCACATAGTTTTCACTGAAGTGGCCACAGTATTTAGAACAAAGAACAAAAGAACAATCATCTGGTATCCCTAAGGAGGTTTGCCTCCTTACTCAGTCATTCAGTCATCTCAGAATACAAGTCAGGCTTCCACTCATGGGGCAACTAGGTTAACTTAATCAGTCACTTATTTAGCAATCAGTTACTAAGTATCACTAATCACTAAATATAATCATTAGAAAATACACAAACTCCCCACCCCTAGGTCACTGGTAAACCAAGTTATCATCACAGCTTTCAATATCCTAGGAGAGGCCTTTTCTTCATCTTGACTTGGGGTGGTCTCTCAGATTCCTTGGATTCTCTTCCATGGTCCCAGCTCCTACTTGAATCCACCAAACAGTCACCTGGATTCAGAGGCAGACAGCTCCCAGGTCCTTGTCCAGTTTTCTGGGCAGTTCCTGCTACACACTGAAGTTCACAAGGTCCAGTACATCTCAAAACCTTCACAACTTCTGTTCCCAGGAATTCAAGGATCAATCAAGCCACAAACAAACAAAGTCTTAGCATGCTGGTCATGCTTCCTCAGTCCCCTGGCAGTTTGGCTTGCCCTAGGACCCAGAAGAAATCTCAGCCTTCCAGGCGGCAGCAGCCACTTTGGCCTTCCAGGCAGCCTTCCCAGCAGCAACTCCAGCCTTCACCAGATCTCTCAGCAGAACAGCTTCTTCCACCAGGATCTTGTCAGGAGAAAGTTCTGACTCTCTCTCTCTCTCTGAGCTTTTTCATATATATATAT
>CM053584.1:354073998-354104180 GCA_028627135.1 Pseudochirops cupreus
ACACATAAACTTGGCTTTATGTATATATCTATCTATCTATCTATCTATCTATCTATCTATCTATCTATATATACACACATAAATTTGGCTTCCTGTCTCAGCCAACCCCTTCCTGTTATGTCAGCAACAGGAGACAGAGTTCACACCTTCTGTTTCTTTCACAGAGGTTTGATTAGTTACTAAGGGCTAAATACCTGCTTACTTGACATAACAAAAAGGGATCTTCAAATTTAAATTAATTATCATTACAGCATCTATCCACCCTCTACTGAGGCTCCTTCCAGCTCTAAACCCATGATTCTATTAGCCTGGACTTAATGATTGCAAAGCATACAAAATTAGGGAAGTGACAGTCTTTCTGAACCCTGCCTTGATCAAACAGCACCCAGACCATTGTGCATCTAGTTCTGGGTTGTCACATTTTAAGAAATACTGGGGGAAGCTTGGATAGCATATACAGAAGAGATTGTCCAGCATAATGGGGGGGGGGGCTGGGAGCTTCAAACCTTGTCAACATGACTAACAGTTCATCGGGTCATTGATATAAAGCTGGAAGAGACCCCAGAAGCTCTTAACTTTTATAGATGAAAAAAATCTGAGGGCCAGAGAGGTTACAAAATAAATCCAAGATCACCCAGGTAGTAATTGTCAGAATTTATCCGTCAGGCATCAGTCAACAAGCATTTATTATGGGTCACTACTGTACTAAGTGCTTTCTGGGATTCAATCCCAGGTCCTTGTGAAGAAACCAGATGTTGGGCATAGAGAAGAGGAGATTTAGGGAAGGCATGGCCACAATTTTTAAAAATTTAAAATTTAAATAAAAAAAAATCTGAAGGACTGTCATGTGAAGGAGGGATTTAGTCTATTTGGGAGCAGAGAAGAAGGGAGGGGCAGAGCTAAGCCCTGTGGGGAGAAGTTACTGGAAGATGTATTTCAGTTTAACATAAGGAAAAGCTTCCTAACAATCAACTGGAGCTGTCCAAAATTGGAATGAATGAGTTGCCTCCTAGGATAGTCTGCACCTTTCCACTGGAGGTGTTTCAGCACTGGTTGTATGATCTCTCACTGGGAATGTTCTGGGTAATATTCATGATCTGTTTGATGCCATGAATACCTGCTCTGGCTACCACACAGTTTCATTTTGTTTTTTTAAAGTCAGATGGAAACTTGAGTTGAGGACACTGCTCCTCCCACAAATAGACCAGAGAGGTAGAAGGAGGTCAAACACACTGGTGCATTTGTGGAAGTTCTCATCCCTATTGTTTTCTGTCTTGTTGCCATCCACCCTCCAAATTGAACTTCAAAAGACCATTGCTGGGAGTAGGCTCTGCACTTCCTGGAATGGAGCAGTCTCCTCTTTACCTTGTTATTTTCAACCCTGTCTCTGCTCCCTTACCTTCCCTTCTTCACTCCCTTCCTCCACTTTCTAATTCTCATCCTAAAAGAGTAAATTATGTCATATCTATTATGTGACAATTGACTGCCCTACCAGTCTAACTCCTTTCCTGGGCCTTACTCCTCTAAATGCACTATTTTCTTTAGAATTAAAGCTCCTTGAAGGCAGGGTCTGCCTTACTTTTGATTTTTTATCATGAGTGCCTGGTACCTTGTAAGAGAATAAGGCAGGGGAGGGGGCAGACGAGGCGGTACAATAAGACAATGAGTGCCATGCCTAGAGTGAGGAAGACTTATCATCTTGAGTTCAAATCTGGCCTTAGACACTTACTAGGTATGTGACCCTGGGCAAGTCACTTAACCCTGTTTGCTTCAGTTTCCTTATCTGTAAAATAAGCTGGAGAAGGAAATAGCAAACCCTCCAGTATCTTTGCCAAGAAAATCCCAAATGGAGTCATGAAGAATCTGGAATGACTGACTGACAACTATAACAAAACAAAGAGAATAAGGATGGGGAGTGGACCTAAGGTTCCATTGGCTTTGGGAACTCCCTGGAATTTATAATTTTCAAAAGCTTCCTAGAGCTCTGAGGTACAGGGTTAAAGGAATTCCCATAGTCATACAGCTATCCTGTTTGAGTGACAAAATTTGAGTTCAGGTCTTCCTGGCTGTGAAGTCAGTTCTCTACCCACTCTACCAAGACTGTCTCTTGTAGATGCCTGCTCCCTGAAATCATGCCATATTACAACTCAACCTCCTCCAAACCATACTACGTACAGTTTAATCCTTACCTGTCCTTACACCTTACCAAATTGTAAGCATTTAATAAATGCTTTCTATTCATTCTATAAGAATGCTTTGAATCTTATACATTCCTATTGAAGCATAAAAATTATTAATATTCCCAGACCTCTGAGTTCATTCTGTGAGACTTACACATGCAGTGAATAAATGTTTGTTCATGCCAATTCTAGAAACGTTCTAATCCTCTGGTGACTCCATATCATTTAATCTTCTTAAGACCCTTGGGATCAAGATTGATTTGGTGGTTTGCAATAGATGGAAAATTTTGAATTTGAGTCAGGTGAGACTAGAAACTACTGAAAGATCCCAATTTGAACAGATTGTAAATAAGAAGCTTTGAAAGGCTAATGAAATTAAACTCAAGTAGAAATGGGGGCCTCTAATTTGGACATAAGGTACCTTATAGGCCACACACTGATTTAGTTTTAAAATGTATTATTCTTTATGTTTTATCGTATTTTAATTTATTTTGTTAAATATTTCCCAGTTACAAATAAAACTAGTTTAGGTGGCACTTAGGAGTGTTGTGGGCCACATTTGACACTTCTGTGAGAGATATTCCATTTTCTATATTCAGTTTCTTACAGGTCAACACATTTCCTTAAGGACGACCTGAATCAGACCGAATCTTTAACAAGCATATTAACTCATAATTTCCTCTAATGTCCAATATTTTCATCCTAAAACAAATCAGGGAGGTGTGGGGAATTATGTGAGCCCCAGGGTCCTGGTTCCTTCTCCTGGCAACCCCTTTTAATCTTTGAAATTCTTGCCAACATTTAGTAAAGAAAATAAAACCATCCAGTTACCCAGCAATCTGTATCAAAGAAGAGACCTTAGACATTACTTAGCTGAACCTGCCCATTTTGCAGATGAGGAAACTGATGCCCAAGGAGGTGAAATGAAATGGGCAAAGTTGTGTGAATAAATAGTGACACAGCCAGAATCTGAACCCAGTTTTCCTAACTCCAAAGTCACTGGAAACCTGGTTTTTGCAATCCTGCCTTCCCATTAACTAGTTAGCTATATGACTTCGGGAAAGTCACTGAGCCTCTCTTGGCCTCAGTTTTCTCACCTGTAAAATGGAGAAGCTGGAATAAATTTTAAGGTCCTTCCCTCCTTTAAATCCATGATCTCTGTGAGCTGGTCCCAAAGAAAAGAACTGAGATGAATGGGTGGAAGGTGCATGGGGATAGATTTTGTCTTATTCCAATAAAGAACTAACAACAAGAGATAATACAAATGTAGAATGGACTGCTTCATAAAATAATAGGTACCCTGTCCTTTAAAGTATTCAAGAAGAGGATGACTTTTCAGGGATATTATAGGGAACAATCATGCTTTAGGTAAGGATTGGGCTACATGACCTCTAAAGTTCCTTCTAGCTTTAATCTCAGAACTTTAGCACAGAAAGAAAAAGGGTAGGTGTAGTAGAAACATTTTCACAGTTTGTATACCATGAAAAGAAAATAGTTCTGCAGAGACAACCCTGTTTTTATCTGAGTAGGTTCTGTATAGGCATAAAAGGCATTAAAGTCATAAGCTCCATCTTGAATACTCTCTCCAGTCAAGTGAAGGTTTACAAAGTGCCCAGATCTCTTGCTCTGTGAGCTTATAATGATGATAAATTGCTACAGCAGGTGACTCCCTACTCATTTGCAGCTGTCCCTAATTAAACTGGGATCCATCTCCTGACAATGTCAGAACTGTAAAGTAATTCCAGTCACTGGCCTCCTCAACATCTGTGCTGAAATGAAATAATATTTGGCAGTAACAAGGAGTCACTGAAACTAAATAAACAAGCCTTTTCAAGACTGCATAAAAGTCAGGAACATAATAATATTTGACAGGGATTAAGACCTCTTTGGGGGTTTGAGGAAGTTTCAGGAGCAGCAATAATAAATACATGGTAGGTAAAACAAAGATTCATGTTATAACAGACATGTGTAATTTGAAATATGATAAATTTCCCGAGGGAGATGTACGTTTTGGACGTCTAACCTGAATATGTCAAAAAAAAAAAGTGTGAGTACATGTTAGAAACCTTTTGTTGCAATTGCTCTTTGAGGAAGTCAAAAAAATCAGATCTTCCTTCGGTAGCAAATAACAGCATGGTGTGGTGAAAAGAACACTGTTTTGTGCAAAGGTAAGGTCAATGTATGTCCCAGCTTTGCCTTTTTCCAGTTGTGCAATCTTGAATGGATTGCTTATTTTTCTGAGCTCCAATTTCTTCATCTGTATAATGGGAAGAATGAATAAATGAAGAAAAAAGCATTTATTTAGCACTTACTAAGTGCCAAGCAATGTGTTAAGTGCCTGGGGTTAAAAAAAAAAAGAGAAAACAACAACAAAGATAGCCCCTATCCTCAAAGAATTTACATCCTGATAGGGGAGACAACACACAAAATAGAAGAGTGGTCCGGGAGGGCCGTTTTGGTTTGGTAAGTTAGAGAGATGGTGAGTGGAGTCAAATGTCAAATGTGAGCAGATTGACACACTCCAGGACCAATGACAAAGCTGACTTGATGATGGTTCCAGAATAGGAAAGGGGGTGGGGAGAGAATGATGCTTGCACTCCGTACCATGAAAATGGGTGAGAAAAGCATTTTGTAAATGGAAAAAGCACGATGAGGAAAAAAAATTGCCTAGGAAACTAAATTTGACAAAATATAATTGACAAAATATAGTTAGGAGGAACCATAGATGCCATCTAATAGAACCTATACCAGAGGAAGAATCACCCCTACAACATCCTCAGGCAAGTGATCATCAGATTTTTGCATGAATTTTCTCCTATGCTATCCAACAGCTATTGGCCAACCACGCTTGTACTTATGACATTTATTTTCTTCTGTATACAAAAGACTTTACATTTGTCCCTATTAGGTTTCATTTTATTAGATTCAGCACAGCGTTTGACTACAAATAATTAAATTAAAGTTCATTGAAAGTCTAAAAATGGGGTGGGTGTCTTAGCACTCCTCGACCTCTTTCTTATTGCTTGTCTGCAATGATTTCAGATGCTGAAGGGGGCTGCATAGGGCTGAGAGATGTATTTGGTTTTTCTTTTTGTCTCATGGGTTGTCATGGCCAAAAAAAATTCATTGCCAAGTGTCCAGCACATTGCTGACATGTGTCTCTACAGTAAGAAAACAGCCTCTTTGTCCTGGGGTCATATTTGAAGCCTTTCTAGCATGACAGATCCTGCCTTAGCCCACACTCCTTTGGTTTTATCTTCAAGAATCCAGGATCACCTTCATACTATAATGAGGTATCAGTGTAGCACTTTATAGATATGCAAATATCCTAGTACAAAAACCCATGTGGCTAGGGGTAGAATTGCATGACACTTTTCAAAATCCTACACACGCACAATGTTATGGGAATCTGAAGCTCTTCCCTGCCCCTTGGCCCTTTGATAGGCTTAAGTGACTCTGAGAACCTTCCCTGATTTGAAAGTATACTCTGCCCCCTAATAGGCTGAATATGGTCACGTGGAGCATGTGGCGGGAGGCTTGTTTTTCGGGAGTGCCCGCGCCTTGTTGCTTTGTGATTGGGCAGTGGGTCAAGAGGGCTGTGACATTCTCTGATCCAGAAGAAGGCTATATACACGCCCTGATGTGAGGTTTTGCTTTGGGGCTCACTTTGAGAAGAGTTGTGTGATTTGGCCAGACGAGACTCTGGGAAGCCATTGATCCCCCTGGCTTTGAAAACCCAGATGTTGGTGCTTCCCTCTCTGGTAACTGAATAGGTATGGATGTAATGGTCAGATGATTGGAAGACCATCTGATGATCTGTTTCTTTGTCCGCTTGTAACTTGTGTTTGTATTCTCTGAAGTTCAGGGTGCTGACTTTTCCCCCTGAACTAGGTAAATAATATTTGTTTGATTGATTAAAGTAAGATTGTTAACCCATTTTGAGTTGCTTTCTTTTAGAAAAGTAGATCTAAGAACCTGTGCTAGCAGCTGCCCTGGGTATGCTAGGGTGCTTGCTCACACACACACACACACACACACACACACACACGCACACACACACAGAGAAACAAGTTTTAATGACATCACTAAGAAATTAAACCAGAAAACACCAGGGTTACTGGATCATAAGAGTACGCAGTGTGGTATAAGGTATAAGAAGATTGGAAACAGGGGACAGGGTGAATGATGAAGGGCTTTCAACATTAAAAAGATTTTATATGATTCCTGGAGGTGATGAGGAGCCACTAAGATTTACTGAATAGGGAGATGATATGGTCAGACCTGTACATTAGGAAGATTATCTGGACAGCTGAGTAGAGAATGGATTAGAGTGGGAAGAGATTTATGGCAGGCAGACCTACCAGCAGGCTATTCCAATAATCCAGGTAAGAGGTGATGAGGGGCTGTATCAGGGTGGTGGCAGTGTCAGAGGAGCAAAGGAGGTGAATAGAATTGTGATAAAGATCAAATCTATAGGCCTTGGCAGAACGTATGTGTAGTGGGGGGAGGAGTGGGATGAGAATCAGGAGTAGAGGCTGACCTATAGGTTGTGAGCCTTCAGCCTCTACCTGTGGATAACTGGGAGGATGGTGGCACCTTCTACAGTAAGAGGGAAGTTGGGAAGAAGGGAGGGTTTCTGGGGAAAGATAATGAGTTCAATTTTTGACATGCTGAGTTTAAGATGTCTACAACACATCCAGTTCCTGGTGTCTAAAAGGGCATCCTTTCCTCATCCAACACCATTTCTCAAATTATTCTTCTCCATTTATTTTTCTCTTTTTAAGATATTCTCTCCCAGTGTAGATATAGATGGGGCTGTCTTCCCTGTCCCTTCCCCTCATCTGTCCTTTGTGGTTCTCTTTTCTGAGAAGTGGTTCATTTACTTTATCTCTCTGCAAACCCCCCAAATTACTTCTTTCTTCTTTTAACCTATTCTGAAATCTTGTGTCACCTCCATGGACTACATACATATGTAATTGATTATTTTTTCTAAAAATCTTAAAGAAAGGACAGTTTCTAAGAGACAAACAGCTTTGCTCCCTTCCCATTCCCATTCATGAACTAGCCTAATGGCAAATATCTTTATCTGTCTTCCCATCTCCTTTCTTTTCCTCTCTCTCCCTTTCTCTCTCTTCTCATCTCTCACTTAATTTTTTTTTTGTGGGGAGAGGGGATTTCTCATGAGCCTCAATTCCAGATACTTTAATTCTCAAAGGAGGCAATGCTGTGTTGTGAGAATCACTGTTTTCCAAGTCACAGAGCCTGGTCCAACTCTGTGCCCTTCACTTTGCCATAAATCTTACCTCTGCACTTATGTCCCCTAATCCACTATGAATTCTAGATGCTCCCAGTCCTCATGCACTCTATCTCCTGGGGTGATCCTGGGAAATGCAACCTATTCTAGAAGAAGGCAGAGAGTGTCTCCTGGATTGCTCATTCCATTTGAATGAAACCCATCATGAGGGCCACAGTACTCCCTCCCTATTCACATGAACACATTTCAAGGACTCATATCCATTTCCCTATCTAAGGCAAGATGCGGCTACCACTCTTCTCCCAGTCCGCATTCCTTCAAAACTATTCCCTCCACTACTTTTCGCCTGCTCTCCCAAATCTTTTTCCCATTCACCCGTTGGAGTAGCTACAAACCAGGCAGGTCAGCAATGGTGAGCTGGCATCTGTTGTTATGTCAACAGACTGTCCTTTTGACATTTCAAGGGATAGGAAATCTAACGTATAGATAAGTAATTAAATCCTCTCAAATTTAGAGATAAGAAAGAACAAAAAATGTAAGGACAGTTTATGATGGATTTAGAAATAGTTTATCCTTTCCAAATAAATTACTGATGAAAGCTAACAAATTTAACAAATAGCAAACCTTGTTCGTTTTGATATACTGATTATGATGGATAGGAATTTTTATTCAGTATCGTCAGCCTAGAAAATCAAGAATGCTTTATTAATGTCCTTTGTTGTTACTGATCACTTGATCAGTCCTGTCTGACTCTTCGTGACCCAGTGGACCATACTGTTCATCAGTCTTTCTTGGCAAAGATACTGAGGTGGTTTGCCATTTCTTTCTCCAGTGGACCAAGTGACTTTCCCAGGGTCATACAGCTAGTAAGTGTCTGAGACTGGGTGTGAACTCAAGTCTTGCTGATGCCAGGACCATTACTTTATATACCATCTAGCAGCAGCCCCTAATCATTATCTAGTAATCATGAAAATTGTGAACCCAATATATACAAACTTGAAATAGAACAGATCTATTCAATTAATGCAATTTTGGGGAGAGAGCTTGATATTTATGATTTCCATTTCTAAGAAGCCTGCATTGTAGCTACTGTTGTTCTTACCAGAAGCATGGATAAGAAGGGAGGTCAACAAATGAGTGAAATCCTGAATAGATTCTATGATGGCCAGGACTTAAGCACGGAGCTTTTACATCAGATTGGAACCAATGTAAACTCTAACAGTAAGTAAGCATAAGAATAAGGGAGGTACAGTCAAAGTATAATCTACTAGATATTTTAAACCCTGCCTCTATGATCCCCCAGGCCAATGGCTGAGAGCAAAGAGGGTGAATACATTTCAGAAAAGTTTCATAGAAACACAAAAGGATAAGTGATTACTGCAGCATCCATAAACTTCAAATAGCAGAAGACCCACTGCTGAATGCATCAATCCTTTTAGTGGAACTAAATCCTTTTAGTGGAACTCGTGTTATTGGAAATGCTAAGTATCTTATGGTGCATAAGACCAAGGACCTAGTTCATTGCAATTATTGGCTACTGTCTTCAATTTTATGGTATCTAGGTAATGCAATTGATAGAGTGCCAAGCGGGAGTCATGGAGACTCATATTCCTGAGTTCAGGTCTGGCCGCACTTAGTAGCTTGTGACCCTGGGCAAGTCACTTAACCTTGTTTGCCTTAATTTCTTCATCTGTAGAATAAGCTGGAGGAGGAAATGGCAAGGCACTCCGGTATCTCGGCCAAGAAAAGCTCAAATAGGGTCATGAAGAGTTAGACATGACTAAACAGCTGAATAACAATAAAAAACTATAATTAGGGATAAGATAATAGATTTTGAGCTGGAAAGGATATCAGCTATCATCAAGTTCAAAGTCCTCTATTTTATTGATTAGGAAACAGACATAGAAAAGTTGAGTTAACTTGCCCAGAGTGCTCTGGGCACTGACTCTAGGTACAGTACACCATGTCTTTTTTTTTTTCTTTTTGGAGCGGGGAGGGCAGGGCAATTGGGGTTAAGTGACTTGCCCAAGGTCACACAGCTAGTAAGTGTTAAGTGTCTGAGGCTGCATTTGAGCTCAGGTCCTCCTGACTCTAGGACCAGTGCTCTATTCACTGCTCCACCTAGCCACCCCACACCATGATGTCTTTTGAAGCACAAGTTCATGCATAATAAAGTAGAAATATGTGTTTGGTTTCTCTCATGGCAGCAGGGAATAATACAATGATCCAATCTAAATATGCTTTAAGTATTATCTTGCCTTTTTTATTCCCTTGGAGTTAGATCTTCTCAGGGAATTAAATGCCGGTTTTCTCTTCATTCATTAAATCTCATTTAGTGAATGTGTGATATGGTGGGCCTCTAGTATGGAGTTCTAGATGCGGAGATCAGAAATCTGGGATCAAAACCTGAGTCTGCCACTTATTATCTATGTGATGTTGGGCAAATTGCTTAGCCTTTTTGGCCCTTGCTTTCCTCCTGAACATTCCTGAACAACATGAGGGTTGTATTAGAGATGGACTCTAAAGTTCCCTTGAGTTCCAACTCTATGCTCTGTCTCTCCTAGGCATCTTACACTACTGAAATCAATCATCAAAAAACAAAAGCAAAGTGCTATGGAAAATGGGGATTCTGTAACCCAAAGTGGGGTTCAATATATCAAGAAGTTGTCAATAAAATCACAGACCACGCTGATTTGCTTGGTCATTTTGTCTTTTGCTAACTTAGGTTATGCCTAGCTATGGAAAACACTTTAAAATGGTGCAATCTAATATTTTCAGTTCCTATTAAAAGAAGTCAAATGGGAATGGATTTGCCTATTCAAACATGTGCATCACTCAATCGATAAAACAGAATGAGAACAAAAAGAAAGACTGAATAAATTATGGTTTTTTTTCAAAATGAATAGTGGGTAAAATAATGGCATCTATTGCAAAATTATGGAGAGATTTGAAGGGTAAATGAGAATGACTTATAGTACTCTGCAAACAAGACACAATTCCAATACTATATAATCTAATGACCAGCATTTAAAAGGTAATACTCTTTTTTTTGGGGGGGGGTAACACTATTCTTAATTTAGATTTTAAGTACCATATAGTGTAGGTTTTGCTAAACCCAGATGCAAGAACACATACAGTTTCAATGGCATACTAAGAACTAACACTCTATTACTGCTTGTTTCCTCCTCCTGTTTCTTTACAACTGACAGCAGAGCCTAATTCATTTCTCTATGATGTTCATCTCAGCATTAGGTTGCTTCTAAGAGACCTAATATTACTGGACAGTATGGTATAATGGAAAAGGCACTGGATTTGGAGTCCGAGGGCTTGGGGTGAAATCCTAGCTAGGTTATCACACTTTTCTGAGTCTCAGTTTCCTCATCTATGAAATTAGGGGATTGTATTAAAATAATTAAATGATCTTTAAGGATCTTGGTTAGTCCCAAATCCTATGAAATGAACATGTAATATACCTGTATTTTAGTAAGGCATCTCTGAAGGTGTGTCATGTTATCCTTGTAGACAAAATAGATACATGAGCTACAGCATAATAAATTTAGGTGGAGAAAGGACAGGCTGCATGACTGGACAGAGAGAGTAATTCTAAATCTTTTTATATCAGCTGGTAGGTGTGTCTCTAGTAGAGAGTTCCAGGGCTCTGCCCTTGGTTTTTCACATATTTTGTTGCTGCTGCTGTACAACTTGGATGAAGGCACATTCTCTGGTGACAAGGATGCGTGTTAAATTAGGAGGGATAATAATACATTGTTGGGGACAAGAAAACCATAATCTGTCTTAATGAGAATTTCATTCTTCAAAAAACAGAGCAAATGATAAGGAAAATGCTGTTCTATGCCACATCCTGACCAATAAGGAAGAATGCTTCCTGAAATAGAAATATTGGGAACTTGGAAGGAAAAATACAACTCTGTAAGAGTTTCTGATAGAGAAGGAGAGGAAAGTTGGGCAAATTGACATGCACCCTAGCTCTGGGAAGAAGTTATTTCAAAGTGTTTAGAGGAAAGATGAGTATCATACCGAGGTCTAAGATCATACAGAAGTATTAGCTCAAGAAGAATAGAAATTTCCCAAGAATTAAATTATGAAAACATATATAAATGATCCCATTAAGGAAAAAATAGGGAAACTGTCTAAAAAGATGAATGTGGATGCATAGGAAACTCACAAACTTACTCTTTTTTTTTTTTTAGAAATCATGTATACAGGACTGAAGTGAAGATCAATAAGATATGAGATCCATTTCCTTTGCTTCAATTATCCTCTCTATTCAGATAATTCCCCAATTCTCATCCAACGCAAATATCTATCTTGAACTCTAGGCTTGCATCATCAACTAAGTGCCTGCTGGATATTTTCACCTACACATCCCATTTAATTAAATATATCCAAAGGGAAACCTCATTACCTTCCTTCATACTTCCCAATTTCTGTGGAGGGCGCCTTCAACCTCTCATTTACTTTGGTTCATAACTTTGGAGTCAACTCTCTCCTTATTCCCCACACTCAATCATTTGCTCTATTTACTAAACAAATATTTATTAGGAACCCATCTTTATATAATCAGATCAATTAGCAAGCACTTATTAAAAGCCTACTATGTGTCTGGCACTGGGTGGGTGCTAGGAATGCCAAGACAAGCAAAACAGTTCCTGCCTTCAAGGACTTATATTCCATTGATGGAAAAAGGTACCCATTAGTAGTATAGAACACCTAGACACAATCTATTCCCCCTCACCACACCTCTGCCTTCCTGCTTCTGCATCTTTGCTTCTACACTGCAATTTCCTCCTTTCTTTCATCTTTTCAGTTTTCACTCATTCTTTGATGCTCAAGTTGACAGAACCTTCCCACAGTCTCCCTTTTGGTAACAAACTTTTCTTCTTTGGCTAACACATAGCACTTTTTTTTTTTGCATCTTTCTAATATTCATACCATTCCATTCAAAAAGCATTTGCCATGTATTACTATGCATTATAGTTATCTATGTCCATGCTTTCTGTTCTTACTGGACTGTACATCCATTGAATGTAGGGATTGGGTTTTATATACTTTTTAACTCCATGAGGTCATAGAGAAAGAGAGAGACAGAGACAGAGAGGGCGGGGAGGGGGGTCTGCAATATATAAACAATGAGAAAAGATGGGAAAAATAGGAATAAAAAATGCGATGGGATAGTCATGTAGGAAGTGTGTGGGATGACAGATAGATTAGAGAAAATGAGGAAGGCCTCCAAGACACTGGGTGAACCCCTCATGGTGAACTTATGAAAAGACATGTATGAGAATTGCAAATGATAGGCAGGCATGGATGGGTGATGATTTGCATTGATGTTGAAAACTTCAAAATCTATGTGATCACAAATCCATTTTCATATTTGACTATTCATTCTCTTGTTGTCTTTGGACTCATATATTTATACAAATATCCATATCCTTCTTGTCACCAAGTCCTGGCACTGTTCTCATAGTCTGATCATGGGCCCCTTCCTAACCATGCAGAACAGTATGGACTACTGGTGTGGACCTTCTGGTTTGGATCAGTCCAGGGACATCTCAGTGCCTACTTCTGAAATAAGTTAATATTTTTGTTCTGTTTTGATTTTTAGAAATCCTTCCTTTCTTACCTCTACAAATTTTTTTTCTGCACAATTTCTACTTGTAATGCTTTTCTCCCTTCTTCATCTCTGGGCAATGACTCCTCTCTGTCTTATAGTCTACAACTACAAATTCTCTTTGAAGCAAGATTTTTCCATACAAGTCCCTAATCGTTCTTAAAGCAGGCTGGAGTGGGTTTGATATTACTGGCTTTTCCACAACTTGTGATTTTATATTTATATGTATCAATTTGTATTAATTGGTTCCAGATTAAAATCATTCCACTGGATCCCACTTTTGGGGGTTACTATTTTGAAAGAAGTTTTAACTGTGGTTGCTAAGAGTCCTGGTGTGGACCTCTGCTGGTCTCCAGGCATTTCTTCACAATTGATGTGGAATGGAAAAAAACATGCATGTGCTGTTATTCACTTTACTCTTTAAGGTCTGTACTGGCAGTGATATCTTCAAAGAATTTCAACAAGTTCCTAAAACATGACCTTCCCTTCCAGTAAATCGTGTTAGCTGGGTTCGCCTGACTCAAGCTTTGCTTTTCTAAGCATCCTTTTTTTCTTTTTCTAAGCATCCTTTCTCTTGATCTCTTGCAGCAGTTTTTCATACTTTTCCTATAAGTAAAGTTAAGCTAACTGGCCTGTAATTTCCTGGTGTGTCCCTAAGCTCTCTCTGAAATAATGACATTATGTTGGCTATTTTCCAGCACTTCCAAGGATTTTTTTTTTGTTTTAAAATGCAGAATTGGAAAGGCAAGAGAAAGCTTCCTGTCTCCATTTTTTTTTAGCCTCTTCCATGACATACTACACAGTCTGGCCCCCATGGATTTGCCATTTTAATAACTCCAAACTGCTTAAATATTTTTACAAATTATTTATTCCTATTGCTAAAACATGCACATTTGACCATTTTTCATTTTGACAAGGGATACCCCCAAAGTAAGGACTTCTATTGGTATTGCAAAGACTATCAATGCGAGCAGAATTTCTCAAACTCATTTGGGAAAGCTCTGGGACTTGAAATAAATGGACAGAATTCATAAATCTTAGTCCAGGGGTCCCTGTCTCAGATAAAGGGAAGCTGGATAAATTCTGGGCTAAAATAAAGGAAATTAAGCCAATTTTCATACAAAAGATCATTGCACATAATAAATGATTTTAATATGTACATCATTATGTATCGACTGTTTTGGAGGTAAAGCTATCACTAGTATGGGCATTTTCTTAGTGAATCTCTGTGGATACTATGTGGAACATCAACAGTTTGGGAACAGCTGAATTAGAGGCATTGTTTGAGGAATGAAACATTAGCAATCTGGTCATGGGAGGCAACACGTTCATGAAATTTGTGAATTTTTATTGTGAATTCTTGCAAATAACATAGGGAGAAAAGAACTTGGAAGCATGCAAATATCATATAGTGGAAAGAAAACTGGACTGGTAGGAGGGAGAAGAAGGTAACGGCGCCAACTCTGCCCCTAGGTGATGGTGTAATATTGGGCAAATTGCTTCATCTTGCTGGACCTCAATTTCCACATCTGTAAAAGAAGATGGTTGGACTAAAGGACCTCAAAATTCTCTGAGATTCTGTGAGCTATGGTCTACTCGCTTTGTTTCTAGGCAATATGAAAGGAAGAAAAATGCAAATAACATATTTGGGTATAATCTAGCTGAATGGCAATTCAGCGTAACAATGCTGAAAAGCATCTACGAGACAGTGAAAGCAAATTAGAAACGCAGATGCAGTATTTTCAACTTACATGACTTAACTTGGGTTTATCCACATACTCCCAGGAAGAATATCTAAAATAACTTTTCTATAAGCCAGTCACTCAATTTTGAATGACTTCATAGAAGAGGAGATATGCCCACTAAGACATTTAAACTACACTGGGTCAAGTTGGGGTGGAGGTAATTTTTGTGCAGATGAGAAAATTTAGTAAGAAATTTATAATCTGGGGGCAGCTAGGTGGTGCAGTGAATAGAACACTGGCCATGTAGTCAGGAGAACCTGAGTTCAAATCCAGCCTCAGACACTTAACACAAAAACTAGCCATGTGACCTTGGGCAAGTCACTTAACTACAATTGCCCTAAAAAAAAAAAGAAATTTATAATCTGCATAAATGATCTAAGTGACACAATCCAAATTAGTTACTGTGAAAGAAATGCATATAATATAGTAAAAGCTAATATAGTTCTTGCTAATGTGGCAGGCATTGTCAAAGGACTTTAAAATTATTATCTCTTTTGATCCTCACAACAACCCTGGGAAGTAGGTGTTATTATTAGTTCCATTTTATGTATGAGGAAATGGAGACAAAAAGATGTTAAATGACTTTCCCAGGGTCACACAGCTAGTAAGTATTTGAGGTTGAATTTGAATTCAAGTCTTCCTGATTCCAGGCCTGGTGTTCTATCCATTGCATCCATTGCTTTTCTATGCGCCTATTTTATGAAATCTATGGGGAACTTTGCTATATAAAGTTTTTTGTTTTGTTTCTTTTTGGTAAAGGTGTTTTTGATAATTGATATTCTTCTGGTTCCTTCTCACCTTGAGATTTCATCATTCTGTGACGCATATGGGTAAACACACACACACATATACACACATACATATATTATTTCATCTTTTTTATTTGTATCACTAACATCTAGTACAGTGCTTGGCACATAGTAAGTATCCAATAAATGTTGACAGATATATATATATATATATATATATATGTATATATTTATATACATATATTTTATAAATGTTTATATATATTTACACACACACACATACATATGTTGTGGCCCATTTCCCGATAGGTCTCCCAAATGGGCCCTTCCCAAATGTACAGAAACATTCCAAGTCGTTAAATAACAAGACCAGTTGTTGGTTCTAACTTCAGATGAGCAGGATAAGTCAGCCCCAGTGCAAATGAGACATCCTATAGCTTTCTCTGACTTTCTAACTCAGCAGCTTCCAAGTTCCTCAAAGCTGTGTGTCTCGTAGGTACCTCATTAAGAGGTTTCATTGTGTGGTCTGTGTAATTTCACACAAATACCATGACTTCACATTTTCAATGTTAATGAACTTCTTTCAAAGAATGCTGATATTTTAGTTGGTTCTAAGTGACATATATGCATGTATATATATATATATATATATATATATATATATATATACACACACACACACATATATATAAATATGTATATCCTCTCTCTATATATTTATATACATACATAAATTTGATAAATATTTGAGAGCTGAACATATACTAGTCTCTTGGGGGTATATAAAGATTTAAGGCAGCAAAGAATTATATGGATTGCCTAGTTAGGCCTCTTATTCTACATATGAGAAAACTAAGGCCTGTGAAGGTAAAGTGACTTGTTCAAGGCCAAATGGGCAGTAAAGAGAATTAGAATTTGGACTCTAGTCTTTTTGGTTTAAATTCTGTGCTCTTTCTTTCTACTATTATTGTCTGTCAACAAGGATAGTACAGTCTAGTTGGAGAAGACAAGACTAGTCCATAAATAATAAGAATGCTAGATAAATGCACTAGAGAAATACAAAGTGCTGAGAATTTGGAGGAAAGAGAGATGTTTTTTGCTTGGAGAGATTAGGTGAGGCTTATCAGAGATGTTGGCATTGGACTAGGCTTGGAAGGATAGCTAGCATTTTAATAAGGAGAGTCTGGGTGGGAGGAGCAACAGAAAGGCAGAGGACATAGCATGTCCAATTGATTAACTTCAATATATCAATAAAAATGATTATAATTATATGTTTATAGTGTACTTTTTGGTCAAGTGTTTCCCTTACAACAATTCCTTGAGTTAGAATAAGTAGTCAGTCCCATTTTACAGATAGGAAAATTGATGCTAAGACCTTAGATAACTCCCTCATGATCGCACAGCCTCCATTAAGAGCTAGGGGGAGGATTTAAACCCAGGTCTTCTGACAGGTGATTATCAAAGAGAAAAACACACACACATATGAATATATGTTGGGAGAGTTTATAAAGATCAAAGAAAAAGATTTTTGTCAATGTTTGAAAATACTTATATTTGTCATATGTTCACATCTTGAGATTTTTAAGAGAATGATTTAAAATGTAAAATTCAACTAATCATTTAGAAATTATTTAAGTGCTTAGTGTATAGTTCACTATTCTAGGTACTAACTAGGGATGCAAGGGCAAGTGAGACATAGATCCTGCCCTCAAGGAATCTTCAACATAGTAAAGAGGAAAAGACAAGTACATAAATAATGGTGCTAAAAGCACAAGGAGGATGGTCTATAAAGTGTACTCCATTTCCTGTGAATCCTGGATTATGGAGGAAACAAGTCCTACTGGGGAGAGTGGGGGCGTGTGTGAGGAGTTTCAGAACTATGTCACTCAGAAGGCCATGCCCAAGCACAAAGGATTTAAAAGAAGATTGGTAGATATTTTCAAATAGATGAATGTGACCATAACTTGAGGTAATGTAACCATGGTGGCATAGAGGAAAACCCTGGGGGCAAGTGGAAGAATCAGGAGTTGGGTAGGGGATACTGTAAGACATGCATGTCTTGAAATATATGTCATGATATAGCTTGCACCTTCTTCCCCCCAACATGGTAAGTCGCACTGAAATTGATTGCACTGTATTAGCCTGTGGTAGTTGTTTCCTACTCTAGCTGAATTGAAGATACTGAGAGACCAATCAGAAATGAGTCTGGTGTTCCCTGGGAGACATGTGTTGAAGAAAATCTATTGTAGCTCTTTGGAATTGGGGATTGTGAGAATTGAATATCTGATTTATTTTACATTATTGACAATCTGTTTCAGTAATTGTCTTTGCTTTGAACCTGTGGCCATCTGGTTTGGTGCAGCAATTGAAACATCAGTGGGGGCTCATCAACTTCAAATGTATCAGGGATCTGATGAGAAAGCATAACTATGAAAAGAAGCCTGAGATGTATATGAGGTAGGATTTGGTAAGAGTCATGAAAAAGATAGAACCAGAGAACTATGAGGAACTACGGAATTTGGAGAAGAGAACAATTACAGCCAGTTGGGGAGAAGGATGTAAAACTCCCCAGAGCATCAATAGAATGGCAGCTGCCATTAAAACATCCATATGAAAAAAACCCGCTTTTCCTTTGGGAGTTTTTGTTTACATGACTTCAAACAAGAAGACCCCGAACTTGTAATCTTCCAGATTACTATTTCAGTTTTTGTTCAGTTTTCTGTAAAAGGAACATTGCCCAGTTTGCAGCTTTAACGATAGTCTTATAGTAATAATATTAACTATTTTTAATAGCACTTGTGTCAGGTAGACAGTGCTATTTCAGTAGAATAATAACTCCTTTACCAAATATCCTTGGAGAATGAGATGTGACCCATAAATGCCTTTGCTGATTAACTAAAGCTTACCCCACAAGTGACAAAACTAACATTTTTAACCATTTTGGATGAAAATTTTTCTAAAATGAAACACAAATTTTTCTATCTACTTACGAGTATGATATTGAATATAACCTTGGACAAATAATTTCATTGCTCATAGAGTTGGACTCCTCATTTGTAAATTGGGTATTAGATGATTCGTAGGTCTATTCCACCTTAACATCTTTTGATTCTAAAATTCTATAACATGACTTTTTCTTAGTAATGTAGGGCCATTGTAAACAACGGTTACCATACTGTGCTTTAATACAAGTAATACTGTCATGAGATTTTCAGTTCTGTTTAGGGGCATTTATTTCCATCCAAAATAGCTCCATGTTATTATGTTTTTTGATTTCTTTGTTGTTTTTTTAAAAGTATTTTGGACTCTTTGTGAGTATCCCATATGGTAAGTATACCATAACTTCTTCTGCAAATACAGATGGATAGCTCTTCTGTAATTTAGTGTAATAGGGTTGCTTGGAGCAGAAGTATCAAGGGTACACAACACTTCTGAATGTGATCTGACTCTGTTTAGAGAAATGAATATTTCTCTCTTATATTTAATAATTAATTATTGTGTTAAGAACAACATTTTCTGCTTTTCTTCTTTCCCATCCAGAAACCAACCAGTGTGAGAAATCTCTTTTAAATGTTTTCTCAGGCCAAGATCTAATAAGACAGTAAACAATTCTAAGTTTAGGCTAATGGAAGGATTCTTGCTCATTGTGTTTACTCAGACAGGTCTGGGGAAATTTTGATTCTCTCTTTTGTCAAGATAGGTGATGGGGACATCGATGCCTCTTTGACCAAGCTTTGGGTGGTCCAAGTCACATATCCCAAGACTCTCATCTTTATATAGTCCACCTCCCATTGTGTTAATCAGAGTTGATTAGTACCCTTCTGGAACACCTACTCTTTAAAGTGCATATAAACTGTGAGCCCACCACCATGGAGGATCTTTGGTCTAAGGAAGATGGCCAAATGACCATCTTTTTGTTAATAATGTATTGGTCTTGTTAATAAAACGATTAAGTTATCCAGAAACTATGTCTCTCAGAATTTTTTAATCATCACAATGTAAATGGGGAATATTTAACAAAACAAGTAAAAATATAATAAAACATAGAAAATATTGCATTTTAGAACAAAATCAATATGCTGCCACAGAGATCCTTATGTAGGGATTAGTGATCCTCATTTCTATTTGAGTTTGAGGCCACTGGCTTAGAGAACTAAGAGGTGAAGTTATTTGTCCATTGTTACAAAGCCAGTATGTAGGGCAGGAAATGAATACAAGTATTTCTGACTCTAAGACCGGCTCTCTATACCAGCCCACCATGCTGCCTTTCCTACTATCGTCTAATTTTCTGCTTCTAAAATGTGATAGGCTGGGAAACAAGATATTTGATTTAATTCAACAAGCTTTATTAAGTGCATACAATGTGCAAGACATTATGCTTGATGGAATTGTGTTTAAAACAAGAATAGTCTGAGTGAGGACCTAAGGGATTTTCCTATGAATAAAGCACATGAGTTTTAGAACATGTTTCTGCAACATCTGTTTGAGCCCTTACCATACATACCCTTTTCCTTAAGTCCCTTTTGTATATCAGGCCTGAACTTTATTTATTGACTTTGATCCCCAAGAATTAACCTTTTCCTACTTTCGTGCTACAGACTTAGGCTCTCCTTGTGGATTCTGATTGTGACTTTTTCTGAATGACCCAATTATTTCATTTATTTTGCCTGTTGGGATCTCATTTATTACTAAACTGTGCTCTGGATGATTGAAGTGGCTATATAAGTGATCCCTAGATACATGGGGGATTATTATAAAATAATATTGGAGATAAACTATTGCCTTAGCCGAGTTCATATTTTAATTTGAATTGTTTTCTCTCAGCAATAGGTCATCTATATGATATCCAAATAGCTGATTGGATAGGAGTAGATGGCCTCTGAAGTTCCTTGCAATTCTGAGATTCTGGTTAATTTAGGCTGCTAACCAGCCAAACAGCTGATTAGTTTAGTAAAAGAACAAATTGGTGGTCTAACCTATTTTGATCAAATATTCATCTAGAAATTTACCATGCCATGAATTATAGGGAGTGCTATCTTTATTTCCTCTCAATTTTTCCTCCATATAGAAAACTGCAGAAGTGACTTAATTCAGATTCCAAATACTGAATAGGTCTCACTACGTAAGGAAGACAGTGCTAAGGAAATATATGAAAGTCAAAGTGAGAATTAAACTTACTTTATGTTGCAGTATTACAAGGTTACCCACTGAGCCACACTTGGTTAATAACTTGCACCAATTACTATCTAAATTCTTAGGATTCATGGAATTCAATGGATCATATAGATTGAGGGAATGACTATTTATTATGAATAGGGCAGAGCATCCTTGGGGCAAAACTGTGGCCTCCAAGAGTCAGATGGAGTAGATTGCCTATTTTTATTCATGGGGCAGTATCCTCTCAATTCAAAACTGACTGATTTCCTTAAAAAATGACATCTCTTCTATTGTTCGGGGATGATAGACCTTAGAATAGAGGAAGTAAGAGACTGCTTCTCCATTGGGGAAAGGGCTAAGGAGCAACTTTGGATACTACTAATAAGGTACATGACTAAGATCACATAACCCAACTTAGCCAGCAACACAAAGTAGGTCTTTGGGACCTTATGGGCTTATTATCTTTGCCTTGATTTCCTAGAAAGGTAAACAGAGCTCTCTATTATGGTTCTCTTATCTTCTGGAAGATAGAGAGATAAGGAGAATAGTGACTCCTCTTCCCTGTGGGTAGTACTCTTCTAGAGGATAGAACAGTGACAAGTGGTTTTTTCCATTCCTTTTATTTCTTGTCCTCTGTATTTTCTAGGAGTTGGAAAGTCCCCTTGGCCTAGGAGAGGTATTGATTTCCATCCTTTTTAAAGGAATATTCATATGTCATATATTTAAGATCATTGTTTTTATGGTCTAGACCTATGAATTCATCAGTATAAGGGAACTCTCAAGGTCAAAATTCCCTCCACTGTTGCATATGGTGTCTGTGTAATTTATGTCTTAGATTATCATCTGATGCATTCATTAAGAGTTTGAGTGGTCCATGGTCACTTGGCTTATACATCGTAGAAACGGGAGCTGACCCAAGTCTTCCTAACTCTAATTCCTACCCTTTATTTAGTATTCCATGCCGCTTTTGTCTAGGATTACTATTAAGAATTCTATTTTCATTATTTTGATAGATTTGCATGTTTGTAACTAAGCTAGGAATCTCCTTAACAGTCCAAGTATTTCATAGGTCAGTATTTATCCTAGATTTGTATGTTCAATATTGAATTAAAAAATTTCTCCTTTGGTCCAACTGCTTGATAGTTACACACACACACACACACAAAATACATATACACATGCATGTATATGTATGTATGTATATATAAACACAACATATTATAAATGTACATGTATATGCATATATGAATATATGTTTGTAAATATGAAATGTATGTGTGTATGTATGTGTGTATATACATTAACATGTATGCATACATATATTTTTTTCCTTTGAGCAAAATTGTGTCATTATTTTGTGGGCCTAACCTTTAAGGTATTCTAACGTCTGATGCTTAGAAGGTCTAAAGAGTCCTTTCCTCATTGTATTTGGGATACAGCAGGCTCAGTATTATTAAAGGTGCCACAATCCTCACCCTGGACTCGTCACATACTTAAGAATGCCCTACTCTAATCAAGGTGTGGAAAGTGTTCTCTTGGAAAAAGATGTCCCTTGTTGCTCCTCTTCTCTCTTCACCAATGCCTGCATCTCCCTGATTGCAGAGGTAGCTTCCCCCAGAAATGACATTTGGTGGGAACCCTGGTCTCACTAAGGGGACATGGCCATTGCCACTAAGTCTGTGTGTTCTGAGGTGACATCTCAGAACAAATTATGGAAAAGCTGCGAATCAAGAGGGATGCTGCCCATGCTTGTGAATATGGATTTTTCTTTTATGTTCTTTACTGATTTTACTCACAGAACATTCCATGACACTAATGAATATCTTGTGTACCAAAGGTCCAATTCCCGCCTCATTCTTTATTCTTCTGGAATCGTTCAGAGAAGGGTATGTGAGAGGGTCAGAGAGGTTCACTGCCCAAATGTTCCACTGGAAGGGCCTGGTAGAACCAGATGTGAAATGGACCTCCCCGGAGTGAAGAGTATGCAATTGAGGAGAGCCATAGCACATATTTGAGGCTAGAGTTTTTCTTAAGTAGCTTTAGGTTTGCCATGATGTGATATTCCACATCCAAGTCAAAAAGTCTGTTGGGATTACATGTCAAAACATGCATGCTATCATTTCTGCTTTTAAAAGAGCATCTTTGAAGTAGAAAGCAGCCTTCGGTAGGCTAATGAGTCCCAGCACAGGAATTGGGCACTGCTTACTGTAGTGTGAGCTGTTTTAGAAAGAAAATTCCAATGATTTGAATTCAGGTGTCATGCAAAACTCCAGCCAGAGTTCAAACACTTGGTTAAGTCTTTACAACAAAAGATTCAAGGTATATTATATATCTCCATCAAGTCAGAGCAAGTTCATTTGCACGATGAGAAATGTCCACAGAGAGTTAATACTATAAAATTCACAATCCCACCAATAGTTTTGTTGCTGTTCAGTCATTGCAGTCATGTCTGACTCCTTGTGACCACATCTGGGATTTTCTTGGCAAACATACTGGAGTGGTTTGCCATTTTCTTTTCCAGCTCATTTTACAGATGAGGAAACTGAGGCAAACAGGATTAAGCACCCTTTCCAGAGTCACACAGCGAGTAAATATCTGAGGCTGGATCAACAGTAAATAAACCCGAAAAGACACATTAAGGTAATACTCAGCCATTCCTACAAATAGACTGCAACAAAAAACAAAAACAAAAAACCCTAAAAAAATGAACTGAAATAAAATAAAAAAGAACCATTCTGATATCTGCCAAGACCTGAGACACATTAAAAAAAAGTTTATTAGTTATCACTGGGCCAAAATACAAATAAGTTCCTTTTAGAAGAATCCAAAAATCTTTATGCTCTAGGTCTGTAGGAACATAAAACCCTGCTCGAGAAATTTTTAAGCAATCTTCTAATTAATCACAGGATTTTATAGCCTCTCACAGGCTGTAAGTTAAACTTTAACAAGGCAGGGCCAAAGGAAGTCCTGGTGCACTGAGCATGGCTGGGTCAACCAAACCAGACCTTTATGTCAAGCAGCTGCTACAGACAGAATGGGCCATGAATCTAGATGGTGGCACTTCAATTCTTACACCGATGAAAAGGGGGAAGCGAAACATGCAAATAGCCTAGAAACTGATGGGAAAGCAATCTGCAAGCAAAATATTTCTCCAGGGCTTGAAGAAAATACACAGCAGGAAATGTAGTATGGTGAGAAGAGCCCTGGCTTTGCAGTCAGGGAACCTTGGTTCAAATCCCATTGCTGACACTTAATACTCGGTGTGACCATGAGTAAGTAGCAACTTCCCTGGGCCTCAGTTTCCTCATCTGTAAAATGAAAGGGTTTTATCAGTTGCATACCAAGGTTCCTTAAAAATATACTTATGAGTATATGTACATTTTCCCATTGTGATCTTTGTGAAACTAATGCTATGTGGTCATTATGTGATCTTTTATAATATGTGCTCCTACTCAGAAATTTTCTTTAAGAGAAGTGACCCAAGAACTCCAGACACTATTACTAGTTAATTTTTTAAAAGTTAACAGTAATACTTCAACAATTTTAAATATTTAGAGGTATTTTCTTTACTTGCTTTCCTTTCTTTAACATACACATGAACTCTGCACTTTTTTTTTGGAGGGCAATTGGGGTTAAGTGACTTGCTCAAGGTCACACGGCTAGGTTTTGTGTTAAGTGTCTGAGTCTGAATTTGAACTCAGGTCCTCCTGACTCCAGGGCCAGTGCTCTATTCAGTGCGCCACCTAGCCGTCCCATACACATGAACTCTGAAAGAAAATAAAATCTGAGAAAAGAGGTTGATTGATAGAGCAGGATAAATAGCTAGGGCACACACATATATGTGTGTGTATGAATAGACACATACATATATACACACATACAGATGCAGGTTATTACACATATCATATATGTATATATTTTATATGCACACACATGTACACATATACACATACATATATACACACAGAGATCGCCCAAATAACAGAGTAGATCCCCCCACAAAAATAAAGCACCAATAGGGAAACTGGAAACTAGCTGGGAAAAGCTGGCATCTGGCTACTTTAAACAAAGATGGAAATGGTTGTTCATTCAGTCCCTTTGTGTTTGCCTTGTGTCATTATAAATCAGAATATGGGAAGAAATTCCTTTGTTGTAAATGACTAAATTGGGAAATATGACTGTGACATTGTTGCCTCTATTTTCATTTTTCTAAAAATCAATTTTCAGTAAGTATTTTCACCCACCTCAGAATACAAGGGTACAGGTACAGCATGTTTCTTTCCTTTTGGAGGTTTGGGTGGAGGAGGTTCATTGATCTGTAAGACACGCAGAAGTATTGAGAATGAGTAGGAAGCATGGACCAAAAGAAAGACCTGCCTGTTATATTCAGAGACCTGAACAACTGACTACAACCAAAGGGCTTTTTGCTTTATCATTCCTGATTTTTGGTATCTCCCAATGGCCCAAGCAATTCGGAGAAGGAAATTGATTCTGGGATATTTGTATGGCATAGCGTTGTCTTGAGAGGTTGTGTGAATTCCCCAAAAAAGACATTGCAAAAGGAGGGTGGCAGTGATTTACTGTGGGGCATCAAGATTTCTAGGCAGAATATGGAAGTGTCTTCCTGGTGAGCCAGAGGAAGAGAAGCCAGTGGGCCCTCTCAGCAATGAGTCCAGCCTCTTTGCTCAAAAAACAAACAAACAAACAAACAAACAAAGCTCAGCAATTGTCCAGAACTTGCTGGAAGCCACTGAAGGCTATGAAGAATTCATACACTTGTGTGAGATGGGGGAGGTGATCCCCCTTCTCAAGCTTAGATTGCAGTCACGGAATGTAGTCACAAATGATGAGGTTTTAATGTGTTAACAAGGCGTCACATGCTGTGATCCCTTTATGAGATGAGAACACCTCTATGAGTCCAGAAGGGAACAAATGATTCACTGAGCAAACAAATTAGCCCCACCCTTGGGGACTTTAAATAGCTAAACCCTGGATGAATTTCAACAGTGTAAAAGTGGAAGAGATTACAAGCCATGAGTTGCCTGTCTCTTTCTCATTATCCTCCATCTCCATTTACCATGTTAATGTTGAAGAGAAGCTTCCAACAGAATTAATAAGTTTGTAAGTTTGTAGGGGCTAGAGTTTTTTCCATTTCCTGACTCAATGCTTGGTTTATTAAAAGAATTCACATGATCGGGAATGACTGAATTAAGCCTACTGAGAGAAAGGACTAAACTAGACCAATGAATTTACTAAACTGTTTCTCCCTTCTGTTTTATTATTCTCTGTGGTGGGAAATGATTATTTAGTTCATTATTTAGTGTTTTTCTGGTTATTTTGAATTTTGTTGATAAAATCATTATTTCTGGTTCTTTAACGATGGTTTTCTATATGGAGATAAGTTTTAATTGTGCCCTGAGTTGGTATTTTTATAATAGTGTGATATGTGAGGAGGATGGACTATGGATAATTGATTACATCATATTCAACTGTCTGGGAAATCTTCTTTGCTGCCTGGTGATCAAAAGAATTACCTAGGGGCTTAGAACTTTTTTTTTTTTAAAGCTTCCTGACTTTACAGGAAGAGAAGCCAGATGGAGCTGGAACCCTTATGCTAGATGAAAACCCTCATGAGTTAATCTTATTATCTTCAAGGAGATATGCCACTCTTCACCAGGAATTTGGGGGGTTTTATTCATTCCCTGAAGTTCAAGAAGGGGAAGGGGAAATAAGGCAGTGGACAGAGTGCTGAGCAGGGGCTCAGGAAAATCTGAACTCAAATCCAGCCTTAGACAGTTACTAGATGTGTGACCCTGGACAAGTCACTTAACTTCTGTTTGTCTCACTTTCTTCATCTGTAAATAATAGCATCTACTTCATAGAGTTATGAGGATAAAATGAGATAATAATTGTAAAGCAATTAACTTGGTGCCTGACACAAAGTAAGTGCTACGTGAATGTTAGCTATTATTACTGTTACTGTTGTTGTTATATTAAATTCAAAGACCATAATTTGTTCAGTCATTCAACAATGGATGGACACCCACTTTATTTCTAATTCTTTGCCAAAACAAAAAGTGCTGCTAAAATGTGCTTGTACTTATGGGCCTTCTTCCTCTTTCCTTCATCTTTCTGTTATACCTAAAGTCTGTACTGCCCCTCCCTGGATTGATTGTCCCAAGTCTAGGGTCTCCAGCCTTGCAGCTGCATTATTGATGACTCTTATGCCTATGCAGAAACCTGAAAAGGCAAAAGAGTATATGCTTTAAGGTATCTCAAGAAAGAAGACCTATTTGCTTCTGATATCTTCCTAAGTGCCTTAAGTGTGCCAAAGAATGTGTCAGCAAAGGTTCCCCAGATAAGAAGTCTAGCTGCTTTTATCTTGTAGTAAATAGCACTATTTGTACCACAGCCTTCTTTCTGACTCTAATGAGGTTCTTCTTGTACATGCCCAGTCTATCACTGATGCCCAAAATTATGTGCCTCATGGAGGTACCCCCTTGGGAGACTGCAGGGACCTGCTTCTAAGAGAAGACATGCTGTATTGTAGACTCTTTCCATTGACAGAAGAGCTAGAACTAGTTATGTTTTTAAAAATACTAGATTGGGACAGTCTTGTTCTCTCCTTCTGGCAGTGTCCAAGGCAACCTCCCTCACTATATTCCCATGGCCCAGAGAATTGTGTTTGGGATTTTTGCTAAGGTACATTGTCCTTCTAATTCTAGGCACCAAAAATAGAATCTCTGGACCTGGTAGCTTGCGCCATAGTGACTTCTGAGGCAGGATTCTGGTCTGGATATTGTTGGTAGCCCAGCAGTGAGAATCCCTGAGAAGCTAGGGTGCTAGGAAACAATCCTGGAGAGCTTTGGGCTTTGGACTTGGTGGGATCATGCTATATTCAAACTGAGTTAATCTGTCACCCTTATCCTTTTTCCTCTCTAGAAATTGAGGTAGTATTAAGTGGAATTATATCTTACAGGAGTTGAAAAGAGTAGTAGTATATGCATTCTTGCTATACCTTTGAAGTAAATCTTCCTTTGTAAAAGCTAATGTAACTGTTGAGTAGTTCAATGGAACTGGGATGTAGGAGACTCCTAAAACTGGGAGAACACAATTGGTAGTGGTTAGGGTCAATAGCCAAGAGACTAGGCAACTCCAATGGCTATTAGGCAGTAGGAGCCTGGGCAGTCTCTGTTATACTGCAGTTATGAGCTATGTGTATTTTCTTCCACAAAATGTGGCCATATATCTTAAAACAAAGATAAATCCTATGAATAATAATAGCCCTACTTTCCAGAATATGTATATATATATATATATATATATATATATATATATATATATATATATATATATATATACTACCCAGTTTCAATGTTCCTGTCCTTTCTCTCCAATAATTGTCATTTTCATCTCCCCTCCTGCCCCATTTTTACAAATTTGGTGAATGTGAGGTAGGACCTCAGAGTTGTTTTAATTTCCATTTCTCTTATAATTACTGACTTGAAGCATTTTTAATATGGCTGTTGGTGGATTGCCTTTCTTCTTTTGGAAATTGCCTGTTCATATCCTTTGACTATCTTTTGGAGAAAAATGTGGAAATTTCTTAATTGGATACAAACAAAATTGTCCATTTTATATTTTATGATTCTCTCTAAATTCCTTATTTCATCAAAAACATTCCGCTCTCCATAGATATGACAGTTATCACCTTCTCCTATCATATAATTTATCCATGACATGCCATTTTCTATATAGGACATGTATTTATTTGGCATTTATGGGGGTATATTATATCATCTGATTATCCAAGTTTAATTGCTCTCAGTATTTCTAAGATTTCTCATCAGTTTTGTGGGATAGTCTTTACCCTATTATTTGAAATTTGTCTCTTTGAATTAAAAAAAAATTCTTTTTATCTTTTTGGATCATGACTTTTTAGTGGGTTTATTTTCTAATTACATTTTGGCTACAATTCATCAACTTGGTTTTGTATTCTTTTATTGCCAAAAGTATTTCGCGATACACATTTTCCCCGAAAGACTACTTTGGCTACATTGTAAAAGTTCTGGTATGTTGTCTCATTGCTGTTGTTTTCTTCAATGAAATTATCTATTATTTCTATGATTTGCTTTTTGACTCAACCATATGTTCTTTAGTATTAAAGTGTTTTTTGGTTTCTATAAGGTCATTTTGGACAATAATTTTTTATTGCATTGTTTTATATTATAATGTGAATCACCAGAGGACTGAGATAATATTTTAAAAATTTCTTTGACTTCCCAATGCTTAGCACAAAGCCTGGCTTACAGTGCTTAATAAATATGGACTCATTCTAAGGGGTGTGCCTACTATTTCTGTTTTTCTGTTTTTCTTTATAAGGGTTTTATGCCCTTGTATACAGATACGTTTCGGTAAAGGTGTCATTTAGAGCTAAGAAAAAAATGTATCATCCTTTCTATTTCCATTTAGTAATTGCCAGAGGTCAAATTATCACTAAAATAAAAACAGTTCTATTTAGGTTCATAACTTCTTGATTTTTTCCCTCAGATTTATATAACTTTAAAAGGAACACAGAGGTCCCCAATTATTACAGTTTTGCCATCTTTTCCTCCTTGTATTTTGATTATCTTTTCCCTGCAACTAAATGCTACACCATTTGATGTATTTATATTAAGTATTGATATTATTTCACTATCTATGGTGCCTCAGAGCATAGTGTAGTTTTCCTGCTTATTTCTCTTATTTAAAAAAAAATTTATTTATTTTTATTTTTCAACATTCATTTCTACAAGATTTTAAGTTACAAATTTCTCCCCATTTTTCTCCTACCCCACCCCAAGATATCAAGCCTACTGAATGCCCCTTCCCCCAATCTGTTCTCTCTTATATTCTCCTCCATCATCCTCCCCCCCCAACTATCTAGTAAGGCAAGATGGATTTCTATACCCCAATGCCTGTATACCTTACTTCCCAGTTGCATGTAAAAAACAATTTTTTTAACATTTGTTTTTAAAACTTTGATTTCGGCCAGAGCGTTGTAAAGAACCATCACGATGGCCGCCCAAGGAGAACCCCAAGTGCAGTTCAAACTTGTATTAGTTGGAGATGGAGGTACTGGAAAAACCACATTTGTAAAACGTCACTTGACTGGCAAATTTGAGAAGAAGTATGTAGCCACCCTGGGTGTTGAGGTCCATCCTTTCGTGTTCCATACTAACAGAGGTCCTATTAAATTCAACGTATGGGATACAGCTGGCCAAGAGAAATTTGGTGGTCTGAGAGATGGTTATTACATCCAAGCTCAGTGTGCCATTATAATGTTTGATGTAACATCGAGAGTTACTTACAAGAATGTACCTAACTGGCATAGAGATCTGGTACGAGTATGTGAAAATATCCCTAGAGTATTGTGTGGCAACAAAGTGGATATTAAGGACAGAAAAGTCAAGGCAAAATCAATTG
>CM053584.1:354104680-354146164 GCA_028627135.1 Pseudochirops cupreus
TAGCTTCCATTTGCTCCACTCTAATTCTGAAGGAATTATTCTCTTCAGAAAGCTTTTTGAGATTCTTTTTCCATCTGGCAAATTTGACTTTTTAAGGCATTCTTCTCCTCATTGGCTTTTTGGGCCTCTTTTGCCATTTGAATTAGTCTGTTTTTTAAGGTGTTGTTTTCTTCAGTCAGGTTGCTGACTCTCTTTTCATGATTTTCTTGCATCATTCTCATTTCTCTTTCCAATTTTTCCTCCACTTCTCTTATTTGGTTTTCAAAATCCTTCTGAAGCTGATCTATGGCTTTTAGCAAGTCTTTATGTTTCTTGGAAGCTTTTGGTGTGGGAGTTCTGACTGTGTTGTCTTCCTCTCATTCCATGCTTTGATCTCTTTTGTCCCCAAAGAAGGAGTCTAAAGTTCGGTTGCTGTTCTTACTTTGCTTCCTTTGCCTGCTCATGTTGCCAGTCTTGATTTTTTAGCTTTGTGGAACTCTGCTTCCACAGGTGAAACCTCTGTCCCAAATTGCTGGGGTTTTTGCAGCTGCCAGAGCTATTGGGAGGCTGATGTTTTTTTTTTTTGCAGCCCTCACCAGCTTTGGCTCTCTGAAAACACACCCCAGGACCAGCACCCAAGACCATGATCTGGATCCAGGCTGCTCAATGCAAGAGTGCTTAGCCTCTGAATGATTGCTTGGCCCCCCTGCAGTCTGTAAGTCGGGAGCTCTGAAGCAGCCACATGGAGGCAGATGCAGGGCTGCTGCTTCTGCCACTTCCTTGCCCTGGAGGCAGTTCAGCCTGACCACTTTTCTCCCCTCAAATTTAGCTGAGTTGCACTGACCTTTCACTTTGTCCTTGTTTCTTATGGCTGGATAATTCTGGAAACTGACACAGCTGCCACTGATCTACTCTCCTAAAGGCTCAAGCTGCGGCTCATGCTGGCTGCCCCAGGGCCAAGCTGAGGTTTCAGGCTGGGCTGATTTCAGCTCCCAGCATGCTATGATGAGCCCTTCTTGCCTAACTGCCTTCAGTGGGAGATGTATTTTTCTGTATTTTTGTGAGTTTTGGGGCCCTAAAATTTGTTTAGGGTATTTTATGGGTATTTGAGGTGGCTACGTGGGAGCTGTGGAACCTTGTTGCTTCTATGCTGCCATCTTGGCTCTGCCCCCCGTCTCTTTGGTTTTTAGATGCTTTTCTTGTAAGCAACAAACCATGACATTTCATTTTTTATCCAATCTGGTGTTCTTTTTCACTTTATATAATAGTTTAATTCAAGAACATGCAAAGTTATGAAAATTAGGTTTATGTTTTCCTCTTGTTGTGTCTCTATTTTTTTTTCTGAATTAGGAACCTTTTTTGTTTCCCATTCTCTAAATTCAATTCCCAGACATAACAATTAATTGTGCTTAATTTACTTTAAGGAAATCCTTTTCCCACAGACTCTCTTCTCTGTAAGAGATGATTGAATTTTGTTCCCCCAGAAATCATACAAACATAATTTGTGAAACTTAAGGAATCATACTTTTTATTAATGTAAGAGATAAACTGACTGCAGAAGAAAGCCATGGGGGATGTTAGCTGCTTATTAATCAGCATATCTAAAAGAAGACTCCCCTTCTTTACTCTCTAAGAATGTTTTTTTCTTGTGTATCAAAAACTGATGGGCCAGGTATAGCTCACCAAAGATGGGGTCCATTAACCCAAACACTGTCTAGATAATAGGAGTCTTCTTATGGATATCCTGGGTTGAATCTTCAATTCACACTTTCGTCAATTCTCTTAGCAATTGAGAAAATTCCTTTCTCGTGCTATGGAGTTCACAAAATCTGAGTGATGCAGACATTGGGGATAAGAGTAAAAGTATTTATGGCTTGTTATTCCCTTTATTAAATAAACTATAAAGAGAAAAAGAATGAAAGGGGGGAGGAAGTTGAAATGGGGGAAATGAGACATGTAAACAAAGGGCAAAAACCCATATATGGGTGAGGTTTAGGTGTTTTCAGATAGGCTGTGAACCCTGTGATCCCCGACTGATGGGATACAAAAGGAAAATGCAAATCAGGATAGAAATAATAAAAGGACTTTGTAATTGTCTTAAAGTATACCTGTACCTGCTAGGTCACCCTTTTCCACAAGGGGATGAAGGCCAGGTCACCTGTCCAAAATGACGTGAAATAAAAATCTTTTTTTTCTAAATTCACTAATGGCCAGGTGGAGTTTTTTGTTTTTTTTTTTTTTTTTGGTAAGATGATTATTTCTCACATTCTCTATTCCTTCAACACCCTCCTCTCCCCATTTGGCAACTCTTTCTCTAGTTTTTCTCTTTTATTTAGAGTCTTTCCCTTCTTTCCTTTTTTTTTTCTCTTCTCAGTTAAATGGCTAATTCAATATCCCTCTTCCCCTCCTTCCCTCAGTGGTTCTCAACCTTTCTAATTCCACCACCCATTAATACTCATATGTGGGCGTGTCTGCATGTGGGTGGACTCCCCTGGAGATGGATAGAGGAGTGGTGTCTTGGTTCCTAAGACCTTCTGAAATATGTGTTTTCTGATGGTCTTAGGCGACCCCTGTGACCCCTATGAAAGAATCATTCGATCCCCAAAGGGGTCGTGACCTACAGGCTGAGGACTGCTGCTCCAGCTTCTTGTGTTGGCTACTTTTGTTCCTGCAAATTTCTCCAAGAAGGGTTTCTTCAACTTGCTTCCTTCATTTATTCTCCTTACTTTCTGTCCATTTTTAACTTTCATTTTTTAATTTATGGTTTGTATATTTATTTATTTTTCCTTCAGCCTTTCTGAGTTCCTCATGGAGTTAAAGTTTACAAGTACCAAGTTTAAGTTTTCTCTTTTGAATGATTTCTGTGTTACTGCTTTAATATATCTTGCCTCCCTTTTCCTCCAGAGCTTTATTCTTTTTTGTGTCTGATGCCATATTTGAACTGAGCAAGGTGAGTCTTCCTGACTTCAGGCTGCACGCTCTATCTACTGTACAATTTAGCTATCAATTAATGAAGGAATAATGAGGATAGAAGTATTGCTCCATGGCAAAAATTTCCTTGGTTCTCAAATCATGCATTTCAAGAATATTTCTCTTTTCACAGTGCTTGGCACAGTGCCTGACTTGTAGTAGAGACTTAGTAAGTGTTTGTTGATTGATTCTTAATGGAAATTCTCTTTCTCGACGTCCACGTTATTTCTTCTCTGGTTCAATGTCTTGGTTCCTAAGGCCTTCAGAAATACATGTTTTCCGATGGTCTTAGGTGACCCCTGTGACCCCTGTGACCACTCTTGTAGGACTAGTTGCCCCAAGAGCTTTGTTTTCCCTTCTCCTGAAGTAAGAAGTTTTCTATAAAGGCATAATATTCAAAGCAACTGTTCTCACTGTTTACCGGTTCCCTGTAGACTGGACCCATTGTAAGATTTCTAACATTACAGAAAGTATGTCATCTCCCATGGGAGTTCCTTTCAGTGGTGCAACCCACTTTCATTTGTTTGAGATTTTTTTTCTTTCCTCCTTTCAATACCTCCTTTGGACACTTCTCTCTCTCATCCTTCTCTAGTCTCCCTTTTTGCTGAGAAACTACAGGAGTTAGCTTTCCTTTGTTTCTCACCCTTCCCTTGGTTAGGGTGCATCGCATATTTCCTTCTCTTCACTGCCTCCTCTTTCCCCCATTGTATCATCAGATTCTGCAATTTGGTCTCACAGAATGCATTGATGCGTAAGAGGAAATTATAAAGTTTAGTCCATGGTACTTTAGGCTTGCTCCTCCCTTTCCAATTTCTTTAAATTTTAGTTTTATCTTTGTCTTTTTATGTACTTTTAGAAAGACATTTCTTAATGGTCTCTGTTTTAACACATCAATGTCTTTTTCTTTCTCTTTTTTTGCTTTAATAGTCTCTAGAGATGGGATAATTTATTTTGTTAATTATTCTTTCCTGGGTAGCTGTTTTTATTTACCTCTTGCTTCTCTTATTTGGGTTGTTTGCGCATCAAATAATCTTTTTGTGTCTTCATCTTTTGTCAGGTTTGCAGATCACATTATTTTGAGTTGGAATATATTTCCAGTTTCTAGTGGGTGTAGAATGAATATTGTGTTTCTGTTAGTCAATTTTTCCTTTCCTTTATATTAGGAAATTTTTCTCATAGCCACTTACAGAACTCTTGGTCTGAAATTGGAATTGTTAAATTAAACAACGATTTGTCTTGTAGCTTAAAGCAGAGGAGTTTTTTGATGTTGGGTTTTTTTTTTTTTACTTTGTTCAGGTGATCTGTGTTTTCTTTCAATCAGTATTGCTTTGTTTTAGTATTCAGAATTTCTGGGCAGTTTTCTTATGTTATTTTAAAAATAATAATGTTAAGGATTTTAAAAAATTGTCATGTTTTTGTGGGAGGCCTGTCATCTTTAGATTTTATTTATGAACCTTGTCTTCATGATCAATGGTTTTGCTTCCATTTATACTATGTGTTCTTTTCATTTCAAACATTTAAGCCTTTTGTTTTTCTTCCATAGTCTCTTTTGCTTCAGTATATTTGTATTCACAATCCACTGTTCTCTCACTTCTTTCGGAAGACTAATCACCCTGGATTCATGATTTTTTTTTTATTCTGTTATTTCTGCTGTGTAGGACATAAATTCTGCCACTTGCTCCTTCCTAACTTTTACTGTCAGGATTATCACTGTTTTAACCATTCTTGAACCCCTGCTATGGTTTAATGCCCTTCTAGGAATCCATTGGGTTATGTGTCTTATCAAATATTGGTTTAATTTCCTTTTTTTAAAAACAACTTTAAAAATAAATTTATAATCTTTTGGAAGTTTTGGTGATTGTGGTTCTAATTTTAGTATCTTTTACCTGCTTTAGTTCATTTATCTGCTTGTGCTCCAGGTTTTAAGTTTAATCCCATTCCTTTTGAAATCTTTGGTTGTTTTTGCTCTTTTCTCTGGGCTTCTTATTCCTTTCCCTGTGATGGAGGGTATTTTCCTGGGGAATGATCACAACAGTATCTTAGCCTCTTCCAATGTTTTGGAATTCACTGTCCTTGGTCCTTGCTTCAAGTAGCTCTTAAGTCAGGATGAGATTAGTTTAAATTGGATTCCAGTTGTCTTTCCTTCAGACTCAAGTGTAGTCATGCATGCTATATTCCCCTGCTCCCTCCCCCCCCTTTAGTTCTTTGGCTGGACTGATTCATTCAAGGATGACACTGATACTTTTTGCAGAGTTAGGGACAGTGGGGTGGGTGTTCTTGGTTTTGCCACCTTGGAGTTCCCTAACATAAATGGCCATTCTAGGCAAAGTGAAGCATGTTTGAAGTTTCCTGCTTTCCCTCAACTAATGAAGGAGGTTGAGTTAAAGTTCACTACTTGTTGAACAATGATGATGAGGCAATGATGAGGTAAACCAGCAGACTACATGCAGCACAGGTCCATCAGGTACTTTATATCTCCTGCTGCAACATAAAGATTGGGGCAGCTAGGTGGCCCAATGAATAGAGCACCCACCCTGGAGTTAGGAAGTTAGGAAGACCTGAGTTCAAAGCCAGCCCCTCAGACACTTAACACTTACCAGCCTTGTGACCTTGGACAAGTCACTTAACCCTCAATTGCCTTGCCCTCCCCCCTCCAAAAAAGCAAAACACAAAACATAAAGATTGGTGAGTGAGGGCTGCTGAGTGAACACTTACGGAGCAATTTTCTCGATTTTCTATGCATGGGGTTGTTCCATTGCTGAGTTTCTTTCTTTCTTTTCTTTTGTATTCAGTTGTAATTGCTCTACATGTGGAGCTTGTCTTTTTTTTTATTTTTGAAAATAGGGACTAGGAAAAGAAAGTCTTGTCCTTTCTCTTGCTCCCATGTCCCAGAACTGTGTAACCCTTTCTTATTTGCCTTTTGGAATATATTGCAAGCCTTTTGTCTCCTTCAAACTACTTGAACCAAGTCTTGTTTTGATTCTGACTGCGGTTCCTTGGTTTCTCCAAGAGTTCCTGGGCTATTCTTCCTTTCTGGATGTTTGTATATTTTTGTAAAATGACTTGTTACCTCTGGTTTTTCTTTGGTACTTTCAGCTTGGGGTTTCTTTCAGGAAGTGGTGATAAGTAGATTCTGTACTCCTTTTTTCCTTCTAGGTTCTAACAGATCTAACCATTTAAAAAGAAGATTTCTTTAAATATGGTGCCCAGAATCTTAACTTAATCATGGTTTTTAGGGAGTCTGAAGATTCTTTAGTTCTGTCTCCTAGATATGTTTCCTAACTCAGTTATTTTTGATAATATATTCCTTATATTTTCTTATTTTTTAGTCTACTTATTTTGTTCTATTTCTTGTTTTTTCTTTCTTTCTTTCTGGAGTAATTAAGTTCTCTTTGATTCTTTCTAATTTTCAGGGAGTCTCTTACTTGGGTAATGTTTCCCACCTTCTGTTCAAACCTATTTATTCTCCTTCCAATTTTCTCACTGCCAACTTTATTTCACTTATAACTTCACTTTTTAAACCTTTCAATCAATTTCTTCTAGACTTGGAGTCCTTGTGGCCAAGTTACTTTTTTCCCTGAGATTCACTCTCCTTATTCTTGCTGAAGGGTTTCTTCCGTGTTTCTTTTGGCCCACAGTATTTAAAAAAAAATTTTTTTTTGCTTTTTGGAGGGGGAAAGGCAGGGCAATTGGGGTTAAATGACTTGCCCAAGGTCACATGGTTAGTAAGTGTTAAATGTCTGAGGCCACATTTGAACTCAGGGCCAATGCTCTATTCACTGCACCACCAAAGTCACTCCTGACTCCAGGGCCAATGCTCCATTCACTGCACCACCAAAGTCACCCCCCCCCCCCCAGTGTTTTTTAAAAGTGTGTAACATGTTCTTCTGTTTATATATATCTTCAGCTTTAGGTCCTGGTTTCTGACTTTGTCAAGATAACCTTTTAAGTCACTGTATGAATTGGAAATGACAGCAATACACTTCTCTATGATGGTTTTCTTCTATGGATTTCTAAAGTCATATTTTGTTTTGTTTTGCAAAACACAGGGCATTTAATTGCACCCTGCCTTAAAATTTCTCTTCCATTATAGTCCAGAAGTTAAAAAACAAACACAGCTTGTACTGTTATGTATCAGAACTTTTCATATTTTGTTGCCTTTTATCTTGAACTAGATTTTAAGCTTCTTGAGGGTGAGAATTGTGTCTCCTGTTTCTTTTTCACTATCCCAACCTAATAATAATCACTTAAATGTAATAGGTAACTTGAATATTGAGTGAATAAAAAATTGTTGAATATATTTCTAATATTTATAAACAAGTGTCTTCCCACCATAGTATATTCTCCACTCACCTCCCAAAGTAATCTTCCTAAAGTATAGTCTGACCATGACACACATTCTCACTTCCTCCCCTTCTCTGTCATAAACCCCAGTAGCTCCCTAATTCCTCCAGGATAAAATATAAAATCATCTAGCTTTTAAAATTCTTTACAACCTGGTCCCTTTTCATCTTTTGAGTATTCTTACACTTTACTCTTCTCCACATACCCTATAATATAATGATACTGGCTTTCTTCTTGTTTCTTGCATACTATACTGCATCTACCAATTCTGTGTCTTTAAATTGGCTGTCTTCCATACCTGGAATGCTCTCTCTCTTCATATGTATGTCTTAATTTCCCTGTCTTCTTTTAAAATTCAGCTTAAATCCCATCTTCTGCAAGAGGTCTTTCCCTGTCCCTCCCCAAACCCTTTTCTCTTCCCTTCTCTTCCCCCTTCTCTCTGGAATTACCTGCCATTTACACTGTCTATATCTTGTATGTAAATTATTGCTTGCATGCTTCCTCCCTCATTAGAATACTGTCCTTTTTGAGGACAGTAACTTTGTTTTTTCCTTTCTTTGTGTCTCCATAGTACCTGGCACAGAGCAAATGTTTAACAAATGCTTTTTGATGGTTGAGTGGCAAAGTAGTACAGGATATCCCTCCAATGAATAAATGCTATTCTAGTCTAGTGTTGTTTTACTTTTATCTCAGAAGAAAGAGGGGAAGAGAGAAGGATGAAGAGAGAAGAGAAGGAGAAAGAGGAAGAGGAAGAGAGAGAGAGAGACAGAGAGAGAGACAGAGACAGAGACAGAGACAGGGACAGAGAGAGACAGAGAGAGAGAGACTGAGAGAGAGAGACAGAGAGACAGAGAGGGAGACAGAGAGAGAGAGAGAGAGAGAGAGAGAGACAGAGACAGAGACAGAGACAGAGACAGAGACAGAGACAGAGACAGAGACAGAGACAGAGGAGGAGGCTTCCAAGGGCTACTTCTCTCCCCATGCCTCCCTGGGCCTATCTACAACATCCTTGACAAGCCTGTGTTTAAAAATGAACACTGAGAGAAAGTCCACTTTCTCAAGAGACTGTCCATTCTCTCTTTCTTCTGGTCTAAATACTCTATATTGACCTTGCGATCTAAAGTGTATACATAACTTAAGAATCTCTTTCTTATAGGAAGATTATTTAACCTTGAATGAGCTGGGAAACAGAAAACTGAAAATACCTGGCTAAGGATGTTATCCCACGATACCAAGCTGAAGAGCTTCCTCTGGGGGACATTGACGGCAAGAGCGAGGGCATTGATAAGAAGGTCATCCTCAATCCGGTTGCCAACCACGAAATTGATGCAGCCCTTCCAATCAGCCTGTTTGCCAAGTGAAGAGGAATACTTTGTCATAGCTTTGCCAGGTGGTCTTCCCTCTAATGTGGAAAGAGGAGGTTGGGGAGGGTAGTGGGGAAAGCCCTGAATTGAGATTTAGACAACACAAAATTAGATTCCAGCTCTGTTCTTTAGGAGTGGGACAAAAGCATGGCATGGTGTATAGGATGCTTGACTTGGCAGTTCAGAAGACCTGGGTCCCAATTTAGCCTCAGACGTTTACTGGTTGTGGAAACCTTAATCAAGGCTCACCCCTCTCCGGGCTTTAATTTTCTCATTCATAAAATGAGAGGGTTGGAGATGATCTCTAAAATCCTTTCCAGAGGCTGTGCCAAGGGCAGAGTGGACAGCAGACAGAGCCCTAGACCTGGGGTCATGAAGGCTCACTCATCTTGGAGAGTTCAAAATACTTCCTAGCTGTGTGACCCTGGACAAGTCACTTAACTCTTTCTGCCTCAGTTTCCTCATCTGTAAAAGGAACTGGAGAAGGAAATGTGAAACCACTCCAGTATCTTCACCAAGAAAACTCCAGATGGAGTCATAAAAAATTGGACATGACTGAAACAACTGAATAACAGATGAAAAATCCTTTCCATCTCTGAATATGGTAGCTTGGTGGTATGGGAGAAGACTATTTGGAGCCACAGAGCCACACTCACCTCAAGGCTAGAAGGGACTTCATAAGTTATCCAATGCAGTTCATATTAGAAATGGGATATTTACTGAGTGTATTATCTAGTTTTTGCTCAAAGGCCTCCACTGAGGACAATGTGCATGGGCTGCTGAATCAGCCCAGCCTAGTTTGGCAATCTATCATTATTAGAGAGTTTTTCTCTCTGATATCCAACTTAGATTCATTTTCTTTCTTTCTTTCTTTCTTTCTTTCTTTCTTTCTTTCTTTCTTTCTTTCTTTCTTTCTTTCTTTCCTTCCCTTCCTTCCTTCCTTCCTTCTTTTCTTCCTTCCTTTCTTCCTTCCTTCCTTCCTTTCTTTCTTTCTCTTTCTTTCTTCCTTCCTTCCTTCCTTCCTTTCTTTCTTCCCTTCCCTTCCTTCCTTCTTTTCTTCCTTCCTTTCTTCCTTCTTTTCTTTCTTTCTTTCTTTCTCTTTCTTTCTTCCTTTCTTCCTTCCTTCTTTCCTTTCTTTCTTTCTTTCTTTCTTTCTTTCTTTCTTTCTTTCTTTCTTTCTTTCTTCCTTCCTTCCTTCCTTCCTTTCTTTCATTCCTTCTTTCTGCTACCACTTCTAGAACAGAAGTATCAAACTTGCCACTCACAAAACTCCAAAGTGTGGACTGAACCATATTAAAATATAATTGGGAAATGCTGAAATGTTTGACAAAATAAATAAAAACGCAATATAACGTAGATGAGATTAATTTGTGGTTTTCTAAATCACCATGTGACCCATAGAGATTTGAGTCTAACACCTCTATAAATCAACAATTTCTTCCATCTGGTGAACTTTTAAATAAATCTGTCTCTGCCTAGATCTCTCTTCTCTGGATTAAACATTCCCATTTCCTTCAACCCGTTCTTACACAGCATAATCTTGGGTCCTTTCTCATTCAGTTTGACCTCCTCTGGGTATCGTCAATATTATTATTGAAACCTGATACTAGGTTTCATTTTAGAACCATCACCACCACCTCCTCCACCACCACCAAATTTACCAAGGAATTCACTGTAGGAACCAAGACCAGGCCACTTTAAGAAGGATAATAAAATGAGAGGAGGGGTTCAACATCACCCAATGGGGAGATACATGTTTGTGAAAGGTGTTGTGCATTGCCATAGAAGATATCTTGTGCAGAGTTCCAATGGAAAAGGGGTTCCCTATAACTTCTCCTTATAATAATAATCGCAATAACAAGAAGAGGAGGAGGAGTAATAGAAGCATTTGTCTAGAACCTTAAGGTTTCCAAAAGACTTTACAAATGTTAACTAATTTAATATCTCACAACTACGCTGGGAGGTAGGAGCTATTATTAAGCCCATTTTACAGATGAGGAAATTGAGGCAGAGATGAAATGACATTCCCAAGGCCACACAAGTATCTGTGGCTGGATTTGAATTCAGGTCTTCCTGACTCCAGGACCAGTGTTCTATCTATTAGATAGGATAGGATAGGATAAGGATGTCTCAGAGAAATGGAGGACTTTAATATTGAAGCATGGATACAAGGCCATAGCAGGAAGGGTCAGGAGAAAGTGTGTTGGTCAAAGGCAATAAACCATCAGATTACATATTAATCTACCAATGCTTCACTCTCCCTATCTAGCATTGGTCTGAAGGTGACATTCCCTTAACAGAAGTCTAATATGTCCTGATTGGTGAGGGATTTGGTTAGAATCAAAGATCTGGGTGTAAACCCTGGTTTTGCTACTCATTATCTATGTAGACTCAGCCAAATGCCTTCCTATCTCTGGGCCTCAGTTTTCTCATCTGTAAAATGATGAGGTTGTGTTAGACGGCCTCTCAGTCCCATGATGTAACCATACTGGTTACAGGACTGATCAAGATGTGGTGAAGTGAATTATTCTGATTCAAGACAGCCACAAGGGGGCAGAATGAGGCCAAACATCTCAGCTCTCCCAGCTGGCAGAGGACACCTCCTAATAAAAGATTTAATTCACACACTTCAAACCGTTTTCCGGAATTTTATTCTAGAACTACCCGCTATTAGCGAATAAATGCTTTTCTTTTCATCTATCACAAACACAAGCCGGGCTAAATTTTACATTTCAGTATGTGAAACCCGTTAATCATGGACACTCCTTGAGACCACAGAACCCAAATTCAATTTATCAAATGTAATAGCTGACATTTATACAGCACTTCAAGGTTTGCTAAATGCTGGTTTATTTGAAGCTCACATCAGCCCTGTGAAGTGGGTTCTCTTATTGTAATTCCCATTTAACACGGAAGGATCAAGGGTTTATTTAGAAGGCTTGGATGACTTGCCCAATGTAAGAAGTAAGTGTTCAAGGCAGAATTTGAACCCAACTCTTGCTTGATTCTTATCCACTGCTCTTTCTAGCATACTATACTGTCTGTTGTTCCTTCTTATAAATAAAATAAAGTTAATGATAAATTCAATATAATTAGTTAATTTCCTTTTTACAAAAAGGGACCTTCCTACAGTACTGGGTTCACAGTATGCACTGAGTTTATGGAGGGTGTTGCTCTTTTTTGATGTGATTACCTCTGACAAGGTCCAATGGGAACACCAAAGAAGAGAGGCCAGACACTTCCAACAGGAAAGCTCTGACTGGGAGTGGGGACGTAGGACAAGCGGGTAATGAGATGACCATTCTCTAGGCTTTCACCTGTGACAACTTGTTTCGTTTCAATAGCATCAATCTGGATCCACTAACAGAAACTTATGGGATACCATTTTATTTACAGTATCTAGCTCACTGGTCCGAGTGTTTCATGGTTGCAGAGGCACCTGGTGGTGAACTCATGGGTAAAGAATTATGGGTAAAGTAGAGGGCTCAATAGGCAGAGAAGAGTGGCAGGGTCATGTCACAGCCCTATCAACTGCCCCGAATTTCAATGTCTTGATTTAGCTGCTAAACTAATAGAGCTGCAAGAGGAGATTTCAGAAGGAAAGGGTAGATTTTTTGTTGATCTCTTTGTGAGCTTGTCCAATCAAGTTGCAGTCAACATGTATAAGCAACTTGGCTAGAGTGTGTACAGAACAGTAATAGAATACTATTCTGTGAGCAATGGAGAGCCTGAGGAAGATGCTTATGATATGAGGAAAGCACTCTGCAGGGACACAGAAAAGAAATCTATTATACCGTTAGCTCATCCTGTGAGACCTGAAGACATCGAATAATTCTAGGCAGTGGTTCTTTGGCAGGGAATGCTATAGATGACCTTTTATGTCCAATAATAGTTTTCTTTATTTTAAATTAAATTGATTTATTTACTTCTAGTTTACAAGATTCAGTTCTATAATCCCTTGAGTTTCAAATTTTCTCTCCTCCCTCTCCCTGACCCCCTTACCCATGGCAGCATGCAATCAAGTATAGGATCTGCAAATACTTTCACGGTGGACATTAGTCTAGTTGTATAGAAGGGTTGTAACTAATGGAGTGAACAATGGGAAAGAAGAAACAAAACCAAACATGGAAAAGAACGATAGCATGTAGATTGCTTCAATCTCCATTTAAACTCTGTTCTTTCTAGATCTTTCTCTGAATGTAGATATCTCCTTCCATCCTGGGACTTGTAGAGTTGTCTTATAAGTGTGCATTGTTGAGAAGAGTCCAGTTTATCAAAATTGGTCGTCACACATAAAATGTGTCTGTGATTGTGTACAAATTTTTCCTGGTTCTGCTCTTCTCACTTAGCATCAGTTTGTATAAGTCTCTCCAAGTAAATATGAAGTCCATTTCCTCCCCATTTCTTATAGCACAATAGTATTCCATTACTTTCATATACCACAACTTGTTTAGCCATTCCTCAAGTGGTGGGCATCCCCTTAATTTCCAGTTTTTTTGCCACCACAAAGAGAACTGCAATAAATATTTTTGTACATATGGGTTTTCCTCCTACTTCTATGATCTCTTTGGGATACAACCCCAGAAGCGGTATTACTAGGTCAAAGGGTATGCAATTATTTATAGCCCTTTGGGCATAGTTCCAGATTGCTCTCTAGAATGGCTGAATCAGGTCACAACACCACCAACAATGCATTAGTGTTCCAATTTTTCCACATCCTTTAAAGCATTTGTCATTTTCCTGTTTTGTCATCTTAGCCAATCTGACTGGTGACATGTGGTACCTCAAAGTTGTTTTGATTTGCATTTCTCAAATCAATAGTGATTTAGAGCATTTTTTCATATGCTTATAGATGTCTTTAATTTCTACCTCTGAAAATTGCCTGTTCATATCCTTTGACCATTTGTCAATTGGGGAATGACTTATATTCTTAAAGATTTTACTTAATTCCCGGTATATTTTAGAAATGAGGCCTTTATCAGAGACACTGGTTGTAAAAATGCTTTCCCAATTTCCCACTTCTCCCTTAATCTTGGTTACATTGGCTTTGTTTGTATAGAAACTTTTCAATTTAGTGTAATCAAGATTATCCATTTTGCATTTTGACAATAATATTTTTCATTGGAAATTGACTCTGAAAATCAATTTCATAGTTGTATGTACAGTCACATCTTGAAGATCCTTTAGGAGGAAAACAATCACTTCATGTCTTGAAGACTTGAGTAAGAAAATACTTTCTATATGGATTTAATTTAAACTCCTAGGTCTCAGTCTAGCAATATCACATTAAAGAAATTTCTTCAGTATATTTCACATGCAATTAAAAAGGCAGGTAGGCTAAAAGGAAATAAGACATTCCATTGTCATGGTTCATAGTATTAGGTAAGTACTAGGGAAGTATTTGGCTTCATTTCTCTTATATATTCTGTGCCTAAGAATCATTGCTGCCTCTAGTTTTTTGATCTTCATATTTGAATAGTTAAATGAAGCTTTAAAAGCAGTTGCGAAAACTCAAATGTATAAAGATAAAATGTATAATAAAACACAAACTCACTATCAATGTTGTTTTCTATTAAAAAAATATAAGAGGCCATTGGCCACTGGGAAGGCAGAATGTCAGGTGGTTGTGGATAGAGCTGAAGACATGGATTCCTAGGGGGGAATTCAGTGACGACCACTTGGAGAAGATGCTAGAGATGGTGTGTGATCTCTGAGCCTCCAGTGACCAACCTATGGAAGCCAGGTTGTGAATACTATCATGATAGGAACTGGTGTAGATAATGCTTCCTAGGAATGCAGTGAGATGTAGTTTATAGAACAGAGGTGAGACAAAGTTCCCTTTCCCCATTTTCCATTCCTCTTGTGACTACGGGGGCAAACATTTCTTTTGGGATGAAGTACGTGGTGCACAGCAAAGAGAGGGGAGGAATGGAAGTTGGAAAATTCAGACCCATACAAATAACTCTGACATGGCATAGTGGCTAAGCTATTAGAACTGGAGTCAGGATGACTTAGGTTAATCTATGTGACCCTAGAATCTGTGCTTCAGTTTCCTTATCTGTAAATGAGGACATTAGACTCCATGGTCTCTCAGATCCCTTCTAGCTCCCTGATTGGTTTTAATACTATACTTTTTACTTTCAATTTTGCTTCACAAATGTACTTTAATCTATATTTGAATGAATATTCCTTTTGGATCACTTAAGTTGTGAAAGGCACTAAGACCCTGTGGGATGCTGGTGATCATGATCCAAGTGAACTGTAATTTTTATAGGATTAAGTCATATATTTGGATTAAACAAGCATCCAAGGAGACATTAATAGGAAAAGCTGGAATACAGTGGGACCATGGAGGTCCTGTCTGTGTGCATTAAGAGAAACTGAAAAAGGACTGAAGATTTATAGCTGCTAGGTCCTGTTTGCACCTGTGTAGTTACTTGAGCTGGTAGTGTAGGGGGTAGAGTGCCATCTGATGGCTTACCCCTATTAAGTACCGCAAATAGCTACTCAGATACCCTTCACTTAGAGCTGATGTATAAAATTTTTAAATGCTTCTATGAGTGGGGGACACAAACTGCTGTCTTTACACAAAAAACCTAAGTATTAGTTCACTAACTCCATGCCATTATTCCTTAATCTCTATGGACTGGACTTTCCTCATTCATAAAATGATGGGCTGGACTAGATAACCTCTCATTTCCTTTCCAATTCTAAAATTCTATGATTCTCATAGAATACAATCTCATTTCAACAAGGACCATTAAAAATATATAAGAAGGGTTGATCCATTTAGACTAAACCTCATGTAATGAACAATCTCTCACAAAGATTTTCTCTGGCTCTTGTTAAATAAATGGCTACTTTGATGAATGAACTTGGGCGTGGGTGGGGAGAAAAGACTCGACCTGAGATTTTGTCTCACTGTCAAGTAGAAGTGACCCTTCAAATTCCCTGGTGGCTCTCTATTTCATGTACCATCCCAGTCATTTAAATAAAACCTCTTTGGGCTCTGGAATCACTAGCCACCCCACACCACCCACTACCACCAAATAACAGCAAGAACAGGATAACAACAGCAATAGTACAGCAATACTACCATCATACTACTTAGAGAAGCAAATGTGTTTCTCTGGATTTTCATATGCAAGCAATACCAACAACTCAGCTAGCTTGCAACTCAGAGGAAGAAAAGTATTTGTACTTATGACACTTTCCCCCTTCCTCAACTAGACTAAAATATTCATGTTTATCTCATTCACTATGGAAAATTTGTTTCTTGGTTATCAGGTCCTACAATTTATGCACATGATTCTGGCAATGAGAAAACTGGAAAATGTTGATTTTTAAGCTCAGTTCCATTGCAATAAATTCTTATCTCTCCTTCTTATCCTTCTTTTCCCTCTGTATCTGACTTATTATTGTGATTGGTAGAAAGGACAGATAGAGAGAGGAAAAGAGAGACGAAATTTTCTTTTCATGTCACAGTGAAGGAGGCAATCTGGTGTAGTGGACCACCTCATAATCTCTGAGTCAGAAGAGTTAATTCAAACTTCAGGTCTATCCTATCCTAGTGGTGGAATGTTGGTAGAGGCTAATTACCTTCATGAGCCTCAACTTGATCATCTGTAAAACAGGAACAGGCTTGTGAAGACCAAATGGGATAGTGTAAAGGAAGTGTCTCAGAAGTATAAAATATTTTATAAAGGTGAGTCTTGTTATGAAGGGTAAGTGGTGGTGGGGAGATAATCCTGTACACACACACACTCACACACACATACACACACACACAATACACACACACACACAATACACATACACACACACACTCACACACACACACACTCACACACACACACATACACACACACACAATACACATACACACACAATACACATACACACACACAATACACATACACACACACACATACACACACACACAATACACATACACACATAGATCTTTACAAGCTCTGTCATCAACATTATCACATTTAATGAAAATTGTGACTTAATTCACTACCGAAAAGGGAATTTTGATAGTGATAGGAAAATGGAAGAGTCTCAACTGTTATGGGGCAAATGAGGAAAACAGAACTGGAGGGGATGGACTAGCTCGAAAAAAATCACTCATTTCTGGTGGTAATAATGTACATTATTTGGATCATTTATATTTAATTGTAGAAGGTGTAGAAAATAGAAACTGATTATTCCAGGTTACACACAGTTCCTAGTCCTTGGCAGGTACTTAATAAATGTTTGTTAATTGATTGGCATTTAAAAAAATTTTTTTTTTCTTTTTGAAGGAGGGAAGGCAGGGCAATTGAGGTTAAGTGACTTGTCCAAGGTCACATCCTAGTAAGTGTTAATTGTCTCAGCCCGCATTTAAACTTTGGTCCTCCTGACTCCAGGGTCAGTGCTCTAGTTACTGTGCCACTTAGCAGCCCCAGTTGGCATATTTTTTTTTAAAAATCCCTGGTTTGGGGTTACCCTACTATGCTTTGGGGCAAATTACTTCAAACCCTTCCAACTTCAATTGTTATAACTCAATTCAAATACACAATTCAACTAATATTCATGAAGCAAAATGAGCTGGGTATACAAAAATGAAAAAACAAGACAGTCCCTGTCTTCAAAGACCTTCCTCTAAGATGGTGGGAAGGAGACCATTAGTCTCTATAAACTGGCTATGTAGAGTATGCCTATACAATGTTATACAAACGGTTATCCATGATTCCATTACCACTGGAATTCCCAACTTTGTTGTAGATGCCTGCTGTTGGAGTGACTGTTGTTACACCTTTTTTATTCCTCCTTCTTATCCCCCTCTCTCCTCCCCCCACCCTTTTTGATTGATTCCCCCATCCTTTGCCTCCTACCACAGGAGGCCTCAGATCACGTGTATTTTGATTGCAGCCACAACTGTAGTATCTGCTGCTCCCTTAGGATTTCTCAGGGAAGGCCTCCAACTCTCTTGTCCCCATTCAGGCCCAATTTGTAGAATTTCTTGGGTTGGTCTAGATTAGCGATGCCAAATTCAACTGGAAACAAGGGCCATAAAACCATACAGAAGGATCTCTCTGGACTGCCTACTGACTTGGTTTTAAAATGTAATATTATCTTTGTTTTATTGTATTTATTTTGTTAAATATTTCCCAATTACATTTTAATTTGGTGCAGACTGCACTGGGGAGTGTTGCTGCCTCTGGTCTAGACAACCTCCAACAGAGGTTTTAAAACTGGGGTACATGGAGTTATTAAAAAGAAAATATTTTGATAACCACATTTCAGTATAATAGGCTTCCTCTGTAATTTTACATATTTTATTTTATGCATTTAAAAACATGCTGAGAAGGTGCCAGTGTATAAACTTCATCAGACTGCCAAAGAGATACATGACCCCAAAAAGATGAAGAAATTTTGCTATAAAATAATGACATTACTAGAATCTTAAAAAGCACAGAAAGATATAATTTGATGAGCCTTCAGAAGAGTGTTATTTTTCAGTATTTTTCCAATCATGTCCAACTCTTTGTGACCACATTTGGGTTTTTTTTTTTAGCCAAGATATTGGAGTGGTCTGCCATCACCTTCTCCATCTTCACTCCAGAAGATAGCAGTTTCTGTCCAAAAGTGAAATAAGGCACTTTGAGTTGCAGTGGGATCTCCATGTCTGGAGGTCTTGAAGCAGAAGGTGGGTGAGGGCTCTTTAAGATGTCTTCTGGGATATATTTGCTCTGTTCTCTTAGAATTTAGATTCTGTGATTCTTTGAGGGCACCATCCTTAAAGGGTGCACCAGGTGGCAGCACTAAGCTTTGAAAGGCCCAGAATTGGGGGAAAAACCCCAAAGCTTGGGCTAACTCATGCTCTCCACAAGGAATGAGGGAGAACAGTGAAATAAAGGTTTGTCTGCAGCTATGGTTTCTTGACTTACCAAGCTGACATGCCTCCAACGAGGGATTGTTTTCAAATGCCTAAAGACTGAGCAAAACCTCTATCTAACAGGGAATGAATGGTTTGGGAGAAAACTGGACATACACCAGGTTTGGCAAAATTACTGCCTCTCCACTCTTTCTTCTTGGGAATGTATACCTAGAATGTGGATCCTCTCTTCCTCTGTAACCTTTATTGGAGTCACTGGGACAGCATGACGCAATGGCTTTGGAGTCAGCAAATTCTGGATCCCAATTATGCCTCAGTTACTTAGTGAGAGTGGGAGAGTCACTATCTCATCTCTAACACTGAGGGAGAGAGGGGATTCAACTCAACGATCTCAGTGGTTCTTGCTAGTTTGAAATGTATGATCCTATAAGGTTAGATTTCAGTTTGACATGAAGTGATTCCTGTGGCAGAGAATGCAATGACTGATTAAAGAGGGCTGGTCAAAAACACCAAGGCTAAAAATATTAACAATTCACAATTATAGGGGTGGTTCAAGGTTTACAAAACTTGCGTGATTTTTTTAAATTACACAGTGGATTCAGCTTAGTTCATAAAAACCCATGGGAAAAGGGACCATATCTGCTCAAAGTGTAAGGTTAAGGTCTGGGGCTAGATTTAACAGACTAAGGGAAAGACAGGAACAAGTTAAGACAGGGAGAAGGGAAGTGAGCCCTAAAATTGCCCAACCACGAGCACTCCTAGAAGGATGAAAAGTCTCCTGAAGGGAGAGTCTCCTAACTATTCCACTTGGCTGGCTCAGTTGAAAGCAGTGAGGGACTTGGAGTAAGGAGTACCTGAGTCCTAAGTGCTACTTCAGAATCTTACTTACTATGGGATGCTGGGCAAGTGCTAACCTTTCTCAGCCTCAGTTTCCTCATCTGTAAAAGGGTGATGATAATAGCACTTCCTAGATGGTGAATGCCTCACCCTAAAGTTAACTTGTGTTTATTTTTATGTAGGAGAATCTGCATGGTATGATGGATGGCCATCAGGGTCCAAGAAGACCAGGGTCCAAATCTCGCCTCTGACACATGCTGACTGAATGAACTCTGTGCTTAACATGATGCCTGGCACACAATAGGAGCTCAATAAATGCTTATTGATTGATTGATTGGTTGATTGAACCTCTCAGGATTCTAGGCAACTCTCTAAGACTTTAAATTATTGAGGAGGCACCACCCTAGATTGGTGGAGGGAGTTTTCTCACCTGAGACTTCTCTCTGCCAATGAAATCACTGGTCCAAACCCTATCAGTCACTCTGTATATACTTATATATGAACATGTCTCTCCATATAGAATATCAACTCCATGAGGGAAGGCACCGTCGTACTTATGTATTTGTTTCCTCAGTACATAGCACAATGTCTGGCAAATAGTTGACCCTCAATAAATGCTTTTTGATTTACTGATTGAAAAGTCCACCAGAAGATAATTGCAGATTATATGTCAATATCTACAGCAGAAGTGATGAAAGTTAGAAAGTCTATGTAGATCTAAACAAGAACCTCGAGACTAGCAGTTCTTAGCCTGGGCAGCTAGTGCTGCAAGCAGATGAAAGTGCTGGGCCTGGAATCAGGAAGACCCTAGTTCTTATTTCTCAGACAGCTGCATTACTTTGGGATCTCTCTAATTGACTGCTCCATCATGCCCCAAGAAGCTCATTACTGAAATCAACCTCAAATCCCATAAAGTCTCATCAGGCTCCACCTCATCACTACCCTTTGCCTCTCTGGGTGGAGGGTGGGGTCCCTCCCCAGTTCCCCATTTTAAAGATAAAGGCTTGGAGATCAGAGCAATTAAATGACTTATATCAGGCACATAGACTAGCAAATGGAGGATACAGAAATCGAAATATTTGCTGCTTTTTCTGTTATGCTACTCTGGCTTCTCTAATTGTGGTCGATGATGCCCACGAGCATAGTTATTAATGTCCACTATTCTACCAGTATATTCACTATTCTGTGTGGTAGTGAGATCAGACTTGTTTTAGCTGTTTCTTCACCTCTTGTAAGCAGTCACTGGTCACATGATATCACCTATTTATGTCCACCATGGACTGCTCTTTGGGTAATCTGTACTTTTGCTTCTTATGAATAAATATTAATTTAATTCAAATTATTCACCCTATAGATTGCATGATGTCACACTCTGTGGATTTTTGAACAAAGTGATCGCATTAGTAATGTCTCTCAAGGAATGTTCCAGGATTGGTAGACATAGAATGTTACCAAGAGAATACTGGTGTTAAAGAGATGGGCGTTTGCTGTAATGAGCCATCTGGAGTCATTGAAAGCCCTGGGCAGTTTTCCAAATGTGATCCTGTTCTATTGCTGCCTCCTACTTCATTCTTAGCCCAATATATTATGTATTTGCATCAGTTGTCCAAGATATACACATTGGAAGATTATTCAACACACTGCCCACCCAGCTGTGTGTCATAATCTGGGTAATATACATTTTTTTAATCCACTTTGTTTTTCCAGCATGGATGGTTAGACTAATCTCTTTAGCATTAATGTGGTTTCACTGAGCTGCTTTGTAGTACTCCAGGGATAAGATGCAATTAATATGATGTCATCTGTGAATAGGAACATCTGGAAAACCTTGCCATCAGCTTGAAGTCCTCTTTTGCTTGGGTCATTTTCCAGGACACTGGCATACACCACTGGCAAAAACAAGTCTTCATGTGTAGCATCACACTTGACATCAATGTTCAATGGAATGCTGAGCATTGTTATCATTCTGCACTTTTTTGTTTTTACTATATAATCAAATGATTTTGAAATATATCTAAGAGAGACATTTTATGAGAACCTTTAAAGTTGCCATGGGCTCTACTAAATCAGAATCTTTAAAACCTCTCTCTCTCTCTGAAGCAGATATCTGTTACACATTTTAGCCAGTTGTAAGACCATAAGGGTAAAATCTACCATAGAAAATCAGCTGCAATATTCTGACATTTTTCCCTTCTCTAGTTTTCAGTGGGGATATATTTGGGGATATATTTGATACATAAAGATGATTCTCATAAAGATTTTATAGAAGAAAAAAGCAGGAGCATTGGTCAATAATTTCTAAGGTCATCTCAGCCTTTTTTGACTAAAACACCATTGAAAATAATTTCCACTTTTTTAAAAAAATTTCTTTTTGTTAAGTCATTAACTTATGTCATTAAGTTATTATGTTAAGTCATCAACGCTATGTCATAAGCATTGTGATAGATATCAGAGCTACAAAAACAAAAAATATAACTGTCTCTACTCCAGAAAACTTATAGGGAAAAACAGCATGTATAAAGGAATAAGCATAAAACATATATAAGGTAATTTCCAGAGGCAGGGTATAGGTATGATATGAAAGACAGCTTGATAACCACAAAATGGAGCTTTCCAGAGGCATGAGAAGCCCCATGTTGAGGCTGATGTGGATAGGTAGGAGGAAAGTGGGAAGCAGTGAAGCTGCCCAATGGGACTTAGAATTATGAATATTCTGAGTGGAGTCATATGGCAGTGTATTCCAATACTCTTCAATCTAGCGATCCTAATGTTAATGTTACTGTGGATTCTGGAGAAAAATGTAGATGAGGGTGGGGTATGAACATGTAACAGATGGTGAGTCTCTAACCTTGAGTCCCTAGTCCTAGATGCTTATAAAAGGATGGGACATACTAGGAGCACTCACCTTCTATTCTCAGCTAGATCAGCTCTGCCCTGGGGCTCACTCCAGTGTGGGGGAGATAGTTCTAGAGGGCCTTTGGTTCTGCATTGGTAGGATAGGAGCAGAGAGGGAGGGTCATCAGAGCAGATGGCAAATTCCAGGTTCTGCCTAATGGCCAAGACAGGTTGGTCAACATAGGCCTGGGGCAAGGCCTCCAATCCTTAGCCAAGTAAGTCTTATCTCCTCTTTGAAATATCTTGAAAACTGTTATAGAATGCATTATAATGACTCAAAGGATTGATTCTGAAAGTCCGTGGTTGGGTATAAAACATTCTTTCTACCTTCCTCTTCTCATATGCCACTACTGTATCTTCATATACTATGCCAGGTACAGAGCAGCCAGAGCTCAAATTTGGTGGCCCATTCACCGTTGCCCACAAAAACCACATCATTGTCAAAAGTGTCAACACATTTGTTCCACTTTGTAACTGTCTATTGCTGCCCTAATCTTCTAAATGCTCTCAGGATAACCTGTCCTAGATGGATCTCATACAAAACTTTCCTCTAGCTCATATTTTTCCCTCAAAAGTATTTTTTCTGGTATTTAGTGAGACAAAATTGTTTATAATTTTTTTCCATCATCTTCCCTCAACAGTGTTAGCAAATGAATTTGTACTCTAAGCCTAAGATCATGGGCTACATTCATTGTGGAAGGGACCTGAGAGATATAGTCCAAGGATTCAGATTAAATTCTCAATCTCCTCATGTTGAAACTGAGGTCCAGGGAAGGTAATTAGATTCAATCCCAGACCTTCTGAATTCAAATCCACAGCTCTTTTCGTTAAACCACATTGTCTCTCAACTTGCCTGAGTGGTATTGCTGAGATACTAGTAGAACAAGTGGGAAGGCTTCTAACACATTGGGTAGATATTTGATAGAAGAATTAGAGGAAAACCTAGGTAAGAATTACCCACAATTAATAGAAGAGGAGAAGAGAAAGAAATCCATGCATCTTTCTAAACATGAGTGGCTCCCTCCATGCTAGAAACTGGCTTGCATTCCATCCAGAACAGGAATCCTACATATTTTTCTGCTTTTTGACACCAAAACTCACTGTGACCACTGCCCACAGCTATGCATGTCTTCATGTTACTGAATAAAGCTCTTACTGCTCATACGTCTATAATTGTGAGAGATACGGTCTTTTCCACAACAATGAAAAGCTGTGGAGAAGCTTAAAATTTGTGTCAGCTTGATGAATACCAGCATCACAGAAATCACAGAACTTTCGAAGTTATCAAAGTATAGTGTAATAAGTCCTGTGGGGAAGGCTTAAACTGAACCAAGACAAAACAAACTAAAAATCTTTTATAACATAAAACACCCAATATTTATGTGAAGGACAGTTCATTTGGAAAATAACTTTCTCTTCAATCAGGAAACAAATCTGTTAACTGGCATCTTTCAACAATATTTTTGGTCCTTGAAAGAAAGGCCTTAATAAATGCAGTTGTATGCATTCCTTGATCCTTTGATGAGCCTGTGATCTCCCTGATGTGGGTACTCCTTTCACCAGGACAGATCAAAATCCATCTGTGCAACCCATGAAAGAGAGCTGTTTGCATGTCACCATGCAAATTCTAAACTTATGTCATCCCAGTGTTAGACAAGACATTAGTACTTGGAGTCTTCCTTTTGTCACTGGAAGTTTGGAACAGAACTCATCACCATCAACAAAATCTCTTTTAAATAGAAAAGCCAGAAACTATACCCAAATGAGAAGACAAATTGCCCTTGGTTTTTTAGGTTGCCTGATGGAAGAGAATATTACTAGTTTGTAAGATCCTTGAGGGGAAGAACTGTGACTGGTTTATTATCAGCTTGATGGTACAGTGGATAGAATGCTGGGTCTGAAGACAGGGAGACATGGGTTGAAATCCAGCCCCAGACACCTACTAGATGTGTGACTCTGGGCAAGTCACTTCAATGCTGTTTTCCTCAACTACTTCATCTGTGAAATGAGGATAATAACAGCACCTAATTCTCGCAGGATTGTTGTAAGGATCAAATGAGGTAATATCTGCAAAGCACTGGGCACAGTGCCTGGCATGTGGTAGGCACTACACAAGTGGTAGATATTATTATTATTTCCACTAAGCCATGATACAATGGTTTGTATATTGTAGGAGCTTAATAAATATTTTGTAGAACAAACTTAAGTGTTAGCCATAAACAAAGATGATGAGTACGCTAAAGAGAAATATCAGGAAGTGCATGATTGGCAAGAGCTATATACTGATTGGCTATAATGAATTATTAATTATTATTTAACAATATTCATTTATTATTTAACAATTATTTGTTTAATTTAACAATATTAGTAATCATTATAGTACTATTATTACATAAGACCTGTAACTTCACTGGTTAAGTCTAAAGAATTTAGGTCTCTAGTTACTCCAGAACTTAAAAATGAGATCAGGAGTTCTTGATCTGGGGTCCGTGGATAGATCTTTGATGAAGCTGGAGAGGGAAAGAAAAAACCCTATATTTTTATTTTTACTTACATCTACTTAAATTGAGCATTTCTTTCAATTACATGTTTAAAACAAAACGTGATTTTGAGGACAGAGATCCATAACACCAGATTGCCAAAGAGGTCCATGACACAAAGAAAATTAAGGACCCTTGTTTTAGGAGAAAGCCAGAAGGGATTATGGGAAGACGGTGGAATAAGCTAGGAAATTGCCTGGCTCTCCCAAATGTCCCTCCAAATAACTTAAAACGATGTCTCAGATTGAATTTAGAGTGGCAGAAATAATAAAAAGTCAGGGTAAATTCGTTGTCCAGTTCAGTGCAATTTAGGAGGATGTTAGGAACAATCTGACCTACCACTGTGTTAACAAACAGCTACCCTTGGAGGCATCTGTGTCTGTGAAGCTGCAGTTTTGGGAACTTTCACCCTAGTGGTGGTGGTGGTGTGGGCTTGGGCAGCTTATGAGGGGAAGATTGTAGAGGCACTAGACCCCGGCCCCAGGCCCATTGACTGTTTTAGGAGAGAGGCCAGTGATGCATTTCTGGGACTGTGGGGAGGGAGAGCACTTGCAGAGTGGGGAGGATTTTGTCATGACTCAGGGGTTGATTGGAATACCTGAGGTCACTCATGGACCAAGGCGTAAGCTAGAAGAGCAGTGACCACACCTGGCCTTGGATCATAGCATACTAGAAGAACCAAAAAATCAAAGACTCTCAAAGAGAGCTCTGAAAACAGCAATAGGAAAAACCTGAAACCTGGGATATTATCCCCACATCCTGAGAATAGAGTCCAACCCTACCATAAAGTTAACAGACAAAAAAACAGGCTGTTTTAAGAAATTAGTAAATGTTCCTTCTTTCTTGTTGTTAACTCCATTGGTTATAACTCTTCTTTACAGCTTGACTAATGTTTAATGTGAAGGTATTTGTAGAGCCTATATTGGATAGCATGCTGCCATGGGGAGATAAGGGGGAGGAGAGGGAGAGGTAGAAAATTTGGAACTCAAGGGATTGTGGGATTGAATGTTGTAAACTAAAAGTAAATAAATAAATTTTAAAAAATTCTAAAATGAGCAAACAACAGAAAAGAACCTTACCATGGATAGTAACTATGGTAAGAGAGAAGATCACAGTTCAAACTCAGAAGAAGACCATGAAGTCAAAACAGTTACTTGAAAAGCTTCAAAGAAAAATGTAAAGTGGTTATAAGCCCTCTCCCCCCAAATGCTTGGAAGAGCTTAGAAAGGACTTTAAAAATCAAATAAGAGAGGTAGAAGAAAAACTGGAAAAATAAATGAGTAATGAAAGAAAATTATGAAAAATGAAAAAAGAGCCCCCCAAACTTACTAAACAAAATAACTCCTTAAAAATTAGAATGAGCATGGGGAAACTAATGACTTCATATAACATCAAGAAATGATAAAAGAAAATCAAAAGAATGAAAAATAGAAGAGAACAAGAAATATTTCATTGGAAAAACAACTGGCCTAGAAAACAGAGGAGAAATCATATAAAGATTATTGGACTACCTGAAAGTCATAATTAAAAAAAAACAGTCTAGATATTATACTTCAAGAAATTAAAGAAAATTGCCCTGAAGTTTTAGAATTAAAGGTCTGAAAAGAAATTGGAAAAAAAAAGTCCACCAATCACTGCCTGAAAGTGATCTTAAAGTGAAAACTCACAGGAACATTATAGCTAAGTTTCAAAACTCCCAGATCAAGGAGAAAATATTACAAGCAACTAAAAAGAAACAATTCCAATACTGCAGAGCTCCAGTCATGATAACACAAGATTTAACAGCTTATACATTAAAAGACTGAAAAGCATAAATGATATTCCAAAGAGCAATGGACAAAGTTTTGCAACCAAGAATAATCTACACAAAAAAAGCTTAGTGTAATCCTGCAAGGGAAAAATGATATTTAATGAATTAAAGGACTTTCAGACATTCTTGAGGAAAAGATCAGAACTGAACAGAAAATTTGACTTTCAAACACAAGAATCAGGAGAAACATAAGAAGGTAAACGTGACTAATCATAAAGGATTTAATAAGGTTAAATTGTTTAATGTCTTACATGAGAAAATAGTAGCTGTAACTCTTAAAAATGTTATCACTATTAGGGTAGTTAGGATATACATAGAAAGAGGGCTTGGGTTTGAGTTGATCATGATGTTTGCCATTGTTCGGTCATTTGAGTTATGTCTGACACTTCATGAATCTATTTGGAGTTTTCTTGACAAAAATACTGGAGGGGTTTGCTATTTCCTTCTCCAGATCATTTCATAGATGAAGAAACTTAGGCAAACAGGGTTAAGTGACTTGCCCAGGATCACATACCTAGTAAGTGTCTGAGGTTAGATTTGAACTCAAGTCTTCCTGATTCCAGACCCAGTGTTCTAGCTACTGGATCATCTAGGTGCCCCTTGATTATTATGGGATGATTCTAATAATGAAATTGGGCAGCGAGAGGTAAAATGGAGCAAAATCTCTCTCTCTATATAAATATGCATCTATATATATATATATAAAAGAAGCATAAATAAAAGAACTTTTGCAGTGCAGGGGAGAATTGGGTGGAGGTCAGGCAGTGCAACAACCTTATTCTCATTGTAACTAGGTTAAAGAGGCAATAATGTATACATCTAATTGCATCTAGAAGTTTCCTTAACTTTTAGAGAAATAAGATGGCATCGGGATAGGACAAGGGAGGGACTCTTAGAAGGTTGTGTGGATTAGGGAAGCAGTGGTCAGAAGTATTCTAGAGTTCTGAGGAGGGACAGGAGAGAGAAAGAGAGAGAGATAGAGACAGAGAGAGAGAGAGAGAGAGAGAGACAGAGAGAAACAGAGACAGAGAGAGAGAGAGAGAGAGAGAGACAGAGAGAGATAGACACAGAGACAGAGAAGAGAAGAGGAGAGAAGAGATAGAAACAATGAAGAGAAATAGGAAAGAAGGAAATATACAACTAGTAATTATAACTTTGAATGTGAGTGGAATGAACTCACTCATAAAATGGACATGGATAGCAGAATGGATTGAAAACTAGAACCCAACAATATGTTGTTTAGAAGAAAACATTAAAAAATGAGAGATATACATAGAGTAAAAATTAAATGGCTGGAGTAGAATTTATTATGCTTCAGTTAATGTAAAAAAAAGCAGGGATAGCAATCGTGATCTCAGGCAAAGTTAAAGCTAAAACAGATTTAATTAAAAAAATAAGCAGGGAAACTACATTATGTTAAACAGTACCATAGATAATGAAGTAATATCAATATTAAACATATATGCATTCAAATTTATAAAGTAAAAGGCAAATGAATTACAGGTAGAAATAGTAGCAAAACCATAATACTATGGGACTTTAAACTTCTACTCTCAAAACTAGATTAATATATAATAAAAAAAATAAGAAAAAAGTCAAGGAGAGGAATAGAATCTTAGATAAACTGGATATTATAGCCATCTGGAGAGATTCGAATGGGAATAGAAAGGAATATTCCCTTTTTCTCAGTGGTACATGGCACCTTTACAAAAATCAACCATATATTGAGACAAAAAAAACTTATAGTCAAATGCTGAAAAGCAGAAATATTAAATGCATCCTTTTCAGATTATAATTCAATAAAATTACATTTAATAAAGGATAATAAAATACAGATTAAAAATTAATTGGAAACTAAGCAAGCTAATCTTAAAATCTTAAAGAATGAGTCAAAGAATAAACCAGAGAAACAATAAATAGTTTTATTAAGAGAATGATAATATTGAGGCAACACCAAAACTTACAGGATACAGCAAAAGCAGCAATCAGAAGAAAATTTATATCTTTAAATGCTTATGTCAATAAAATAGAGAAAGAACAGATTAATACATTGGGTACACAATTTAAAAATTAGAAAAAGAATAAATTAAAAATCCCCAATTAGACACCATATTGGAAATTTTGAAAATGAAAGGTAAGATTAATAAAATTGCATGAAGAAAGCCATTGAATTAATAAATAAAGCTATGAGCTGGTTTTATGAAGAAACAAAAAACATTGGTTAATAAGATTCTTAAAAAAAGAAAGAAGAAAACCAGATCACTGGTGTAAAAAATTGAAAGGGTGAATAAAAGATGAAATTAAAGCAATTATTAGGTGTTATTTTGCCCAATTATATGCCAATAAATTTAACAGTCTAAGTGAAATAGAATCATACTTGCAAAAATATAAACTGCATAGATTAGCAGGAGAAGAAATAAAATATCTAAATAAGCCCATTTTAGAAAAAGAAGTTGAACAGACCATAAATGAGCTTCCCAAGAAAAAGGCCTCAGGACCAGATGGATTTACAAGTGAATTCTACCAAATATTTAAAGATCAACTAATTCCAATATAAAATAAATTATTTGGAATAATAGGCAAAGAAGGACTTTTACCATACTCCTTTTATGAAACAAATATGCTGCTGATACCTAAACCAGGAAGAGTAAAAACAAAGAAAATTATAGACCAATTTCACTAGTGAATATTGATGCAAAATCCTAAAAAAATACTAGATAGGAAAGTACAGCAATATATCACAGAGATTATACATTGTGACCAAATGGGATTTATACCAAGAGTGCAAGGCTGGTTCAGTATAAGGAAAACTATTAAAATAATCGATTATATCAATAACGAAATCAACAAAAATCATATTACGACATCGATAGATGCAGAAAAAGCTTTTGACAAAGTCAACATTCATTCCTGTAAAAACACTTGAAAGCAAAGGTATCGATGGATTTTTTTTTTAAATGATAAGAAGCATTTGCCTAAAATCACAAGCAAGCACTATCTGTAATGGAGATAAGCTAGAAGCTTTCCCAATAAGATTAGGAGTGAAGCAAGGATGATCATTATCACCGCTATGATTTGATATTGTACTAGAAATGCTAGCAAGAGCAAAAACAGAAGAAAAAGAAATGGAAGGCATCCAGAATGGCTAATGAAGGAAAACATTATCGCTTTTTAATGATATGATGGTATACTTAGAAAATTCTAGAGCAGCGGTTCTCAACCTGTGGGTTGTGACCCCTTTGGGGGTTGAATGACCTTTTCACAGGGGTCACAGGGGTCGCCTAAGACCATCAAAACACACATTTCTGATAATCTTAGGAACTGAGACACCGCTCCGCTATCTGCTCCCAGGCGGGTCCGCCCACATGCAGAGATACCCACATATCAGTATTAAAGGGTAGCGGCATTAGGAAGGTTGAGAACCACTGTTCCAGAGTTTCAACTAAAAAGTTAGTTGAAAAATTAATAATTTTAGCAAAGTAGCAGGATATAAAATAAACCCACATACATCATCAGCATTTCGATTATATTACTAACAAAATATTGGAAGAAGAGATAGTAAGAGATATTTCTTTTTAAATAACCATAGACAATATAAAATACCAGGTAGTATACCTGCCAAGACAAACCTATGAACTATACGAACGTGCTTATAAAACACTTTTTGTACAAATGAAGTCAGATTTAAATAATTGGAGAAATATTAATTGTTCATGGATGAGCTGAGCCAACATAATAAAAATGACAACTCTACCTAAATTAATCTGCTTGTTTAGTGCCATCCCAATTAAAATGCCAAAAAAAATTTTATTGAGCTAGAAAAATTAACAAAATTCATTTTGAAGAACAAAAAGTCAAGAATATAAAAAAGAATTAATGAAAAAATGTAAATGAAGGAGGTCTAGCAGTACCAGATCTTAAACTGTATTATAAAGAGGTAATTTTCAAAACCATCTGGTACTGGATAAGAAATAGAATGGTGGATCAGTAAAATAGAGTAGGTATTAGTAACCTTGCTGCTGGATAACTCTGAGGTGCCATCTCATACCTATCAGATTGACTAAAGAAGGGGAAAATAATGAATGCCGGAGGGGATGTGGAAATATTGGGATACTAATACACTGTTGGTGGAATGGTGAACTGATCTATTCTGGAGAACAATTTAGAATTATGCCCAAAGAGTCATAAAATTATGTGTGCCCTTTGACTCAGCAATGCAACTACTAAATCTGTTTCCCAAGGTGATCAGGGAAAAAGGAATAGAACCTGTATGTTCTAAAATATTTATAGCAGCTTTCTTTGTGGTGGCAAAGAACTGGAAATTGAGGGGATGCCCATCAATTGGGGAATGGCTGAATAAGTTGTGGTATATGATTGTGATAGAACACTACTGCACTGTAAGATGACAAACAGGTTGGTTTTAGGATGACATGGAAAGACTTGCATGACACAATGAAGAGTGAAACAAGTAGAACCAAAAGAATCTTGTATAAGGTAACAGTAATACTGTTCAAAGAATATCTGTGAATCATTAGAGTTTTCTGACTAATATGTAATATTCAAATAAACTTTGAAGGACATACATAGGAAAATACAATCTATCACCAGAGAAAGAACTGATATATGGAAGTATGCATTGTAAGGTTCCCTATATATATTTAAATCAAATGTTGACTTTCTCTAATGAGTGGTTGGGATGGATGGAGGGAGGGAGGAAGACAATTTGGAACTCAATATGTAATAAAGAGGTGATTTAAAAATAAATTTAAAAAAGGGAGCCAGAGAAAAGGGCCCTGAAGCATTAATGACATACCTAGTGTCTACATTGTTAGTACGCGTCACAGATGAACCCAGTTCTTGTTGATTCTGAGGTTACTTCTATATGCACAACAGCAACTGCTTTTCATTTTGGTCATGTAGAGGACAAAATCTGAGCTTAATGAGTAACCCCTTTGATAAGTGATTGAAATGAAGTGGTTAGCCTAGTCAACAATGCAGACTAAGTTGCAAAGAGGCTTGATAGAAGGAAAAAAACTTTGGAACAATCATAATTAGCCAAAGAGAAGGTTGCTTCAGAGAAAGAATATTCCCTGTCATTGGACGTCTTCAAGCAGAGGCTGATTGATCACATTAGATTGTAGTGGGGATTCTTCTTCAGGTTTGGTCTGAGGCAATCTCTTCTGATTCTAATATTCTGCAATTCTGTGACAGAACAGTACATTAGACAGGGCTGAAGCAAGTGGTTTGCTCTTGGTGCAACATCTTTGGTTTCCTTTTAGGCAGGATGCCAGTTACCAGAGGTTTAGAGCCCCTACACAGGTGCCCCACTTAGGCTTTTTGTCTCCCCAGACTCCCTACCCCAGGCAATAGTATCTCATGTTCTGTACCTTTCTTGATTTTTCTTCCATACAAACATTTCCTTGCATTCTAGCCTATTTGATTTAATCTCCAGGGGGTTACAGGTTAAAGACTAATGTGAAAAATCAATTTGTCCTAAGGCATTAATGACTGGTAATGAATGGATATGTTATTACTGCTTTCAACTATACCTTAACAAGGATTCCTGGAGACTCGGTAACATACCAAGGAATGACTGAGAGAATTTCACATACTATGACTAGTCTGTGGGACTATTTCAAGTTGCACCATGTAGATAGCTTTCTACTTTGCCTTTGGATAAAGCCAAAAGTTGGTACAAGGATCCCAAAAGGATACAATGACAGTTTTTTATGTGTAGCTAAATATGAAAATACTGCTAATTATAGAGCAGTTTTGTCAGTCACTCTGAAATACCATGAAAAGGAACATGGCCAGTGGATCCCTTTCATATCCAAACCTGTGGGGCAATGATGCAGAGAAAAATATGTATTATAATAATAAGGTTTACTTAAAGATAATTTTATAGATAGAAAAATTTCCCCCAAATTTAGGTTTAGAATGAGACAATGTCACTCACTATCAAAAGTTACTAGTATATCAAGAGTGTCATGAGCCCCCAACTTTCAGCCTGCTGGATTACTCAGGATAAGCACAAATCTTATTGAAATTACGATAGCACCAATCCTGGAAACAAGTTAGCATATGTGTTAATTCCTCTACAATCTGGTATATATCTAGTTTTTATATCTAGCTTTTTCTTCTGTCATTCTATCACACAAACCCTCTATTCCAGTCAAAAAGTTCTACTCAGAATCCTTGAACAAGTCTCAGCTAAAATCCAATCTTCTGCAAAAGACTGCCCTCTGAGGTTATCTTCATATTGGATACAATTTATCCTGTATATTTCATGTTTATACATATTCCTCCTCCATTGTATTAAGAACTCCTTGAGAGCAGACTGTTTTTTGTTTCCTTTCTCTGTATCCTCAGCACATAGGGTTTAATAAATGCTTGTTGACTCGACCACACTTTGCACTTTTATTTCTCTATAGTTTGTGCCATCTTTTTCTGCAGCTTAAAAATGTACATTCTTCAAGAAGTAATAAGTTCCACATCAGTCGGGGAGTTCAAGCAAGATTTGGATGATTTCTTGTCAGGTTGCCTTGGAGGGAATTCATATATGAGACAGAGAGTTGGGCTAGAGCCCTCCTAGCACTAGGGTTTTTATTCAATGATTCAAAAAATGGCCTTGCGCCCTCACCTGAAACCCTTTGTTCCTACTCAGAGAAATTCTACCTCTGTTCAAACAGTCCAGCTCAGTCTTCACTTTCTCCATGAATCCTTTCTTGCTCACTCTCTGATAGAAGGGATTGTTCCTTCCTTTGAACTAAGCCAGCATTCAATCAATCACGTATTACTTTGTGCTTTTCTTTGGGCCTGTGTCTTCTCTTCAACTAGACTGCCTCTTGGAGATTAGGAACTATGACACACCATTCGGTGTGTCTTCTGCAGTGTCTAATCCAGAGCTTGATTCATACCGGGGGGGGTGGGGGGGGGAGGCTCAATCAACATTTGTTGACTGATGGATTCATGCGCTCACTTTCCCCATTCCCAGCCATAAGTCATTTCAGTCATCAGGTGCTACATGCTCAGAGTTCTTAAACGGAAGTGGAAACAGAGACAGGTAGAGGGGGAACAATGAGAAAGAGGGATGTGGTATATGCCACAACTATCTATATGGTGTGGATGTGGAAGGCATTTGGAGACACTTGTCTTGCAAAGGGTAGTCAAGGTTGGGTGTCACCCCTGCAACTGAAAAGGCCAAGGTTGGTAAATCATTTGAGCTCAGGAGTTTCTGAGCTGCAGTGGGTTAGGCTAATCAGGTGTCTTTATTAAGTGATCAGCCTTCAAGGGAGTGGGAGGGGGGGAGGAAACAAACAGGCTGCTTAAGGAAGTGCAAATCAGCCCAAATTGGAAATAGAGCATGTTAAAGCTTCCATGCTGATCAGCAGTGGGATTAGACACATGAGTGGCCACTGCACTTACAGACTGGATGAGATAGGGAGACCTGGTCTAAAAAGGAAAAGAGAAGTCTACAAGATTCCAAAGGATAACAGAGATAGATGTTTACCGATGACCAAGAGAACTAGAGTTAGGCTTACAGCATCTCAGAGTTGGATCAAACCTCAGAGGCCAACTTAATCCAGCCTACCAAGAATCCTATTCTAGAAAACCCTTCAATAAATGGTTGTCTGGACTGCCTTTGGAAACCTCCCATTCATGGCACAATGCCACGTCTTTATCAAAGATGATTCTGGATCACTGGGAGTCTGACTTTAGGGAGACCTCATTCCTTTTATATTTAGGCAGGTTCTTGTACCTACTTAAAATTCTTGAATTAATCAGCTAACTTTACTGAGCATGAACACTCTGCTTATACGAGTAAAATATTAAACCCAACTTGCACTTACAACTTTTTGAGTCCCAGCCTACCATGAAATATTCTACACACACAACCTAGAGCCAATTTTTGGGGAAAGAGGGTTGGAAGATTTTGTTGTTATTCTGAAACTGGGCATTTCTAGAGAATCTTCTCTGGCTAGTTTTCTCTGAACTTAAGATGTTTGATGGTGTTGCTTTCATTCCTTTATAAGCAGACTTGGCCCATCCCACAAATCTAGCACAATGAGCCTCATTTGGTTTTGCTCCATGCATCAGAGAGTTTTAAGGCTGCTATTAAAACACCACATGGAAAAGCTTTGCTGGGAATTTTACTCCATAGAAAAACCACAGAAACCACTACACACCTTAACCATCTCCCCACCCCCAACAGACGGGTAAAATTACCCCTCTAATAAGTTCGTTCAATCCAACCAGTTTTATTGCTTGGAGCAAAATCTGAGGTCCAAAATGAACTTCAGAACATAAAAATAAGGCCAACCTCAAAAGAAAGCAAGCTCCTCTGGGTTTTCAAACAAATATTACATATCAGAGGCATTCTTCTGGTCAGGCAGAGCTAAGAGGAATATTGCTAATTGCCCTACAAATGTAAAATTGGAATCAGGGTTTACCTCAATGAAAGGGAAACTCTTTTCATCATCAGAAATTAAGAGCTAAAGCTTGGCCCCTGAGAAGAGATGAGAAAATGTCCCTCTTTGAAGAAGTGGGAGGAACTATGGGTCTGGAACAGGGCATTTGTTGTCAGAAAGGGTTGATGTGTTTGGATGGTTTTGCTGACCTGCTTTTTTTGTTCTTTTAACCCCAGTGTATTTCTTGGTTTCTCCCTTCTTCTCAGCGAGTAACTGATTCCCATTCTCAAGAGGGGCAATGGAAAGAGCATTGGCTTTGGAGTTATAGGATCTGTATTTGAATTTAGGTGCAGCAACTTGCAACCCACAGGACCCTGGGAAAGTCACTTACCTTTTTTGGCTCCACTTTCATCATCTGTAAAATTTTAGGGGGTTGGATTTGATGAAATATAAAGATAGAAAAACAACATAGTTCCTACTCTCAAGGTACCCATGATCTAATAGGGAGGTGGAGGAGCAAAGAACTAAGACACAAGGTGGAATGAAGTAAAGGCAAAGGAAGAGTCTAGACAAAATGCTTTAAGAAATGCCAGGCCAGAGAGGTCACTTTCAGATGGGAGAATCAGAAAAAGTTTTCTCATCTCTGATGCTTATCAGATATTTTGCAAATCAGATCCTAATCAGAATTTTGAATAACCTTGGGCAAAGAAATTAGCCTCTTTGGGTCTCACCATTTATAGAATGGGGGAGTTGAAGTAAATGACCTCTGAGGTCTCTTCTACTCTAGATCTGTGGTCCTGTGATTTCTTCTGCTTGGCCCTGGAACTAGTGCTGAACTGAGACTAATTAGTGGAAGTCATAGGCAGACAAATTTGGCTCAGTAAAAGAAAGAGTTGTCTAAATATTAGAACTCTCCAAAAATGGCATAGTCTATCTCAAAAAGGTGGTAAGTTCTCCATCTTTAAAGGTGGTTAAGCAGAGGTTGGAAGAACAAGTGTTGGGAATGTTTTAGATAGATTTCATGTTTGAGAGAGTTGTTGTACTAAATTATTTCTAAGTTTCTATTCTTAAATTCTATGATTCTCATGCAGAGGGAAAGATCCATGGGAGTGAGTACATTCAGGGAATGCTTCATTGAAAATGTGAGGCATAAATTGGGCTCCAAAGAATGACTGGTATTGGAATGGGTTAAGAATAGTGGAGCAAAGTGAGATGGGATAGAGAAGAGGCAGAATTTCTGAAGAGGACAAAGGCATATGCAAAATCACTACTTGATTCTGTGGTTTTGAATACTTCCTCTACAACACAGCAAAAGAACCTTGTTGAGTTGCTATGGCCAAGAACCCCCTCAGTACTCAGTGACCAACTTTTGGGGGATGATCTTCCCTTGGCTTGTCTTCAGATGATAGACATATGGCAAAGTCTAGGCCTGTATTAAAGGCCTTTCTGGTTTGGTAGGACCTGCTAGGGTTTATTTTGTGCTTTTGAGAACCTACTATCACCTCCACACAAAGAGGAACAAAGTCAGCCAGGCAGGACTCAACATGGTATCATCCAATCAACAGAGGGCTCTTGTGGGGTGAGATTGGTAAAAGAAAATATTGAATAAGAAAGATTAGAGGGCACATTTTGAAGAGTTCTGAGTGCCAGGCAAAAAGTACTTTTGGACTTTAACTTATTGGCAATAAATAGGAAGTCACTCCAGGTTATTCCTACACTGAAACATAGACAAAATTTGCTGTATCTTGGCAGACTTTTTCCTAGGATATGGCCCAATTCACACTGAGACTGGGACAGGCTAAACACATGCATTGTACTAATGTTTTATGCTTTCCTTTTTGTAATAAAATGTCACATATAACATCTAGGTGGATATTTTGATATACTTACTCATTTACTACTTCCAAAGCCATTCAAATAATAAATTGTTGCCCAAGAAATAGAACTGAAATGTGATCTTACAAAAAGTCCACTCTATTAACATTTTTCCAAGCAACTCAGTTGTTTTCATTGGCTTTTATTAAAATGATCTTTACAAAAGTTGGCAATTTGTTTAGTAAATATTAATGAAAGTCTGTTTCAGAAAACAGTCATAAAAATTCCAACCTCCTTTCTGAAAAAAATGGTAGTTGCCAGACATCAGTCTTCAGTTCATATCATAGACATTTCCAGTAAGTCTTAAATGCACACTAACATGTGCCATAGCTTTACCATTTGGGATAAAAAGCGCTCTGAAATCTTTCACTGCTTTGAGAAAATTGGTCAGAGATTCTGTCAAACAAAAAGTGCATTTCCCAGTTTGATGAACTATAATTCCAGCACTATCAATTGCTACAAGAAAAGACATTTTCTTATATTCTTTTCTCTCTTTAAGCTTAGTTTATCATCATCCCAGCATTGTACATCATATGATTTTCTGTAAGAGGCCTGGGGTGTCGTAAATTAAGACCCTTTGGAACTCTTCAGATTCTGAATGAGAATTATGGGTTTGGTTCAGGAATGTCAGAATCTACATTACCGCGGTTTAAGGGTGCAAAAAGCCAATGGCTACTACCTTAGCCAAGCAACACAGTAAATTTTCAAAGAGTGAAAGAAAATGCTATGCCATTGAAAGTTTCCTAAAGGGGACAACTCAGGAAGAAAATGGCTGAAACATAACTGGCAGACAGATAAGTACCATACCCCTGTTAAGAGAGAGCTCTTATTAGGACTCCTCTAGTGCTGCCTACACAAAGTTGGCACTCAATAAATGCTTATTGATTGACTGAGTGATTCCTTTGGAGCATGTGGAAGGAGTTCATGTGTTGAGGGCCAGTCTCTGACCCAGTCCGCATATGGGAAGTCCTCTTTGTGTGGAGGTGATAGTAGGTTCTCAAAAGCACAATATGGTCCAGGATTTCTCCCAAGTCTGCTCCCTGTGAAGGCTATATTATGTCTTAAGATTGGCTCCCCATCTCTTCCTGACTTGCAGGAGTTTAGGATGTGATAACCGAGCAGTGACTCAGACATAGATGCATGCAAGGGAACAAGGACATTAAAACATGGATATGCGTAAGAGAACAAGGACATTAAAACATACAGATGTACATAAATGAACAAGGACATTAAACATTCTCTCATGGGAACCTAAGAGATAATTGCTTTACATTCATTATATAAACACTGCCCTCTGATCAATAAATGGGAACTGCTATGACAGAACCTTCCTGGCTCGCGTTCAATCATTTCACACTCTTTGGTTCGGCCTGTGCCCATTTTGGTGCAGGCATCATTGATGTGCCTTCCTCACAGAAGCGTTTAATAAATCCTTGTTGAATGAACTGGATATCTTCTGTACAAAGCTTTCGCCAGGTAGGAGAGGACACACAGACTGTGAGAGAGACACCAAGCTGAATGTGGGATATGGAGAGAGATCTGGGGATCTACAAAGCCCCTGCAGGGAACCATGTGCATGGAGGAACAAGAACCAGATGGAGATGGTGACAAAGTACCAGGGTCATGAGAGGGGTGAGCAAACCCATAGACCTTGCCCTCTGTGCAAGTTAGTAAAACAGGGAGCCAAGTGCACCAAGGATCAAGGAAGCATTCAGCCACAAAAGCCAACAGGACCTATCTTTTGCTGGCGCACTGAGGCATGTGGACTCAGTAGGTCCTGAAAGAATGTGGGGCACACACAAGGGGAGGGTCACTTGATATCCTGTTAGAAGGGGGGAGAATTTTCCTGAGGGGCTTGAAAATAATAACAATAATAGTAATAACAGTAACAGCATTTCTATATTTAGAACCAGAAGGGATCTTGGGTATTGGTCTAGCCCTACCCTCTCTTTTACAGATAAGTAAGTGGAGGCCCGGAGAATTACGGTAGTGCTTTGTCCGTGTTCTCACTGATAGTAAAGGGCAGAGGCCGTGCGTGAGGTTGGAGTCTCTACCTCTTAAGACAATGACTTTCTAGTACATCAGGACACCGTCCTTTTTCACATTTTAATTTTTGCATTTTCATCTGGCTTTTCAATGTTTTCCATACTGACACCACATCGCATTTAAAACTGACCCAGTATTTTCCTCAGCGTCAGCAGAAAGATTTCAGTCGTGAGCCAGAACTCAATACACTTATGGCAGCCTAGTAAGTCTGAGTCTCTAATTCTCTGATGGAGGGGGGAAGAGGAAAGGAACAGACATTTATTAAACATTAGTAGATGTTTAATCAGTAGATATGCCAGGCATTACGCTAAGAACATTACAATGTTATGTCATTTGATTCTTATGACAATTCTGTGAGATAGATGCTAGTATTATCCCCTTTTCACAAATGAGGAAACTGAGGCAGACAGCCATTAAAGGATTTGTCCTGAATCACACAGCTAGTTTTTGAAGTCAAGTTTGAACTTAGATCTTCCTAACACCAGGCTAGTGCTCTGTCCACTGTGCCCCCTAGTTTTGGCTTAATCTCTAACAGCCCTCAGGGCACAAGGTTGATCAACTTTTCTAGATCCAATCTTAGCTTAAAGTCAACTGAACCAGGGAAGGTCAAGATAGATAGCGTCTTGCTATCATCATATTGTGATCATGAGATCAGATTAAAATTACCCATGAAGTAGCTCAATAATCCTTGCCTGTCTAAAAATATTCTAAATTAACACCTCTGCCTCAAAGCTTACCACTTCTCCCTGAAAATACTTAGGGTTGTACTTAAGTAGCTATACCATGTGGCCAATGGTAGGAAATGGAAAGATTTTAATTTCTTCTGTATCAGTGTTGTCTGAGAGCATAAAAATAGTTCTGTTTTGCATACACCATTTCATACTAAAGTGTACTTTCCTAACTGGGCTTGCCAATGTTCTTAAGTAAACACTTTCTTTTTATTTAAAAAAATCAAATTTGAAGTGAAGATATAATGCATAAATCAATTAAATGTTTGTATACTATGGGTCATAATACAGAAATAAAATGTCAATTTGGATAATAAAATCAATTTCTAATAACTTAATAATTAATTATTGATGAAAAATCAGTCATCTACCCTCCACAGAGGAGTATATAGTAATAGTTTGCTGATTTTTATGTAGAGTTTTAGGTTCCATGTATATGTATATGTGTATGTATTTATATATATCATATTTGATCCTTATAATACTATGAGGTGAGGATTACATTTTACAAATGAGAATACCGAGGCTTAGAGCAACATGTTTCAGACTCATACCTTTCTCTCCATTCACATAGCCACTACCCTAATTTCATGCCCTTGTCACCACCTGACTCTATAATTGCAATGGCTTCCTAATTTGTCTCTCTGCCTCTAATTTCTCTCCTCTACCCAGCTGCCAAAGTGATTTTCCTAAAGTACGTATCTGACTTTGTCCCTCTGCTACTCAACAAATTCAAGTAGCTCTCTATCTCTAAGATCAAATAAAAACTCCTCTACATTTAAAGTATGTTATAACATGGCCCCAAGTTACCTTTCTGGCCATATTACACATTACACAATCCACTTCTTGGATTCTTTAGCCCAACCTATTTTATTTAGCCTTGATACTAGCCCTACAAATGTTCTGTTCCATCATAATCCATGAACTGTCCCACTCTGCATAGAAGCTATTCAAACGTCTTCACCCTTCAAACTTCCCAAGGCACCTAGAACTCTCCCCATCTCAATGGAGGACCTTAACCTGTATTTCACTTTACTCATAGAGAGCTTCTCCTTTTCCCTACTCATCTCACCTCCTTTAGATATCTTTGACCACATCTTCTTCCTGCACTGCAGTCCAGAGATGAAGAGGTGATCCTTCCTGCCAAATCCAACTCCTCTACGCGAACACTAAAATTCATTTCTTTCTAACTTCTCCAGCAGATTCCTCCCCCATCTTCAGCTTCTCCTGATCTATTAATTGGTTCCTTTCTGCTGCCTATAAAAATTGCTCATATCAGCTTCATCCTTTAAAAACAAACAAACCAACCTTACTCAATCCTATCTTTCTGACTAGGTCCAATACTTCCCTTCCCTTAACAGCTAAACAAACTTCTTGAAAAAGTCATTTTCATAGGAAATACCTCCGCTTCCTCTCACCTGTCTTCTAAACCCTCTGCAATCTGGCTTCTTAACTCATCATTTAAATGAAACTACCTAAAATTGACTTCCTCTCCCCTCTCTCCCTAATAATCCTGTTTCCTTTTGAGCTCAAATCATCAGCCACCTTCTACTTGAAGTCTTTACTAATCCCACTTGCCACTAGTGCCTGACCCCTCCTCGCCCAAATCTTGTACATATATGTACACATAGTCATACACACACACACTGTAACGATACTGGGATTTGAAGATCTTCCACGCCCCTTGAGCTTGCTGATGTAGCAGGAAGGGGTGGAGCAAGAGAATGCCGGAACCAAGCTAGTCTCTGTGCGGTGCTGACTGGAAGTGGCGTCAGAGGCAGTAGCTGCGGTTGCGAACTCCTTTT
>CM053584.1:354146664-354171797 GCA_028627135.1 Pseudochirops cupreus
GTTTTCTGGTATTTAAATGAATGCACTATCTATATTTCTTATGTAGAGAGCCTGTTCCATTTTGTGATTAATAACTATATCAGCATATTTATAGTTACTGTAGGCATTGTGAATACTGCATTGCTGATACACACACACACACACACACGTAAGTGCATTTCCTATTACAGAATCCTTGATGGCAGGGAAATTTGGTTCTTGTCTAAGCATGTTCAGAGTCCAGCAAAGTTCTTGGCACATGGTAGATGCTGAATAAATACTGTTTGATTTAATGATATGCTCATGTCTCATAAAACCCTTTCCACTAAATCATAATTCTAGGGTTACTATTTGAGTGGTAATTATTTTCTTCACCATTTCTAAAGTGAACGGCCAATATGTGCCATAATTAATGTGTAGTAAGAGATATTAAGTATAGGAAGCAAAAGAGATTTCCTAGAGAAGTGGATAGAATGTTAAATCTGGAGTCAGGAAGACCTTGTTTTAAAATCTCACCTCTAGCTCACTGGGGAAACAGGGTGGTGCCATAGGGCATGGGGCACCAGGCCTGGAGTCAGGAAGACTCCTCTTCCTGAGTGGAAAAATGGCTTCAGACACATACTAGCTGTGTGACCCTAACCAAGCCACTTAACCTGATTTGCCTCAGTTTCCTCATCTGTAAAATGAGCTAGAGAAGGAAATGGCAAACCAGTCCAGTGTCTTTGCCAAGAAAACCCCAAATGGGGTCCCAAAGAGTTGGATATGAATGAAACAACTGAACAATAACAAAGTGCTTACTAGGAGTGAACAAGTCCCAAATGGTAAGTCACTTAATTATCTTTGAGGCATCTCGGTGGTCCAGTGGATAGAGTGCTGCACTGGCACTAAGACCTGAGTTCAAACCTGAGCTAAAATATTTACTATCTGTGTGACCCTGGGCAAATCACTCAATCTCTGTTTGCCTCAGTTCCCTCATCTGTAAAATGGGGGGGGGGTTGTAATAGCACCTACCACCCAGGGCTGTTGAAAGGATTCAATGAGATATTTGTAAAATGTTCTGTAAAACAGAGCTATATAAACCATACCTCTTATTGTGCCTTGAGCAGCTTTCAAAGACATCTACTAAATGAGAGGTAGTTTGTGAACTATGCAGGGTACTCTATGAATTAAAACAAGAATTCACTAGAGATTCTCGAGGCAGGTAGTCAACATGTGTTACAAACTCAGATTGATGTTCCATCTGCCCCAGACAACCGAAAATAATAGCGTAAGTCAATAAAAATAAGTGAGGGAAGCAGATGTTTTCCTCTATGAGCCCCCCTGCGGTCTAAAAGCAGCTCAAGATTAAAAAATACTACTGAGCCCTGGGAATGGAGAAGGGCAGGAAGAAAAGAATCCACTTACATAAATCTACTGAGCAGAATCCCCCTTAAGGATTAAGCCGGGCCTGGCACACTCATAGAGGCTCAGAGCTAGAAGGACTCATGCAAGTTTTCTCATTCAACCCTCCCTTTATTGAAAAGGGGAAATCGAGGCACAGGGAAATAGGAAGTGACTTGCCCCAGATCACTCCATTAGGGGCAAATGAAGGACAAGAACTTTGTCATTCTTTGTTCTTTCTTCCTCACCTGAAGTACAGCAGCTCTGTCGGCAAACAGTCAATACAAAGACAAGGCATTTGATAATCTGATAACCATCTATGCCTTTTTTTGGGGGGAGGGGCATTGGGAAGCCAAGTGATGAAATCTTATCCTTGCCCAGGGGTGGGTAACCTGCAGTCTTGAGGCAACATGAGGCCCTATAGGGTCTTGGGTGCAGCCTTTTGACTGAGTCCAAGTGTTACAGAACAGATCCTTTTATTAAGAGGATTTGTTCTGTGAGGTGTAGATTCAGTCAAAGGGATTCACCTGAGAACCTAGAGGGCCACATGTGGCCTCCAGGTCACAGATTCCCCACCCCCATCTTTGCCTATATCACTTCAGCAAACATCCTTATGCAAAGACACACAGAAATATCTGAGCCATCCATAGTATCACATAGAGCTGCCAGCTTACTTCAGTGCCTGAACCAGACATGGGCTGCATGTGAGGCAAGGAGATGGGAAGGTCAGAGCAATGTTTCCTTCTGCTACTAGGGGAATGTGTGCTGTCCAGTGCATGGAGGAGAAGGGAACTCATTCTTTGTAACTAAAACTTTGACACTATGTTGAATTCTAGCTTTTTCTAGTAATGAAAAAAAAAAGATTTATTAGAGTTGTACTGTTTGTGCAGGACCAGGAAATCTAAATAAGTTTTAAAGGCTCTTAAGACAAGGAAAAAGAATGCCTTTAGCTTTTTCCACTTGACTAGGAAAATTACAACTTCATATTTGTAACCCTTGACTTAATAATACAGTGTCAGCACCTCCATGAAACACTTTTGTCCAGCAGTTTATAATTCAAGCAGAAAGGTTCGCTCCAAGTCAAACTTTGGCATCCAAATGCTTCAAGAAAATGGAGGGAAAAATAGTGTGGGCTAAGTCTAAGTTATAAAAGTGAGGGGAAAGGGGCATTTATAGAAAACTTCGAAAACTGTTCCTAAGAATCTGAGACCATAACCGAGGATTACTGAATTGAGACCCCATATTTCAGAATGTTAAAGTAACCCAGGGCTCCATCATTTCATTCCATTAATATAGGACTTGTATGTCATAATTGCTTCCATAAAATCCTATGTTAGGACTAACTCCTAAATTAAAAAAAATTCCATTCATGGAAGAAAAAAAAGACACATTATTATGGTTTCAAGATAGAATTCATGTGGAGTGCTAATCAAAAGGAAGCCAATCGACTCATTATAGTTCCTAAGAAAACATCGCGTAATGCTCAGACCACATCTGGAGTACTGTGTTCAGTTCTAGATGTTGAACTTTAGAAAGGATGTTGAAAACCTGAAGATCATCTAGGGCAGAGGTGGGGAAGCTGTTGTCCTCTAGGTCCTCAAGTGTGGCCGTTTGACTGAATCCAAACTTCACAGAACAAAATCTTTTAAAAAAAGGATTTGTTCTGTAAAACTTGGACTCAGTCAAAAGGCCACACCGAGGACCTGAAGGGCCACGTGTGGCCTTGGGGCCGCAGGTTCCCCACCCCTGATCTAGGGGATGTTGACCAAGTTGGTGAGTGGACTGGATATCACACCATTCCAAGTACTGGCTAAAGGAACCAGGGATCCTTAGAGTCTAGAAGAGAATGCTCAATGTGGGAGGGAGCACAGAATTTATCTTCAAATAATTAAAAAATCATTAAGGTAAAGAAGGGTCACATATGTTTTTTTGATCCCACGGGACAGAAGTAAGAGCAGGGGGTGGAAGCTGAAGAGGATGAATACCTTCCCAACCCTAAAGTGGACTTGCAACAACAGCTGTAGAATCCTGAGATCTCTTCCTCCTCCTTCCCCATCTCCCTCAATCCATTATAACCCATGCTACCAGATGCAGAGATAAGACACACAAGAGACACACTTTCTACCCTCAGGGAGCTGAAAATCCTAGAGGAGGAGAACCAATAAAGCCACCACACACCCCAGCTTTTTTAGGACAATGCTGGTTTCAAGGAGAGGGAATGTACTTCTAGCAACGCTTTGCGAAAGACATTTCTTTTGGCTGACTGTGTTCAATTTTTTAACAGTTAAATCACCCCCAGCGACTCACCTAGAGACATAACTATAATATTAGTTATTACATATTAAGGGAATAAGGAAAATCCAAAGAGCTGTTCTAGTTTGTAAGATTTTCTTTGGCTAGAGGTGGGCATGGGGGATGAAAGAAGGAAGGATAAGAGAAGGTCTGATGGTGCAAGTGGTATTTGAGCTGGGCCATGATATGCATAAGATTTTAATAGGAAAGGGAAAGAGGGGCTAAGCATGTCCTATATGGCAGACACTGCTATACACTTTTACAAATATGTTCTCATTTGATCCTTGCAGTAACTGTCAGGTGGGTGCTAGCCTCATTTTACAGTTGGGAAAACTGAGAAACAGAGTCAAGTGACTTGCCCAGGCTCATACAGCTAATAAGTGTCTGTGGTCAGATTTGAACTCATGACTCTAGGACCAGCATTCTATCTTCTGCACCATCTGCTCCCAAGATGAAGGGAATGCAAAAAATGTCCAATGGTTTATGATCTGATGGGCTTGGGACTATGGGCATGTAGTTTGGTTTATGTTGCCATCTACATTTATGCCCCTTCATGAACAAAATCTAGTAGCCATCCCTGGCTCACAGGGGTCTATGATGTCAACCAAAACAAAAAGCCCTGAGTATACTGGATGGGGGGAGAGATAGGGTCTGCATGCATTCAGTACACAATGGACACAATGTTTTTCTATGATCAGAAAACAATCGCTAGTTTTATATTTGTAAACTATATGTAGGTTGTTAGCTCTTTTAATCTTCAGTCCAATAAAACTCAACACACCTTTTTTACATACCTATATTCTGTGTTACACACCAGAGATAAGGAAAAATGAAATAAATTTCCTCAAGGAATTTCTATTCTACCGAATCTCCACAATAGCTGGTTGAAGAAGGATGCATATCTTCATTTGATACACTCAGAGGGTGACTCATTTGTTCACTCTCAGCTCTTTCTACTACAATATCTTCAGTCCAAGAGACATTTTTTAAAAGTGCCAAATATGTGCTAAGCACTGTGCTGGGCACGGAGCAAATTAAAGATGTCTGTGACCTCAAAGAGCTTGTATTCTCCTCTTTTCTTTTCCGTCCACAGAAGGGTCACATATATTCTCTGTATTGCCAATTACTCAATAGAAACCATTCTTCAGAAGACATGTTGTGGATTTTCCTTAGGATCAGCTCTGAGGATTTTGAAGTTATAATGGATCTCAGAAGTCATGTGGTCCAATTCTTCACCCCAATCAAGAATCCCATCCTCATTGGCCATCTTGCTCTGCTAGAGGATCTCAGTAGTGTTTTTATTTTCATTGTAGCCTCAGTGCCTAGCAACGTGTCTGACACATTGGGAGCTTAGTAATTAACTACTTGCTGTACTTAGACTCATTACCTGCAAACATACCCATCTTGGTTCTAATCGCCAACTAAACTTTGCATTATTTTACTTTTTGCCTCTGTGATTACCATCCATTGCTTCAATCTCTGGCCCCTGGAACCAAAAAGAACAAAAGTCTTATCCGTCTTCTCCTTTTCCTTCACATTCCTAGCTCCTTTAATCCATTTTCCTAAGGTATAGTCTTTTCTAGTGTTCTCACTGAATTATTGTTCAGTCAAGTCAGAATCATTTGGAGTTTTGTTGGCAAAGATACTGGATGGTTTGCCATTTTCTTCTCCAACTCCAACTCCAGCTCAAACTTCTCCAACAGGTGAAGAAACTGAGGCAACCAGGGTGAAGTGACTTGCCCAGAGTCACACAGCTAGTAAGGGTCTGAGGTCAGATATGAACTCAGATCTTCCTGATTCCAGGACTACTGTGTTCAAGACCATACCAGTTCATAAGATAAAACTAAATGTATCTTTCAGCTCACATGTCTCCCCATTTTTAAAGATGAGGAAACTGAGGCCCAAGGGAGTTAATTGACGTGTTACAAGACTAGTTAAGTGACAGACCGGAGATTTGAATCCAGGCCTCATTCCAACGACAATTCTACAACACCCTGCTTCAGTCACCTGACAATTCAACAATCTAGATGTGTTCCGAACAAAGCAAAGCAGTACTGTCCAAGTCCTCTCTTTAGATATTGTACTTCAACCATTAGGTTTTTATTTTATTTTTAAAATTTTTCATAAAATTATTTAATTCATTAAATTAAATAAAAAAAGTAGACAATCACTCCTCTTCCAGAGGCCTACAAAGTCGGATTCCAGAGACCTTTAAATTGAGCCGGGAGGGAGGGATGGAGAAAAGAACTCTGGGAGACCCAAAGAAAACCCTGGGCTTAGGCCACCCTGCCATGACGTCAGCACGAGTAGGGGCGGGGTCTGGAAGCACTCCGCTAGCCCCTCAGCTTTTTTATTTTTGGTAGGGAGGGAGGAGCACAGTAAGAGCCTTTAGAAGGAACGCGAGGGCTAGCGGCAGGAAGGGTTACCGGGCATCCTGGGAGCTGGGGAAGTCTCTAGAGAATAGACCGGCTCCGGTGGAGACTTACCTGGTTAAAGGGGGCGGCAATGAGGCCGGGTTCCCAGGTTTTGGAGGCTGGTACCCCTGACTTATCTTTATCTTTCTTGGGTCCCATGCAAAGGGCTGGAGAAGCACCAGCTTCTGGCTCTGCTGAAGGAGTCTGAGCGTCCCGCTTCCATAGTAACCAGAGCCCCGCCCAACCCTACTTTCCTTACCCCCTCCTCACCCGGTCCCATTCTAGAGCTCTGGCTCAACTGCTGCGGTCTCCCCTAGCAACTGAAAGGTGGCCTCAGTAGCTGCCTACGCTCGGGTCGGGCAGCCTGGGAGCGAGGAGACCGGGTTTGAATCTTGCCCCCCTCCACGTCTGGCTGCGCGTCATTGGCGAAGTCACTGCCTTCTCTGGCTTTGGTTTGCTCAGTCATAAAATGGGAAGAAGGGGTGTTCGGACAGGTGATCTCTCAGACACAGCGGCTCAGTTCGAATAGTTTACTTGGGATCTTGTGAGACACCCTCCCCCCCAACACTGCCTCCGGAGTTAGAGTAGAATGATTCCAAAGCTCAGACCATCACTGAAGAGCGCACGATGCCCAAGTAGCCGGTCCCTGACCCAGAGGGGCTCGCTCACCTTCTCCTGGGAGCCTCAGCTCAGGCATAAGGTTTTGTCCCGGGGACTCTGAGAGGCCGTTTTTAACCAAACGGGGACTGATGCGGGGTGGGATGGAGGAGAGAAGGGGAGGGGAGGATGTAGAGGAGAGGGAGGAAGAGGGGGAGGGGGGAGGAAGGGGAAAGGAAGAGGAAGAGGAGGAGGAAGGAGATGGGGAGAGGAGAAAAGAAGGACGACGAGGAGGGGGAGGGGAGGAGGAAGAGGAGAGAAAGAGGAGGAAGACTGGGAGGAAGAAGAGAAGAAAAGGAGAGAGGGGACAAGGAGAAAGGAGGGAGAAGGAGGGGAAAGAAGAGGGGGGAAGGAGGGGAGGGAGAAGAGGAGAGAGAGAGAAGAGGGAAAGGAGGGGAAAGGATAGGTAGGATTACAAAAGAAACCAATTATATTGAAAGTTTAAAAAAAAAAGCTTAAACAAATTTGTGGATCCCAGGTAAAGAAATCACTTCTGACTCTTCTTAACTCCATTTAGGGTTTTCTCAGCAAAGATACCGGAGTGGTTTGCCATTTCCTTCTCCAGCTCATTTGACAGATGAGGAAATTGAAGCAAACTGGGTTAAGTGACTTGCCCAGGATCACACAGCTAGTAATGTCTGAGGCCTGATTGAACTCAGAAAGATGAGTCTTCCTGACTCCAGGTCCCGTACTGTCTACTGCTATAGCTTCCCCAACATTTATGTAGCATGTTCTGTATGCCAGACACAATGCAAAATGCCTTACAATTATCTCTTTTAATCCTCACATTAACCCTAGCAGGCAGGTGCTTGTATTATAGCAGTTGAAGAAACTGAAGTAAACAGAAATTAAGTGACTCACCCAGGGACACGCAGCTAGTATGCCTCAGAGGATGGATTTGAACTCAGGTCTTCCTGACTCCAGGCCCAATGCTCTACACACCGTCAACTAGAAACTAGGGCACACTGGCTCTAAGTCAGGAAAGCATAATTTATAGCATATATATGATATATAGTTGTGGTATATATTACATGTGTATTATATAATATAGATACTATATGTGTACATGTGGATATACAATGTGTATATAATTTATGTTAACATGCATTATGTATCACAGAGAGTCACGTATGTTGTATATATCACATGCATGCATCTATATGCATAAATAAAATATACTGAATATAATATATAATAATGTATAATGACATAAATGTGTAATGAATAATACACACATTACATATTAATATGTCATATAATGTATAAGTATCATTATATATTTATTCAATAAACATTCATTAAGCACTATGAGCCAGGCACTGTGCTAAGCACTGTGGATACAAAAGAGGCAAAAGGCAGCCCCTGCCCTCAAGGAGCTTACAATCTGATGGGGGAGACAACATGCAAACAAGTATTTGCAAATCAAGCAGTATACAAGATCCATAGGAAGTCAGTAAAAGAAGGGAAACAGTGTGATTAAGAGGGGTCCTGGCTTTTTATAGAAAGTGGGATTTTAGTTGGGATGTAAAGGGGGCCAAGGAGGTCAGTAGTCAGAGAAGAAGAGGGAGAATGGTCCAGGCATGGAATATGGAATATAAAGCTAACATTACATTCATATATGTGCTACAGAGTATAATAGCACACATGATATACATACAAGATGTGACATCAACATTATATATCATATGTGGTGATGTATTATGTCATATAATATGTGGTTCATGCATATGATATATTATACAATATACATAATCATGTAATGGATAATGGATCCACTGTAATTTATCATATGTTATTATACATTATATTGTAATCATACATTATATATTATATATCTATATATACACACACATACATACATACATACCTATGTATACACACACACACACACACACACACACACACACACAAGACTTGAGGAGGGGAATCCAGAAAAACTTCTATAAGGCACAGCATCTGAGCCTTAAAGGGTCTAGAGCAGGGGTGGGGAGCCTGCGGCCTTGAGGCCATGTGTGACCTTCTAGGTCCTTGGATTCGGCCTTTTGACTGAGTCCAAGTTCTACAGAATAAATTCTTTTATTAAGGGGATTTGTTCTGTGAAGTTTGGATTCAGTCAAAGGACCGCACTTGACCTAGAGGGCCACCTCAAGGTTGCAGTTCCTCACCCTTGGTATGATCTAATTCTATGAAGCAGAGTTTAGGATGGTGGGCCTTCCAGGGAACAGAAGTGGCAATCCCTAGTGTTGGTCACCTGTTTTTCCATCTTTGCTGCCTTCCTTCAAGAGCGTTTTTCTGTCTATATCTGGCTCGTGTTTCTGTTCACCCAACACTCCCTCATCTTTTTCTTGAATAACATGGCCAGACCAAAGCTCTCTGATGGAGATATAAAGGTAAATAGGACAATTTCTGCCTTCACCATCTAATATGTGGATACCTGAAACACCTGTTATTTCCCTCCCCAACCCTTTTATGATGTCTTAAATGGTCTCCTGGTATTCCTGTGGCCTAAATTTATTTAAGGAAAATTAGTACATTGTATTTAAAAGGTCTTAAATGAACAGGGGTGATTGCTTTGTACTGTGAAACAAAAGGGGGTGACTTTGGTTTTAATGAGTTCTTCCAGGTTGGCATTGGGACAATAGGCTTGTATTCTGCTACTGGAAGCCTTTCTGCTCCCCTAAGAACTATCAGAACTTGCATGGTGCCTGCAAGAGCTCTCATTATTTAGCAGGGAGCTTTTAAAAAGTCTCTCTACTTGTAGCCTTCCCTCTGAACTATCCCCATCTTTAATTCACATCTTGAGTTTTCCAAGAGATAATTGATTTGTCAGGTTCAAGGTAGTGTAAGGGAGGGTGTGTTTTTCTAAAATTATAGCTCACAAGCCCCAATTGGTCCTACTTCACACACACACACACACACACACACACACACACACACACAATTAAGGTGAAGTGAAGGCATTTATTGAAATGGTATAATATGAACTAGGAGTAATACAATATTCCCATCATAAACTTGGGGAAGACTCTCCTACAAATACAGAGAATCAGTGGACACACATATAGAGAATGTAATTTGAGAGGCACATGTAGGGAAGACATGGTGATTGAGATAACTCATAACTATGACATGGAGGGGTCTGAATGTTTCTTTTCTCATGTTGGCCCCAAACCGTTCCTCCTAAGGGCTGCATCTTTGCTGGGCAGGTCACCAGGCTGGGCTCCCCAGGTCTGCTCCTCTCTGCACCTCAATATTCTGGACCTGCTCTCAGAACCAGAAAGCAGAGCATTTCCTACTGGGCAAGTCTCTTTGCTTCAAGACATCATTGTTGATGGATTTGTAAGGGGAAGGGGAAGGGGAAAAGGAAAGGGAACGGAAAGAGGAAGGGATTTCTTTTCCTTCCCCATACTGTAGTCTACAATCATCTTAAGTGAAATCGTAAGAAGAAATGATCAAGAGTTGGATTCTTTCTCCATAGATGGCTCTCTTCTGGATGACTGACTTTACAGAGTTTGTCCTTGTTTCTTAAAGTAACCAGGGCCCTGGCTTGATCCTTCCAGTTGATTGAGGAATTTATTCACACCTCTTAAAAGAGTGAAGAAGTATAAACACATGTTCTTTAGGCTGGCCAAGGTCTGAAAGGATCATATCTTTTAAAAGTTGAAAATGTGCCGATCAGAGATTGAAGAACTTCTCACCATGTTGTCTGGTTGTAGGAAAACTCCTTAACACCTCCTTTACACCTCTTTTCACATACAAAGAGCTAGAATGCCAAAGAGAACAGTCAAAGCTAGACTGAGGAAGTAGCATTTGATCTGGGTTTTGAAAGATGTGCCGGAATTTCACAGGTGGAGGAGGAATGCTTAGCCCCGTGCTTGGCACATCTAATGTTGACTTGGCTTGTGAGAAGAGCCATTGCTGGCATCTGGACCAGGATGAGCGAAAGTGTGAAAGTGGAGGCACATATGAAAGATCCATGTAAAGCTTACAAGCCATTTGGGCTGCAGTGAGGAAAGTCATTCCTCCTAGAAATGAGAACCTCTCCAGACTCCTGAGGACCTTATCTCCTCTTTATTCTGGGGAAAGTGAAGAATTCCTTATTTTATGATGTTGAATAGGAACTCATGGAATAATCAGATTGTTACAGTGTTTTTATCCATGGAATTAGGGATAGGGACTGGATCTATGATTTCACCTGGTTAAATACCAAAAATAGAAGTGAACTAGCCAGGGTTAATCATTTTATCTTAGGCAGAGAAAAGCCATTCAGGGGCCCTGCCAAAAGCAAGGGAAAAAAAGCATTACCATCTGTACTGCATTTATGATTTTTTTTATAATAAATTGTTTCCCCCACTAAATATGGGTTTAAATTTTATAAGTATATGCTTTACTACATAAATTTTCCCACATGTCAGTGGCTGAGACAAAACTGTGCCCAATTTGGTGAATTGACTTTCACATACCCAAGTTCCCACTGATTTGTTTCATCCAAGCTTAGCATCTGAATATTTGCATTTACCCTCAACTTGGTTCTCGGAAGATTATCTGCCTACAGAAATGTGTTGTCTATTTTCAGAGCTATTATATGGATGAAATGCTGTTTTAGAACTTTCACACTTTGATCCAACCCTTTCCATTTAATGAGGTGTGATGTTTGCAGGGATTATTTCTCAGGAAGGAGCAGGTTGAGTCTCCCCTCTTGGAATCCCCCCTCCCTTTTCTTAAATCCATATAAGAGATTAGAATTTCTAATGTCATTAGATTCACCTAGAAACCTTGCTAACTGACAGTGGCTGATTAATCAATCACTAGCCTCTAGCTTTGAGAACCTGCTTGCCTTTGACCAAGAATATTTCTAGATTTTATCTGATTAGGAGTATTATGGTACAGTAACAGTATCTAGCATTCTTACAGTGCTTTTCAGATTTGCAAAACTCTAAATTACAAATATGATTTGCACAAATATGATTTACATATTTTACAATTATTATATCACTTTACCTTCCCAATTATTGTGGGAGGTAGGACCAATATATTATCTCCATGTTACAGATGAGGAAACTGAGGCAGGCAGAGGATAAGTGACTTGATAAGGGACAGACAACTAGTAAATGTCCAAGGCTGGATATGATGGCACCAGGCCCAGTGTGTGTCCAAGTACTCTATGTTCCTGACTACCACATAACAGTGAACAGAATTCTGAAACCGGAATCACATGAGCTGTGTCTGAATTCTAATTCTGTCACTTTTCCTATCTGTGTGAACTTGGGCAAATGACTTAACTTCTCTGGGTGTCAGTATTTTCACCTGTAAATTAAGGGGTTCAGATTGGAGGACTTTAAAGGTAACTTATAGCTTCAGACCTGTGGATCCTTCCTATCCTTCTTTGATACCTTTTACATTTAGCACAAAGTTTATCTTCTTTTTTTTCCCTTCACTACAGTAAAATATGCTTTTGTAACCCCCAAAAGGAAATAAGTACTGACATTTATAGAGCACTTTAAAATCTGCAAACCACTTTGCATATATGACCTCATTTGATGCTCATAGCCACCCTATTAGGAGAGTGCTATTGCTTTTCCCATCTTACACATAGGTAAACTGAGGTTGAGGAAGATTTAATGAGTTATGTCAAGGCGCACAGCTGAGAAATGACTGACATGGCTTTGTCCTGAGTGAGTCCAAGGCTCTTACACCCCCCCCCCCCCATCCCCAGGGCTACCTTGGTATTCTGTTGGAAGAGTTCATTGACTAAGCCTCCCATCTGCTTCAGTGTGTGGGACATATGGAATTGATTACACCTGTGCTCCACATTCAGCACCAGCTTCCTATTCTGTTGTGAGGATAATTTAAGGTGTTGACTTTAATCTTTAAAGTTTTTCATTGTTGGGAAGCCTGTTACCCCAGAAATCACATCTCTCCCTATGCATCATCATGGCAATTGTGATCAGCTGCAGTTCTCATGTTAACAGTCCTGAGATGAATTGTGGGGAGTCTGAAATCAGGGCACTTTCTCAAAATGATCATGGAACTCTCTCCCTCTCTCAATGGGAAATGCAAAATAGGAAGCTGACAGTTTCTATCTAAAATTCCTTATCACACATGTCACATATCCCATGGGGCTTTGGTTCTGTTATTAAGAGCTGTTGATTTACATGTTTTTTTCTAAACTTGTGGTCCCTGGATTTAGAATACCAAATTATTTTCAATGAATCAGATAAATAACAGTCACATAAATTAGAGATGGACAAGTCTGAAAATTTCATCTGTTTCACATTTGTTAGTGTGGGAGTTTTCTTTCTAGTATTCTCTCAAGTTTTTCTTTGAATCTAATTTTAAATGTCTCCAGTGAAGGGAATTGCCATAATTCCTTTGGGGACTATTTCATAATCTATAATTTATGATAAAGCAATTCTTTTATATGTTCAGAAAAAAGATTTGATTTCTTAATGCTGTACCATTATTCCCTAATATATCCCCACTACTTATAACTTTGTACTGTGTTAAATCATTTCTCTCACTCCCTAGAAACTTCACTGCTCAAATATAGGATTTGTAGGCTGTGATATGCAAAAAAATTTCTATTTAACAGTCAGGGAAAATTCCTACAATGTCGGGTAATTATGCAGAGTTTTTGAATCTAGAGTTGGAGAAGTCTTTCATATTGGTTCAAGCCCCATTTCATAGATGAGTAAACTGAAGCCCAAGAAGATTAAGTAGATAGACTGCTGGGCCTGGAGTCAGGAAGACCTGTTAATTATGTGACTCTGGGCAAGTCACTTAACGAGTGTCCGCCTCAGTTGTGAAACTGTAAAATTGTAATCAGCCTCAGCTGTAAAATGAGGACAAGCTGTTCACCACTTTTTTTCTTTCTTGACTTAGAAAACAGTAAGCAATTCAAGTGGTTCCTGAGCAAATGATTGGGGTATCAGTAGAATTAGAAGGGACATTATAGACACCTAAGCATCACAGTGGACAGACAGAATGTTGGACTTGGAGTCAGGAGGCCCTAAATTTAAATCTTGCCTCAGTTATTTCATAGCTGTGTGGTGTGACCCTGGTCAAGTCACTTAATCCTTCTTGGGATCAGTTTCCTCATCTGTAAAGTGATGATACCACTAAATATTTTTCATAAGTTGTTATATAAAACAATGAGATTTTATACATATATGTTTGTGTGTACGTATGTGTTTATATATATAAATTTTGAGACAATATATACATTGTGTGTATCTCTCTCTCTCTCTCTCTCTCTATATATATATGAAGAATGAATGCCTCCATAACCCCACTAAGTGGAGGTCATTGAAATCTCTATTTGAATGTCTAGTGCTGGGAAACTCTCTGCTTCATGAGACTAATCATCCTATTTTGGGGTGGCTCCAGTGGGAATGAGTGTTTCATATCAACATCAGCATCTCTACATGGGCAGCTTCTTTCATTGTATAATAGTTAAAACTGGGTTGGGATAACACATCAAAATCAAGGAAGAGATGAAACGGGACTGTCACTTTTAGTTTGCGTGTCAGTCCATCTCTTCCTTTAACATTTTTCTTTTGTTTCCCCTACTCTTACTTCTAATACTTAAGCAGCTTTCAGGGACTGAGAGGCCCAAAGGTTGCCCTTCAGATGCACTATTTTGAAGTGAGGAAAGAGGGATAATTTGTCTGTAATAATTCACAGGAAGCTCTTTTGTTGCTGCTGCTATCTTTCAAACTTTTATCTTGTTTATTTATAAAAGGTACCTCAATGCACTGGGAAGAATAGTGGTTAGAATACCGGGCCTGGAGTCAGGAAGACCTGAGCTCAAATTCAGACTTAGACACTTACCAGCTGTGTGACCCTGGGCAAGTCACTTCACCCTGGTTGCCTCAGTTTCCTCATCTGTAAAATGAACTGGAGTAGGAAATGACAGACCACTCCAGTATCTTTGCCAAGAAAACCCCAAATGGGGTCAGGAAGAGTCAGACATGACTGAAAACCACAGTGCAGTAGGGAGAATGTTATATTTAAAGTCAGAGGGTCAGAGTTTCCAGAATCGTGCCTGTATTACTATCATGCTTGTATTGCACATTTAATGTGTTCACTGCCCTTAACTTATGGAATTGGTGCTAAAAATCCTCTAGGGCTTCCATATTATGTTGCATAGCCAAAATTTATAGCACTTTAAGGTTCACAAAGCACTTTGTATCCACTGTCTCATCTCGTGCTAATCCTATGAAGCAGGTACTGCCAGTAAGTCAGCAGAGAAGCACTTATTAAATGTCTTCTCTGTGCCAGGCTCTGGGCAAAGCACTTTATCATTTTATCCTCACAACAACCCTGGGAGGTAAATGCTTTTATTATTCCCATTTTACAGATGAGGAAACAGGCAAACAGAGGTTAAGCAACAGGGTCACATGCCTAATAAGTTGCTAAGGCTGGATTTGAATGCAGCTCTTCCTGTGTTAGGGTTATGGTTAATGGGTTAGTTACCCACTGTGCCAATGAGTAAATGCTTTAGAAATGCTTCTTAACTGATTGGCTCCTGATTAGACTGCTAGAAAGCGTCAGAGGTGGGGTTTTCATCTAAGATTTCTGACTTCAGACTCAGGCCTCTTCCTACCCTACCACATAGAGTTCTTTTGCTCATAAGATAAAGATATCCTCCCCCGCCCCAAACTTCAACATCAGAGCCAAAAGAGTCTCGAGAGATCACATCATCCACTCCCTTTAGTAGATGAGGAAATGAGAGACTGAGATGAAGTGACTGGCCTGAGGTGAAATCAATGGCGAATGGTGGACCTAGAAGTCACAAACTCATGTCTTATGACTCCAAGAGCAGCATCCTTCCTCCTGGACCAGGTCTTGTTCGGCATTAAGACTTTCTTCAGCTCTACAATCCAGTCCAATTGGACCGGTAGCTATTCCCTGATCTCATTCTGCTTTCTCCTGCCTCTATTTTTCTGAGTTTTCCCATGCGTGTTTATCATACATTTATGGTGCCATAGAGTTTACACAGTTCTTCCCTCGCAAGAATGCATGCATGCATGCATGAATGAATGAATAAAAATCATTAAGCAATGCCTATGTGCCAGAATAACTGCTAGGGAAGCTAGGTGGTGCAGTGGACAGAGTACCAGACCTGGAGTTAGGACGACTCATCTTCCTGAGTTCAAATCTGGCCTCAGATACTTACTAACTGTGTGACCCTGGGAAAGTCACTTAACACTGGCTCAGTTTCCTTATCTGTCAAATGAGCTGGAGAAGGAAATGGCAAACCACTCCAGTGTCTCTGCCAAGAAAACCCCAAATGAGGTCACAGAATTGGATACAATTGAAATAACTGAACAACAACAAAAGTAAAAGTAACAATTGAGGAAAAAACAGAAACAAGGGAGACAAGCTCCCTCAAGGAGCTTATATTCTAATGGGGGCGGGCAACAACAACAAAAAAAACAACAAAAAACAAACGGGAACTAGAAAGGGTCAGGGGTATAAGTTAAGCAATATGATTAAGAAATGTCGAGAAAGTGATGAGGAGATCTGATGAGACCAAAGCTGATCTATCAGGGCCAGGAGTCCTAGGCACAGTCAAGGTTCCAGTGAGATGGGGAGGAGGCAGGTGGCCAGAGTTCAGGAAGCATGGCTTGGACATGGCCAGGCAAAGACATGAAGACCAGGTCTGGTTAAGATAAAGAGAAAACTTAGCCTATCAGGGCCCAGGGACAGAGTCCAGGTCACAGTGGGAGGGAGCTGAGGACACTATCCAGAGTATGTTGCAAGTATTATCTACATTTTACAGATGGGGAAATTGAGGCCATGAAAGAGGATCTAAATTGCTTGTAAATGTACAACAAAGAGGTATCAAGATCTTAGATTCGTATGCAAGACTGATGACTGAGTCTAGTGATCTTTGCGTTATGTCCTGCTGACTTCTCTCTTCTTCAAAGCCAAGCTCAGTTGATCCCTCAAGCAGAATGTGACCTATTTTCAATTTTCACAGAGTACTTTATCGGGATCTCTCCTTGATCTCAATAGAATACTTACGGCTGTATATCCTCGACCCTCACTATTAGATTTTAAACTAGGTGAGGATAAGGACTATGACGTTTTCATCTTTGCATCTGTAGCCAACCTTTATAAATTTCAGTACCTGATTAATTGACTTAAATTGTAATTTGTTGACAAAGTCTTTCATCTTTAAAGGTTTTGTAGACAATCAACAAGCATTTCTTAAGGGTCTTCTATGTTCCAGGTGCCGTATTAGGTTCTGGGGACACAAGTACAAAAGAGAAATGGTCTCAACTTTCAAAGAACTTAACATTCTATGTTCCATTAGATTGTAAGCTCCTTCAGGGGAGTAACTGTATTTTGCCACTTTTTGTATCACCAGCGCATAGTATAGGGGCTGGCACAAAGTAAGTTCTTGATAAATATTTATTGTTTATCTGTTCTACTGGATGGGTTGGAGTTGGCGTTGGGAGAGATAAAGCATGTTCGAAGAAAATGAATATAGGATATATATATATATATATACATATATACACACACACAGATATTCATACATATAGATATACATACACAGATACCTGCATAATATATAGATATACATATATATAGCTATATATACACAGAAATAGCTATATACACACATAGATATACATATATCAAGATATACACACACAGAGATTCTTATAAACATATAGATATACACACAGATACTCATATGTATATATACACATATATACACAAATACATATATAAATATAGATACATATAGATATACAGAGAGATACATGTATACGTACATATAGACATACACACAGAGATACATATAGATATACAAGCATATAGATATACACAAACATAGATACATATATAGATATACATATACAGCAGATACATGCACACATTTAATATACAGATACATATATACATACATACTATACATATATTTTAAAATATATATTTATTTATGTTTATATAAAATGCAAAATGACCTGGGTAGGAGGGAAGTACTAACAACTTGGAGAATCAGGAATTGTCTCTTGAAAGAAGGTAGCACTTGAATTCAACACTGGTGAAACTGAAGGGTCTAAGAGGCAGAGGTAAAGAGATCATTTCAGGCACAGGGGACAGGTTTTGCAAAATCGCGGAGGTGGGTACTGGAATGCCTTGTACTTGAAACAGCAAGTATGTCAATTTTGCTGGTATAAACAATGTATAGGAAGGATTGATGTTTAGATTAGCCTGGGAAGATAGAGTGGGGTCAAGCTGTGAATAGCTTCAAATGTCAGACAGAAGATTCTGTACTATCCTATTGGCATCTGGGAGCAATAAACTTGATTATGAGGATATTTCTGAAACAAAGAATCATTATAACAAATGAAGGGCACTCACCTTATTTGTCCTTTATTGTGACTAGATTGGGGTTTGGGGACAAGGAATAGTCTCTCCTCCAGCCTTGCTCTAATCATAGCACAGCTTACAGATTCCTCATGGTGTAGTGGAAAGTGTTATTGTTCAGTCTTTGTTCTTAAAGAGGACCAATGACATCAAGAGGGAGATGTCTTGACTTGCAAATGAATTGGATTTAAGTGAGGTAGGTCTGTGCAAAGTCATCAGCCTCACTGTGTCCTCCAGAATCATCAGAATATGATTTTCATGTCGGAAGCCTTGGATTCAAATGCCACCTCTGGACATCAGTTTCTCCAACTGGAAAACGGAGGAGTTGGACTAGGTGGCTTCAATAATTCCTTTCAGTTCTATATCTGTCATTTCTTAAGGAAACAGATTTGATACCAATCTTTCAAACCGTCATGTTGTCCTGGTCACTTAAAAATAACAATGAAGAGCAGGGAAGAATTCCAAAGAAATCTTCACAATCAAATCATTGATGCATGGGGAGGAAGCTGACAAGAAGCACAAACCTAGAAATAAAATTATTCCAGCAACCTTACAAAAACCATTCATCAGAACTACTGGCAGTGCTGCTGCTAACAGTAGCACTGAATACACCCAACTTCCTTGGCTTCCCTTTCTTTCTGCATCAAACTATCTCCTTCTTCTACCACTTCCTTTGTGGAAGCCAAGGGTCCCTTACTTGCCTACCTAAATAGTGGCCCCATTGACTCTGATATTTCATTTCTCCAAAATACTACCCCAGCCTTGCCTTAGCTTTGCCTTGTCTCCATATTCATGCTTCATTTTTGCTTTCATGCATGGAAATGCCTTTTATATATTCCTTTAGGTCTTCTTGCTCATACTACAGGGCATTTAATGACCTGTAATTTCTAGCATTCTATTTTTGTGTGTGGTTGCAATAAAGTTAAACAATTTTTCCCTCATCTACATTTTAAAAGTGTTATCATTTGTCTTACATAATCCCATGCATTCCACCTGAGCCAACTGTCTTACCGCTTTTAAGTCAAGCCAGTTTTCCCCTGCTGTACTTTGAGGTAATAACAGTTGCCAATTCATCCCACTAAGTATATTACTCATTTTATGGAAGTTACTTTTATTGAAATTATTTGGAGCTTAGGTTACTGGCGTTTATGTCTCTAATCCATTTCCTCCCTTCTGGTTGAAATTTGAAACCTTTTAAAATGAATATTATTGTTTCCAAAACTGTCCTTAATAATATCTCCTATCCTTGATGTTGCCTCCTAAATCAGTGGAACAGAGACTCATGCAGGATCCCAGAACTTCGTCAGAGAGCTAGTAGAAACTTCCTGAGATCAGCTTGATCCAAAAAGATATCTTAATTGTTTGAGACAATATTTTGAAATCCATAGGGACAAAAAAATCCCCAAACAATCAAACAAACAAAAACTCATTTCATACTTCTTGATAAAGGCAATTACATCAATAAGAAAATAATTGCATGGATTGATGATTTAATTCATGCAGACACTACCTTTACCTACATAGATTATAACCCCTCTGCATTACGTAAGTGTTGTCTTCGCTGAAAACTTTAGCACTCAGTTGTCAACAACCTCCTGCTTTACTCTCTACTTCTTGGGTGACCTTGGACAAATTATTTTACCCCTTAAATTTCTGTTTTCTCTTCGGTAAAATTAATGAATTGGACTAGAATTCTTTTAGCTCTCAAGTAAAGGATTATATTAACAACTTGATGGCTTTTAAAGCCCTTTCCAATCTGATCCCAACCTACCTTTCCATCCTTAATATACATTACTCTCTTCCAGATATTCCATGAAATATAGACACAATTATAAATATAAGGGTGAGACTCTATAGCAGGAAAACCTTAAGAAGAACTGAAAGAAAGTCAATGTTGTCCATTTTACTCATCTAGGAAGAAAAAAAAATAAATTAATGCAGGTCAAAAAGACAACGGAAGAATTCCGCCAGAAAAGAGACTGGATAAATCTCTTCAATATGGATGCAAACCCGTACAATCAAAGACATTATTATCCACCACATGAGAAGGATACCAAGCACATATGTGGAGTGTAGGAAGTGTGCTAGCTCAAGGTCACATGTTAATAGACAACAAAGAATCTGCACTGGAGAAGTTGTTCAGACCCATTTAGTATGGGAACCGCCTCCAATATAAAACACAAATTCTATCTAATGGAGCCACACCCTTGGTTGACTTCTTCCTTCTTGCATGTGGGGCCCAGTATCACCCATGGGAAATGAACAATGCATTTAGAATTACAGGCGAAGAAGGGGCTGAGAGGAGGAAACAGATGGAGTTGGCTGGTTGGGGAATATTCACACTGCTGTCGTCTTACTGAAATGCTAAAGAGACACCTAATGTGATAGAAAAAGAACACGGCATTTGAACTCAGAAGACTGGAATTCAAACCCTACCTCTGCTACCTAATACCTGTGTGACCCTGGGCAAATCCCTTTGCCTCTTTGGGCCTCTATTCCCACTTCTGCAAAATGAGTATGTTGGATTAAAGCAGTGGTATCAAACTCACATAGAAATGGGGCCACTAATTCATGTATAAAGATCCCTGTGCATTCCAAATTGATATAGTTTTTAGATGTAATATTATCTGTTTTTTGATATTTTTATTTTGTTAAATACTTTCCAATTGCATTTTAATCTGGTTTGGTCCCACAAGTGGATGTGTGGGTATACACACATGTATATGCAGACACTCATATGTATATGTATGTACATGTGTATGTATGTATGTATACACACATACGTATTCCTCTAGATTAGGACATTGTTCCAAGGTCCTTTTAGACTCCTAACCCTGTAACGCTGTGGCAAGTAGACACAGAAGACAGGTACTACAATAAGAAAGGCAAGGGGCTGGATATTTAAGTTACTGAAGAGTATAAACTGCTGTGGAAAGCAGATGGAAATTTTGGCCAAATAGGAGAAAATTATTTTTTTAGACCTAGAACTCTTTTATTACTATTCTTATTTCTGCTGCCTTTTGCAATCAAATGCAGGTGTGACTAGACAACCTCTAAAGTTTCTTTCAAAACTCAGAGATCTTGTGATTCTGAGACAAATGTGGATTTTAAAAAGCATTGCAGAGTTTAGTTTCATATCTAACTTGCCTTAATTGAAAAATATGTGATTTTTCTCCCCCATTCTAGCTGTGTCGTCTAATACCAATTCAAATCCTAAGGTGGATTCATCTGTTCTCTTAGAAAACCATGTACCTTTGTTTTCATTAAACAATTTCATTTTAAACCAGAAAGAATGAACATAAAAAGTCTTCTATTTCTAATGCTCCCTTCATTTGGCAACTGTGTTCCTTTTTCATAAAAAGAGGTACAAGGCCCATGAATTCTTTGAACCCACATTCCTTTCCCAGTTGGTCCATTTGTCCCTGGAGACCACAGACTTCTTGAGAAGATGGCATGTGCTTTCCATGGTCTCATGTGCTTTCCATGGTCTCACGTTGACTGCTTGAGGATCAAACTGAGATAAATATGTCTTCTGCGTTCTTGAAGTTCAGCACAAATTTTAAGCTCAGAATGTTGTGGTTCTCATATCAAAAGCTAATTCTCCTCCCCTTCCTGCTCCCTCCCATTCCATATCACCACTGTGAATCTGATTAAAACCAGAACTGATGGCCACAATAAGCAGTCTTCTCTTGTGGCTTTTTGGAGAAGTCTGGTCCCCGTTTCAAGGGAAAAGTGAAACAATGATCTCTGCTTCATTTTTTTTTTCTTCACACATGCCAAAGGAGAATCTTTGGATACTATCTACAATAATGATAATGAAGAAAATCACAGTAGAGACGATAACATTTAGATTGGGCTTCAAGGTTTGCCAAGCACTTTACATATCTCATTAGATCCTCCCAAAATTATGATTATTTAGAGGTGGACCACAGAGACCCTCTAATCTAACCCCCTCAATTTTGTGGATATTAAAGATGAAGGCCAGGGACTTTATGGAGGTTGATAGCAGGGCTGGGATTGAACCCAGGTACTTCAATGAGTGTTTCCACAATACTAAATTGCCTTCCCTCTCATCACCCTCCCCCTCTACTCCACACATGGTCTGCAGTGCAGGATATCAATGTCAGGTCCCATAAGAATCTTTTAGAAAATTCAATCATAAGAATGGTGTCAATGACTAATCTCATGTTAATAAATGTCCTAGATTACAAACTGTGAATGGTCTGCACATCCAGGTTCTTCCTTGTCACTAAGTCACAGCCCTAATTATCAGAGTCTCTGGGAACCCCATCCCAGTGGCCAGCTCTTCATCAGAACTGTCACTAGAATCATCGGTTGGCAGGGAGGGAGGTGAGAGCAGGCAGGGAACGAGAAGAGATATCCTCATTCTTGCTGCCAGGCAAAAGAAGGCATGTTTCTGGCATTCTGAATTTGAACTTGGAACTTAGATTTCCATCAAAGTAATGTTATTCATGTAAAGGAGAATGTGCCCACAGCAGGGGCCCAGTCTTCCATATGACACTGAAGGAAGGTGACTGAGTATCAGAGTGAAGTATGTTGAGTGATTTGGCACTGCTCCAGGGTCCAAGTTCCCCCAGGTCACTTCCTCTGCATGTGTGAGCAGCAGCTGGGTTCCTTTCAGCCTTAAACAGTGTGACCATTACCAACTGGGCATGTGCGGCATGAGTTACTTTGTCCTCATGTCTCTTAGAAATGCCCTTTCAGCATCTTTCAGATATCTGCCTAAACTTGGGGTATGAAAGTGCCCAACAGTAACTCAATTTATTACATGACTGTAGTCCCCATTCTCAAAAGTTTTTAATCTTTTCTCCCCTTTTCACATGATCCTAATGGATTAATTGCTCATGCATAAAGTTCATTTACTAAATTAGAATGTAGATGAACAGTAATAAGAATACATACCATTTTCATGGTGCTTCAAGGTTTGCAAAGTGCTTTACAAATATTTTATTTTGTTCTCACAATGACCCTGGGAGATAGTACTATAATTATTCTTATTTTACAGATGAGGATGTTGAGATAGATTGAGGCTCAGTGACTTGCCCAGAGTCATACAGCTATTAAATGTCTAAGACTTGCTATTATTGGGAGAGAGTTTCTTTGACTAGGATTTGAAAACAGGCCGATCTGACTCCAGGACCAACACTCCATTCACTGCCCTACTGCACTGTCTCATTATTAGAAGCCTTAAAGAAAGAGAAGTGGGGGAGATGATAGTACAACTACTAAGTTAAATGATAGGTGACTTGCCCAGAATCATGCAGTAAGTATATGGGGCTGGATTTGAACTCATCTCACTGAATCCAGGTCCAGTACTCCATCCACTGGGCCACCTGGTCACCTAGTAGGTGAGACAGAAGAGGAAGGTCCCCTGGGATTTGGTTGGCAGTACTGCTATCCTTGGGGTAGGGTAGATAAGGGAGGAAAGTCTTTGAGAGGATGCTGTTTGTACTCTCTAAATTTCTCAGCCTGGGACAAAGCTCTGCTTGTCCCAGCTCTAGCTTATTTATTCATTCTATAAACATTAAGTGCCTACTATGTACCAGCCCCTGAGCTAAATACTGGGGATACAAAAAAAGAGGCCAAAGATAATCTCTGCCCTCAAGAAACTTACAATCTAACAGGTGAGACAACATGTAAACAAATAATACAGAACAAGCTATGAATTAGATAAATAGGTGATAATTAAAAAGGAAAGATGCTAGAATTAGGAGAGGTTATGGATGGCTTCCTATAGAAGGTAGCATTTTAGTTGGGGCTTAAGGGAAACTGAAGTCAATTAGATTTTTGTAGAGAACCATGAAGGGAACAAGAAGAACTGAAAGAATCCACACATTTCATACTGGTCTGATTGTATTCTAGAACCAGGATGATCTGGGTTCAAGTTTCACCTCTGATATAGCTTGGTTCCATTACCCTGGGCAAGTCCTTTGGCCTACCAGTGTCCTAAGCAGCTTTCCAGTGCTATATATTTCAAAGAAGGTGCCTCTCTGTCATTGAAAGTCTTCTCAGCCAGGAGTTCCCTACACCAATAAAGTCACAGGTCCAGTGCTATCCCTGTTCTTGATTTTATTTGGCAAAAGGTATATTGGGTAAGAAGATAAATAATGTATTTTAACTTCAGGGAGAAGTCAGTAATGTCCTTTAGGATAATGACAATATATGAGAAGAGATGAAGACTAAGAATTCAGACAAGAGGCAGTAAGATGATGGCCTAGTGTTATTCTCCAATTCCTGCCACTATATGTATATATGTATATACATACACACATGCACAGATGTATACATATATATGTATGTAGGTGTGTATGTAGGCATGCATGTATATGTAGGCATGTGCGTGTATGTATTATATGTGTATATGACTATCTATATATATATATAGACACACGTAACACATGTACATATTTATGTACGTGTCCTTTGTCTTACTTTTATGATCCTATAACCCTGAGCTCAGGTTCTCCACTCATGCCTATCTCCTGCCCAAGTTTTCACCTTGAATCTCCTAAGTTATCATAAACAAGAAATACTCTGTTTCAAGTAATGTGTGTCACTCAAAGTTAAAATCGTTTGGATTTTAATGTTCCACTTTCCTTTCAATAATCAAAGAATTACAATATTTGTTAGGTCATTTTTCAGCTTCTAAGCTCTTATATTTGACCTGTTCCTTTAGCTTATGGAAGAATGTTGGAGAGTAAGAAGGTCCTTGGGGATGAGGGAAGTTTGGCTGTTTCAGGGGGAAGAAGCTTGGAATTTGAGTACAAATATCTGGATTTAAATCATGTCTCTGTCACCTGCTAGCCAGCAAGTCACTTAATCTTTCTTTTTTTTTCTTTTTCTTTTTTTATTTTCTTTTATTTTTTTTAAATTTTATTATAGTTTGCATCATTCATTTCCACAAGATTTTGAGTTACATATTTTCTCCCCGTCTTTCCCCCGTCCACCACCCCAAAACACCCATCCCAGTGTGTCCCCCCTCCCCCAGTCTATTCTCTCCTA
>CM053584.1:354172297-354188578 GCA_028627135.1 Pseudochirops cupreus
GGTGGGGGCGCTCTGGCTGCACTGTCCTCTTCTCTCTCTCTCCCATGATCTTTCTTTTCCCCAAAGAAGGAATCAAGGGTTTGGGAGCTGTTCTTACTTTGCTTCTTATGCTTATTCTTACTCATGGTTGTTCAGACCGTGATTTTTTTTTAAAATCTCTGTGGGGCTCTGCTTCCAGAAGGGAAAGCTCTGTCCCAAATTGCTGGGGTCCTCCTGGCTGCTGTAGCTCTCAGGAAGATGCTGGGACTCTTCCTAATTACTTCCGGCTGACTGGATAATGAAGACTCCAAGACCAAGGCCCAAGATGGTTATCCAGATCCAGGCCGCTCAACACGAGAGCTCTGGCCTGAGAACAATCGCTCAGTCCCCCTGCTGTCTGCAGGCTGTGGGCAGGAAGCTACAACGTGGAGGCGGATGCAAAACCTCTGCCTTTCACTTTTCGGCTCTGGAGGCCTTTTGGCTGGACTGCTTATCTTCCCCTTTTGCAATCCCCACTCGCAGCTGCTGCTAATCCGTTCACCTGAGAGGCTCCTCAGCTCCTCCCGTCCAGCCGCCCGCGGGGCACAGCTGCGGCTTCAGGGCAGGCTGGTTTCGGTTGGCAGTGCTGATATGGTTCCTCGTAGCTGAGCTGACTTTAGTGGGAAGTATCTTTGTGTGCGCTTTGGAGCTCTAGGATTGGTTTAGAGTCCTGTTTTATGGGTATTTTGGGGTGGCTATGTGAGAGCTGCGATACGTTGCTGCTGCTACGCCGCCATCTTTGAAGTTTATTATTTTAACTAATTATTGTTTCTAACTAGGTGCAAAGCTCAGTCATTTCTCTCAAACTGATATTGTTGGTGTTGCTTATCCTGCATTCTCGAAGGATCCCATGACATCAAGGATGAAAAATGCGGAAGGAGTATTAGTACTATCATACCTTCTAAAGGGGCCGAGCCCCAGTCACTACCACCCGTTACAAATCCACATCTTTGTATGATTTTGGGACTGAGAGGTGAGTAAGGAGATGGGGATGGGGATGGGGATGGAGATGGATGACAAAGGGAGAGGAAGAAAAAGGGAAGTGAAAGAGAGAAAAGAGGAGAGGAAAACAAAGGATGAGAGGGGAGGGAAAGGAAGGGGGAGAGAGAGAGACAGAGACAGACGGAGACAGAGAGAGAAAGACAGAGACAGAGAAAGACAGAGACAGAGACAGAGAGAGAAACTTTCATTTGCATGTTTGTTGCTCACCCATAAACATTTTGGCTTGAAGGAAGTCATTGATAAGCTCAAACAAAAATCATTTTCAGAGCTAGAAACCATATTGTCAAAGAAGAAAGGATTACCCTAACCCTTCGGTGTATGGGGTGTTTGGGAGAACTAGCACCTCTGATGTGAGGTCTTACCTAGCCTTTTTCAGAGCTGCTTATCCACCTTTGTTGTCCACCTTTCACCAGTCTCTCACCTGTGGCTCCAAGAAGCCATGTACAGTGGTCACACACTGGTAAACCTGTCTGAGAAGACTAGCTAAACCAGGTTGAGGGTAACCAATAGGCCAGTGTGATGTCTAACCCAAGTATGTGAAAACTTCCCTGGCAGGATAGGCACATGAGAAAAATTTGTTCCAGTGACCACAAGAGAGCTGGAGCTGTGGAGACCTTAGAGCTTGGTCAGACATCAAAGAAACCAAGGTCATCCACTGCATCCCAGGTCATCTCCAATCATCTTGACTTTTGTCCTGCCACTGGACTTTGATGACTCAGGAAGAGATAGTGAAGCTGATGACTTTGGGCAGCTGCGTCACTTAAACCCAAATCATACAAGAGTTGAAACATCACTACATGATATCATTGGTCCTCTATAAAAACAAAGAATAAACAACAACTTTATCCCTTCCTAAATGAATATTAAAGACAAATGTTAGACTATATTTGAATGTATTTTAAAGTCTTAGGAGAAAAATGCTGAAAATGGGATAAATAGGATCTCCTCCTGTTCAGAATATGTAACACACACACACACACAAGCTAGTATGTATACAGTGTTTTAAGGTTTGCAAACTACTTTACAAATATTTCACAACAATCCTGAGAAGTAGGTACTATTATTAATTCCATTTTAGAGATGAGAAGACTAAGACAGACAGAAGTTAAACTCCCAGGCCAAGGTCACACAGCCAGCAAATGTCTGGAACCAGATTTGGAATCAGGTCTCCCTGACCCCAGGTGCACAATGGCATCTTCTATCTGCCTCTAGCCACCATAAAAATCTTGCATTTTTTTCTAGGCCCAGAAGATGTCATGTTTTGTGCATTGAGAGAGTTAACAAAATAAAAAAGCTTTGGAAGCGTGTGTACAACCCAACAGCTGAGAAAAGATGATTCATCCCAGTAGGCACTGAGGTATTTGAGCATGTGAAGGCAGCTTAGAAAGTTGTTTTCACCTCCACATCCAGGAAACCTGTTTGCCAGGCAAATCCAGGAACTGAATACTGGCCTTCTCAATAATCGTCCTTATATTATTATCTTAGAATATTATGGGCATCAACTAACGTCCCTTGTTATTACTCCACTGTTGGAGTATGACATACTGAAATTGTCCATAAGCGTTAATGAACCAAGAGTTTACTCCTTTGGACCATGAATATCCAGTTCTTGAAGGTGTAGACTTAACTTATTCAGGGTCACAGTCAAGATGAGGATCTTTTTTAATAGGCCACAAGCTGTTTCAGCCCCTCTCTGTAGCTTCTCTATGTCTCCTTAAGAACGAGCAGTCTCAGTAAAAAATCCATTGTCTCACTAAGTTCTTTGAAAGGCAGACCATCAATGGCCTGAATTTACCCAGCAGTTATCATAACTTTGATACACGTATTTATCAGTGGCTTCCTTGAGTTGGCTTCTTGGGTTCAGACTTACACTGGGTTAATAATCCCCTTCTAAATCACATTTGAAGACCATATCAATGTAAAAGTAGAAAAGTAAAACCCACAATAGCCAAAGTTACATGTGTTCTTCCTTTGGTTAGCTGCATTAAAATATGTTACATTCATGAACTTAGTGGAATATATTGACAATTATTTTTAGCACCAATAACTTTTTTTTTCCTAGGTCACTACAACAAATGCTTCAATTTGAAAGAGTTTCCCTTATTTCAGCCATAATTAAATTAATGCAGGTGGAAATGAGAGGATCATGGACCCAGGAAAGTTAAAATCGTGCAGAGAAGCTGTCAGAAAGGTAGCATCATAGTTATAGAGATAGAAAATACCTTTGAAGCCATCAAGTCTAATTCCCTTATTTTGCAGATGAGGAAACTGAGGCTGAGGGAGGTTTATGTGACTGGCAGGATTTTACCTCAGGTCTTCTCCATGCCCAGAATCCTATGGGATGTTCCACTTACCTGCCTCAAAAGAGGAACGATGGCTCACCAAGCAGCCTTTTGACTGAGTTCAAATTTTACAGAACAAACCCTTTTATTAAGGGAATTTGTTCTGTGAAGTCTGGATTCAGTCAAAGAGCCACACTTGAGGACCTAGAGGGCCATATGTGACCCTGAGGCCATAGGTTCCCCACCCTGGTTCAGTGTATAGTGTGCCAGATGTGGAGTTAATAAGATCTGGATTGAAATGTTCCGTCTGACACTTTAAACCTATGTGAGCAAGTTAAATGACTTCTAATTTTTTAGTCTTAGTTGCCCCTTCTGAAAAATGAGAATCATGATATCTATTTCAGAGAATTTGGTATGAGACTGAAATATTTATGTGTATGTATATATTGTGCATATATATGCATATATGTGTGTATGTGTGTATATATATATATATATGTGTGTGTGTGTGTATATGTGTATACATGTGTGTGTATTTAAGGTTTGCAAACTACTTTACAAATATCTCCTCACAAGACCCCTGAGAAATAGGTACTACTATTAATTCCACTTTAGAGATGAGTAGACAGAGGTTAAGCTCCTTGTCCAGGAGTGTCCTGTATCAGATTTGAAATCAGGCATTTCCGATCTTCCTGACACATATATAGCACTTTGCACACCTTTTTGTGATGAAGGAATGTCAACTTTTATCTTATCACTACTAAGTAGAGAGCTGACCTTAAATCCAAGGAAACATGGGTTCAAATCCTACCCTGGCACCTCCTGGCTGAATGCATCATTGGGCATATCACACCCTCCCATGCTCTAGCCAGTTCTCTGGGACTGCGAGTTGAACAGACGGTGCCGGTTTTCATGGTCACAGGGCTTCCTCATTTGGCAGTTTCCTTCCACCAATGAAATTGCGTGTATATCTAATTGGGCCATTTTACTTGTTTCTGTAGCTAAAGTTGCTTTGAGGTATTTGTGTTTCTCTTTTGCTTTGTTTCTGGTCTTATTTTTTTTAACTGAGGTCTCAGTGGCACAGAACAGCTGTTTGAATGAGACAGCGAATTGAGCTTCTTTCTCGTATCCAGCTACTTTATTTTTAGCAATCAGTAGTTTATGGCTGATCATCTTAGTAGGCTGGCCCTCAGCACTCTCTCCTGCTCCTGGGTGAGTTTATTATTCCATTCAGCCCTCATTCTGTGATTCCGCCCTTCCTTCCAGAAGGGAGCCATACCAAGGGGATTCCTAGGCTCTCTGATCCCAAGGTTTCCTCTGATGCCAGGCCAGTTCAATTGTCCCTGCATCAGCCTCACTAAGCCCAAAGCACATTGCTAATGAGTCGCGTCAGAATGGTGGCCAACGGATGCGCCAAAAGACTTAGAGCCCCGATCCCAAGGGATCACAAAAAAGTGATGCAGCAGAACAGTGGAATAGGCAGAAATAGAAGAACCAAGCAGACAAATCATCAATTCTGGTATTTCAGTAAACCCTAAAAGGTCATAGCATCATGGAACCAGAGTTGGAAGGACCCTCAGAGACCTTCTAGTCCAACCCCTCATCTTACATATGGGGAAAACAAGGCCCATGAAGGTGAAATAATTTGCCTAAAGTCACATAGGTAGCAAACATAGCAGGCAGGATTTGAATCTAGGTCTTCTGATTCCCAAGCTAATGCTCTTTCAAAATGCATCAAATTGCCTTTCGTAGAATTAAATCTGTGCTCATGCTATGTTGGCTGCCCAAATGAAACTGTAGCCACCTCCATGCAGAAATGATTCTTCAATTTGACGGTACAAAAGCAATTCACATTTGGATGCTTATTAATTATTCCATGTTCACCTTTTTTAACAAATGAATTTGCAGGAAAAAGAAGGAAGAGGTCTATTGAAATGTGTGTGTTGAATGCAACTAAAGCTTCCAAATAATGTATTATGATTCTCGGTAGAGCTGATGCTCAGTTCTTACAGGGGTCAACCCCTAGGGGAGGGGAACCTGAAGCCTCAAGGCCACATGTGGCCCTCTAAGTCCTCAAGTGTGGCCCTCCATGAAGTTTGGGTTCAGTCAAAGGGTTGCACTTGAGGACCTAGAGGACCACATGTGGTCTCGAGGCTGTAGGTTCCCCACCCCTAGGAGACTATTTTTACTGAATGGGCAGTTTAGAATCAGTATATGCATCGCCTTATCTCTCTACTGGCCTTCAAGGAATGCTTTATTTTCTCTATGTATTTTCTGGATCTTTTCAACTTTTTTTCTCCAACTATTATGCAATTAACCCTTCCTGGTTTCAGGAAATCTGAATATTTATATATTTACCCTTATACCACATCATCCACAGTTTGATATTTGCTGGCGGCAAGCCTATGTATCATATCACATTGCCCTTTCATCAATGTCAAACGAGAGCGGTTTGAGAGGAGAGATCGCCTTTTTCTTTGTAAACTCAGCATCTAACAGAGCCTTGAACATGACAGGTAGTTTATAAATACTATTGAGCTGAATTGTAGGATAATTAATTTGCATTTCTCCATATAAAACTCCTTTTCTATGTCTTTCCAGAAGTTCTTGTTCATTTTCAATACTTTATCTGCATTTTTCTGAGTTATCCTAGAATTTTAGATGCACCAGAAAAAAATGACTAATAGTATAAAGATTATATCCTACTTTAAATCCAGGACCTGGCCTATTTAGTCACTTATGCTAAATTAATTTGGTCCCCAACAAAGACATAGTGGATTAAATGAATAGCCCTTCCTTTTACCTCTGAATGTTATGTGTGACTTTCAGTTTGATTGTTCTCAAAAACTCCTGAGATGATTGCACATGTATTAACCTATACCAAATTGCTTGCTCTCTCAGGGAGGGGGAGAGAGGAAAGAGAGAGGGAGAGAATTTGGAACTCAAAATTTTTAAAAATGTAAAAGAAAGAAGGAAGGAAGAAAGGACGGAGGAAAAATTCATGAGGACAGAAAACAATACCAGAACTATAGAGTGTCTAAGTTGGATGACCTCTCATCATAGATGCAAGAAAACTGAGGACCAGGGTAAGCTACAGAAGGCCCAGGACTAGAACTAGTTTTCTGTTCTGTTAGCTGCTCGTCTGCTAACTGGCATTGTGACCTCGAACAAATCATTTCATGTCCCTGGGCCTCAGTTTCCTCATATGTAAAAAGAGAAAAGTTAAGCAATAACCTATCAAATCCCTTCTAACTCTAAGACTCTTGGATAGTTCCCCTCTCCCATCAAACAGCCTTAACTCTTATTCTATTTAATTGTTACATTCCTGTCATAAATCCTGTGGCTAACATGGGCACTTAATGCATTCTTGGGGATATGTTATATCTCATTGATTATGAACACTCAACCCAAATCATAGTCATTGTATTCTAGCATTACACTAAAAAGATAAAAATAAAATTTTGGCTAAAGCGAAGATGTAAATTGACATGTTTTCTGTATTCCTACAATCTCGACCCATAAACATTTCTTTAAGTGCCTTTGTTGTTGTTTCTATTGAATCATTTAAGTCTGGTCTAACTCTTCATGACCCCATTTGAGGTTTTTTGGGTAGATACCAGGCTAGTTTGCCACTTCCTTCTCCAGCTCATTTTACAGATGAGGAAACTGAGGCAGACAGGGGTAAGTGATTTGCCCAGGGTCACAAAGCTAGTAAGTGTCTGAAGCTGGATTCGAACTCATGAACATGAGTCTCCCTGACTCCAGATCTGGCACTCTATGCACTATGGCAACCACTTAACTGCCCATTTAAGTGCCTACTGTTTGTCATACATGAAAGATAGCATTATATAGTGTGGTTAGAGAGGCAGCCTCAGATCCAGGAAACCTGGATCCAAATTCAATCTCTAACATATACTGCTGTGTGAACATGTTATTTAATCTCTTGGTACTTTAGGCAACAGTCTAAGACTCTAACCTTTAGAGTACGTGCTTACTTGCACTGGTAGAGAGAGTTTCCTCTTTTGGGAGTTCCATATGACAATGGCCAATCACTCTCTCTATTTGTGAGTCATTGTGATATGCCCTGCAGAGACAAAGACATAAAAGAAACACAGACCCTGCTTTCCAGGAGCTTACAAAGAGACCTTGGTTCTTTGAAGTTGCCTCAGTTTACTGTAACCTGTTTATATAAAAGAGAGCAGCAAGACATATCTAAAAGGATCAGCTGAGAGAACAGAGACAGCTTGGCATCTGGAAAACTGCCTAGAGTCAAGAAGATCTATGTTCAAATCCTTCCTGTTATCAGCTGTGTTATTCTGGATGAGATATGTAACCCCCATTGCATCTCAGAACGAATGGTTTGATGCCCAGTGCATGATCATTGAGACAAAGCCAAGTGCCTCTGTGGGTCTGTGCATATATGGTCTCCTCACTTAGTTCAGTTTTGAGCTTTAATAGCTGAGACTTTGAGGACAAAACGTGGAAAGAAAGATCAGATGGATGGATGTGGGACTGAGGCTACTTTTCTGTAATTCAACAAGCTATGGTTTCCATGGTGAGAAGAAATGTTTTACTTTCTTTTCATTTTCCAACCATTGTAGTTTCAGGGACCTAGAATGTTGATTAGTGAAAGAGATATATGACTTCCTGAAGAATTCCATCTTCTTTGAAGTGTGAAATTTTTAGGAGGTTCATCCCAAATTTGGTGGGATGCTAATTTTTTTTGCTTTTTAATACTACAGCAAGGTGAACTTTGTCAGTTTTATAGGATCACAGAATATAGCTTTAAAGTAAGAAAGTCCCTTAGAGGTCATTGAGCCAAATCCCACCCCCCATTTTAGAGATGGGGAAACAGAAGTTCACAAAGGTAGGATGCATCAGAGGGAAGATCCGGACCCACATCCTCTTACTGTATGGCCAGTGCTGTCTCCACAGCATTGTTGCATCATTTCTCTTATCCTGTTAGGGGCATTCAATGGTACCTCTTCTAACCCCAGTAGGGGGAGAGGGCTCATGCCCAATTTAAGTAGAGAATTACGTTGTTGCAGTTAGCAGCCTCTGTGGCCACAGACAAACACATGTTTCTAAGGGGCCTTGAGAAATGTGTTGTAGCAGAAGCCAAAGGGTGGCAGGTGGCCACTACCAGTGCCATTGTCATCCTGTCTCCATCCATGACTCCTAATATGAGCTCTGCATTTGCATGATGCCAATGTGTCCTATAAATTCATCCTTTTTCACGCCTCACCTGTGGCCACCTATTATGCTAAGTGCAGATTTCCCACAAGGTATAGCCATCCAACCATGTTACCTCAGAAATGAGAGACACGGGACAGTGAGATAGTGCAGTAGATAGAGAACCAGCCCCGGAGTGAGGAGGACCTGCATTCAAATCTGGCCTCAGACACTTGACACTTACTAGCTGTGTGACCCTAAGAAAATCCCTTATCCCTGAGACACAGAGAGTGAGAGAGAGAGAGAGAGAGAGAGAGAGAGAGAGAGAGAGAGAGAGAGAGAGAGAAAGGAAGAGGAAGAGGGAGAGGGAGAGAGAGAGAGATGGAGAGAGAGGGAGAGAGAGAGACAGAGACATAGAGACACAGAGACAGACAGACAGACAGACAGAGACAGACAGACAGAGAGAAAGACAGAGAGAGACAGAGACAGAGACAGAGAATTCTCAGGAGAAAGTACAAGGTGTCTTAAATACTACTAGATCCCTTAACAAATCACCAAAAATCCTGTGCAGGTCAAATGAAAATGACTTTTCTTCCAAGTGTTATGCCCCAAAAGAAAATAATTGTGGCATGAATTTGGCAGTTATGAACAGGTATAGTCAGAGCCAAGCTGGAAGTTATTTTGTCTCATCTGGCATAGTGTCACCCTTTGAGTCAAGAAGATCTGGGTTCCAATCCTGCCTATGATATTTACCAGCTGTGCAGTAATGGGTAAGTCTCTGAAACTTGCTGTGCCTTGGTTTCCTCATCTGCCAATGTCTCTTCCAGCTCTAAATGAATGATCCTATGATTACATGTATTGAATCTAACCAAGAGAAACCTCAGATATTTGAGAGACCCTATGGAACATGGGTTTATTGGTCATCCTTTACATAATTTATAGGCGAATCATGGACCATTGCTAAGCTTTTCCAAACTTCTAGTAAACAGTGGCATGGGAGCATCTGATGTCTAAGACACAGAATTGCATGGCAGAAAAATTATTGCATTTCGTGTCTGTAAGACCTGAGTTCAAATCCTAAGTCAGTGCTTGGCACGTGAAATTGAGTGTCAGTACTTCTGCGGGTCTCAGTTTCCTCGCTTCTAATAAGGGGATAGTAATAGCGGTTAATACATGGGACTTGCTGAAGGGATAAAATGAAGCCATGTATATAAAAGCTCTTTACAAACTTTGAGGCACAGGGCAAATCTGAGCTACCATTTTAATGCTGAACTGCTTCTGAGGGACCATCTGCCACAGATAAACAGGAAAGATCCCCATGATCCAAAGACATCCTTCTGAGAAGTGACAACATAAACCCTAGTTGGTGTAGGCCAGTGGCAACAAGCTATAAGGAAGAGAATGAGTCCCCTGAGAAGGAGTAGCCTCCAATCCATCCTTTGGATTCTAAGCCATTTGGGGAAAAAGGAACATTCAAAGCTGAAGGAATTTAAGATTTCCTGATCCCTTTCCCCCCAAATGCCAGAAACTAGGGGGTCAGTCTAGGGTAGAAGATGGAGGGATCGGAGAAGGACTTGCTTTCTTTTCTCTTCTTCCTTTCCTCCCTGCCTGTCCCTTGGTCCTCAAATTGACCATTTAGGAAATTTAAAAATCAGTTTTATTCCACTTGGATCTCAAAACTAAGAGTGTGATTTTTTTTAAAGGCTAGGAGTCAAAAAGTTCTTTTCCTAACTAACTCTGCGACTTTGGATGAGTTTTTTAAACTGTCTTAGATTCAGTTTCCTTATCTGTAAAGTCAGGCTGACCTAGATGATTTTGAATATCTCAGACGTATCTAGAAAGTTACTTGCACAGAAGCTTCCCATAACAAGTCGTTTTTCCTTACTGTTCTAATAAATTTTTTTTAAAAGACAAAATGTCCCTTTCACCTCGATGCACTTTGACACAATCTGTCATCCACTATCATGATCCCTAAAAAAGCAAAACTCAAGGAGCCTTTATTTCTGTGACACCATGCTAAGATACTTCCCTTCCCCCTCACTCCCCCCAGACTGTCAGCCAGTTTTCTGACTCTTCCAACAGCACATACCTCTATAATTAAAGACTTTTAATCAGGCCTCTCTGCACACACTGTGCCAGAACCACCACATGAAGCCTAGACTGAATAAATAAATAATCATATTCAGAGCATCGGGATAGCAGACCTTCCCCACAATTCCAACAAAGCCCCCAGTCCCTTGGTGCCCGATAGCCTGGTAGACACTGTACAAGATTCATGTGGGCTGGGCTGTTTGCACAAAATATGTTATCGCCCCAAATGTTTCCCTCCTCTTTCCTTTGGGGTCACCACACGCCTCCTTGGGAATGAGTTCTTTGGATTGGCATCTGTCCTCTTTCTGCTTTGCTCTCCATGCCCCCGCCCTTCTCTCTCTTCTGCTTCGAGGAGCCCGCTCCTCATTTGGTCTCTGTGTGGGAACATGTGGTAATATTTTGAGTGTGATTTAGGCCTCGAGTTTGGTCTACACCTGTGCAGGCCGTCAAGTCGCAGCACAGCAGGCTCCCAGGCTGAGGTCACGCTCCAGAATCTCTCAGCGAGCACACTCCCTCCATCTCTCTGCCTCATTCATGTTGACTCATGCTCTCTTTCCCAGACACGCACGGGACCTCCAGATGTTGCTCCTAAATATTCTGGCTTGCTGTTTAAAATTCCACTAATGTGTTCTTCAGGGTGTGATAAACAGCCCCAGGGTGTCCTTCCTTCTTTCCTGACGTGGAAGGCTGAATTGCCAAGCCTGACCAACAAAAAAAAAAAAGACAAGACTATAAACAAAGAGTGAACAAGCAGGCACGGGCTTCACTAAACTCAGGAGAACAGCACCTTCATCACAGCTAGGCACCCAAGGCCAGTCTTCCAAAATGGCGAAATAGACCATGTGTCTACAAGTTACCATCATGGTCCGAAGTTCCTCACTCTTCCCGTCCCCACGATTTCTTTCTACACTCCGTTCACTCAAGCTGCTTTCTGTCCCCTAACTTCTTACCTTTCCTTGTGTTCTGCCTGTTTATGGACCTCTCTATTACTCTACAAACACCATATTTATGGCACAATGGAAAGAGCTGAAATTAGAATCTGGAGAGAATCGAATTCAAATCCCAGCTCTCATTCTTGGTAATTGCATGACGCTGACAAAGTCACCTGAGGATTCAGTTTCCTCATCAGTGAAATAGTAATAATTATGCTGGTCCTATCTTCATGTCACACAGGGTTGTTGGAAGGAAAGATTTTTTGTAAATTTTAAAGCACTATGAATATTTAAACTATTGTTAATCTATCCTAGATGCTCCTGCCCTCCTCCTTCCCTCTGGGGCCTGTTGTTGTTCAGATATGGCCAACTGTTCATGACCCCGTGGACCACAGCACATCAGTATTGTTCTTGGGATTTTCTTGGAGAAGATACTTCCATTTTCTTTCCCAATGAATTAAGGCAAACAAAGGTTAAATGACTTGCCCAAGGGTCACACAGCTAGCAAATATCTGAGGCAGAAGCCTGGAATTCTTTCCACTGAATCACCTAGCTAAAATCAATCTGAAAAATGATTCATATTATGGAATTAATAAGTGATAATTACTTCTGTTTCTACTCTCCCAGTATTTATTATCATTATTGCAATTTGATCCAGGCCTGTGATTTCACCAGCATAAAGAACTCTGGGTGTGGAATTACCTTCCACCAATGAAGATGAGGAACTTCTCTGTCATTTATAGTCTTAGAGACTTAACTGGGGTAGTGAAAATTTAAGGGATTTCCCGTTGTCACTCAGTGTGATGGTGTCAGGTTAAACACGAACTCAGATCTTCCTAATTCCAAGATTATGCCTCTCTCTGTCTCTCATGGCTACATAATTTTGATTTTCTGAAATACATTATGTGTCTAACTGTCTATGCCTTTCTCTCTCTCTCCTCTCTTTCCTTCCTCTCTCTCTCTCTGTCTCTCTCCTTCTCTCTCCTTCTCTCTCTCTCTCTCTCTCTCTCTCTCTCTCTCTCTCTCTCTGTCTCTCTCTCTCTGTCTCTCTCTCTCTCTCTGTCTGCCTCTGTCTCCCTGTCTCTGTCTCTCTGTCTCCTGCCCCCCACGTCTTCCTCTGTCTCGCTCTGTCTCTATCTCTCTGTATGTATGTATATGTATATATATGCATATCACATATATGTAACTTTATGATAAAATATATGTACTTATTCTCTAAATTAGTCTACCTGGGATAAAGCTCCAATTACCCTGCCCTCATTATGACCCAACATTTGGCATGGGTTGTCTTTACTCTTTTATTAATATTATTAGCAAATCTATATGCTTCTGATCTCAGTGATGATTGCTGTATCTTAAGTAGGCTGTAACTTTTAGTAGACTTGGCAATCCAGCACCATTATTATTACTTGTTTTTGATAATAATACTTCATATCTATATAGGACTACCATGTTTACAAAGACATTTTCCTACAAATATCTGTGAAATAGGGAGAGGAAGTTTTTGTCATTCTCATTGAGGAAATTGGGGGTCAGAAAAGTTAAATTATTTGTCTATGGTCCTTTGTTCAAGAAGTGTTCTAGTCAGACATGCTTGAATACTATTGGGGGCTGAAAACAATGGCTAATGGTGGAAAATTTAAGCCCGTGAGGGAGGCCTCCTTTGAATACCCAATAAAGCTACTCTCTCCATACCTGTGTGTATATGTGTGCATATACATGTACACACGTATATAAATATATATACATATACGTGCATATATATGTATTGTATACATGTATGTATAGATGACGGTATGTAGAAAGTAGCTCATATGTATGTGCGTGCATATATATTTGTGTGTGCATGCATGTTTATGTAGATTTATGTATATGCATGGGTATGTATATACATGTATACACATATGCATACATACTCACAATCATAGCCACCACCCACATACTAATAAATATTGTAGAACCATGGGCAGCCACTTAGTGGTATTAGGGCTGGTAGCTTATGTCTTGAGGATTTCTCTGGCTGGGTTCTCTCCCTTTTCTGGGACTTGTCATAGTAACTAAAGGGGGAAAATTTCTAAGTAAGGCATGTGCTGTTGTCCTAGACTGCACGAATACTTCTTGGATCCATGCCACCACCTGCTGTGAGGGCACATGCATCACTCAGCCCTCCCTTCCTTGTCAACACCACATCAGAATGAGTTATCCTTTACAGCTGATCAGTGACTTTCCTCTGCTGAGGGACTTGTTCAGCCTTGGAATTCTTGCTGCAGGAAAGAGAACAGGGATGAGAGGGCACAGAAAGTTCTAGATAGAGGGTGTAATGGAGGTTCCAAGCATGCCAATTTAAATCCTTTCAGGATTCAGGAGAAGGATTAAGTAATGAAGTCTTTTAAATGACCCAGAATTATAAGGTGGTCAAACCTCCATTATGGTAGAGAGATGGTACAAAGTAAGCTAAGGGGATAAAAATAGAAACACTACAGAAGAGACCTTAACAGAGAGCTTGCAAGTATGTGGCTAACAGAGCTGGACTTCCCTAATCTCTGTTGTTATTGTTCAATCATGTCCAACTCTTTGTGACTCCATGGACCATAGCACCAGCAATATTGTCAATGGGGTTTTCTTGGCAAACATAGTGGAGTGGTTTGCCATTTCCCTCTCTAGTGGATTAAGGCACTGTGTGTATATACATATACACACACATATAAATGTATACATTCTAGTGTCAGAGGCCAAATTTGAACTCAGACCTTCCTGCCTCCAGGTCCAGCACTCTATCTACTGAGCCACCTAGCTGTCTCCACTCTAATCTAGTCTAGGCTAAATAAGAAATTTGGAAAGTAGCACTGGTGAAGAGAATTGTAAAATGATCACAAGAGTGAAGTGATCATAAATATTCACGGAGTCTGGGGACTAGATGAAAAGACATCCTCTCAGGAAGTTGGGATACAAGTGTCTCCCCACAAGAACCATGCTAGAAATAGATAGACAGACAGACAGACAGATAGATAGATAGATAGATTGATTGATTGATAGGCAGATAGATAGATAGATGGATAGATAGATTGATAGGCAGATAGATAGATGGATAGATAGGTAATAGATGATAGGTTGACAAATAATAGATGAATGGATGGAGGGAGAACAAAAGAGTGAGAGCATTTATGAAGTGCTTAATAAATTATTAAGTGTCAGACACTGGAAAGGCAAGATGAGCATGATTTTGTGATTCAGTCAACAAATATGCATCTACTGCATAGAATTCAAAGAATTAAATGTAGGTCCATGAAAAGAAGCCCTCTGGTATTAGGGAATGGACCTGGGATCTCACTGACAGAAGGAACTCTCAGGTGAGGAAACACGCTCCACCATGCAGGTGGGTAGTTTCTCTGCAACTTCTCATCTTAGACAATTGCCTAGAGCAGCAGAAGATTGAGGGGCTTGTCTGGGGTCACACCATCAGTACAAATCAGAGGCAGATCTTGAACCTGGGTCTTCCTAGCTTGAAGGATCTCTCTCTCTCCACTATGCCAACTCACTTTCATATAGTGGGAGAAAACGGTTCTTCTTCCTTCATTCATTTCCTACATCTCTATCAAAAAAGCATGCCAAGAATGCTATTAAGTACCAGTTATGTTCCTGGAACTGTGTGAGGAGCTCTGGACAATACAAAAGAGGAATAAACCACAGTTTTTTCAAGTATTTGAAGAGCAACATGGCCTGCTCTGCAAGGCTGCAATAAATGGGTGCAAGTCCTAGGCAATCCAATTTGGGTTTAATGTAAGGAAAAAACGTCCTCAAAATTAGAGATTTCTGAAAGCATCTCCTAACAATTGTAGCTGTCCAAAAATGGAATGGAATCTCTTGGGAGTAGTGAGTTTTCTATTGCCAGGGGTCTTCAAAGGAGCTTGGGGGTGGGGGGGAGTTGTGACTCATCAGGAATTTTATTAAAAGGATCCTTGGTCAGGTATAGATTGAATTAATTTGCCTCTGAGGGCTCCTCTGAGATCCTGTGATTATATGATTTTCTTTCCTTGAGAGGCTTATGATCTAATTAAAGAAAGCTAATATTCATAAAAACAATTAGATACTAATGAAGTGCTAAGTGTTATCTGTGAAGCCAGAGAAGGCTGGCACTTGATGTGAGTAGAACTGATATGGAAGGAGGACGGGAGAGTCGAACATTCTAGGCACCAGAAAGAATATAAGGAAAAGCCATGGAAAACTACACCATGACTAAAGCCAAAATGTATTTTAGAGATTTTCTACACCACTCCCCCCAAGACAATTTGAACCCATGATTTCCTGAGTATGGGGAGATCCCAGTGAGGAAAGTCCCTTCTACTATCAAAAGCCCCGAAGCTTTGAAAATTACCTGAACAGTAAGTTCAATGACTTGTCTAGGGCCCCACAGCACTATGTTTCAGTGCCAGGCCTTGGATGCAACTCTCCCTCCCTCTGAGGCTGATTGTTGTATCCACTATGCTGCTAATTGTTGACATTGGTATAGCAATTTATGGTTAACGAAGGTCTTCAGAATCATTATTTTAATTGATCGTCACAACAACCTTGTGAAGTAAATAGGTATTTTATCCTCTTCTACGAATGGGAAAACTTTATTTCAGAAAGATTAAGTGAGATAGCCACCCCAAAATACCCATAAAACAGGACTCTAAGCCAATCCTAGAACTCCAAAACGCACACGAAGATACTTCCCACTAAAGTCAGCTCAGCTACGAGGAACCGTATCAGCACTGTGAACCGAAACCAGCCTGCCCTGAAGC
>CM053584.1:354197694-354218992 GCA_028627135.1 Pseudochirops cupreus
ATCTGTGACCTCACTAATGTGAGAACTCCTTATTAGAGTACAGATCTCATGTTATCCATGCCCTGTCATTCTGTTACTGTTGTCCATATTCTCCAACATTAGTGAGGCCATAGCAATCAAACAGGATCAGAGCACTCTTATCTAGGTAGCCCTGCCCTGGGGCTCTGTCATATGTCATAGAGGTTCTTCAAGATAAAGGTCTCTAAATTTCAAAAATCTAGGGGAGGGGTCTTAGTCTCTGGAGGTAGAAGTCAGTATACCAAGGCTGTTGTTTTATTCTGCTGAAGCATTAACAAATTCTCTTCCAACCCATTATATTAACCCCCTACAGAGCTTAATGTTTCAAGTGTTCCTCTCCTCCCCTCTCCTCCCCTCCCCTCCCCTCTCCTCCTAATTGTTGGGTTTTGCTTTCTAATCTACTTTATGTATAATTTCATACCATGTACATTCACAGTTATGGCTGTTATGTTTATTTTCCACCTCCATCAAGTCCTTTTATTCTATTTCTTCTTATTTCCTCTACCATTGAGTTGAAATGATCACTTTCCCAATTCTTTATCCAACCTTCTGTTCACTTCTCTGCATTTCTACTATTTTTATGTTTTTAATCTATTTATTTTAAAAATTGAGTATTCTCTGTCTCAGTCTAGATAAGAAGGAGATTTATGAGATTACCACACCTCCCCATATCACTGAATGTTGGTGCTTGAATAACCTCCTTCTACAGCAATGGAGAAGGAAATGGCAAACCACTCCAGTATCTGCCAAAAAAAACCTGGAATGGGGTTGGGAAGAGTCACACCCTACTGAACAACAAATAGCTTGTCAATTGCAGTAAATACTCCTTCTGCCTCCTTCAGTCTCCTTCCCCAAGGCTATTTTCCCACTTCTCTTTATTTTGGAAAACTCACATGCATTGCTTACCTTTGTTCTCTCATTAACTTTTAGATAGAATTTTCTTTTACTCTCAGGATGCATACATATGATCATCACTTAGTTTTTTCTAGTTTTTCAAACTTTGTTTTACCTTTTAAAAAGTTTCTTTTTTATTGTTTTTGCCCTTTGAATTTTCTACCAATTTATGATTTTCTCAAAAGGAATGTTTAGGAGTCACTGATTTTTTAAAAAGTTCATAATTTTCTACATGATTATGCTAACATTTATAGGATATTTTAATGACAAGCTAATTTGCTTTGCCTTTTAATCTGTTATGTTCTAATACTATTTTCTTTTCCCTTCATGAGTGTTACTGAGATTTTATGGAACATGATCTGCTTCTTCACAGATGTGTACAATCTTTCTTCTTTAACCTGTAAGTTCTACACATTTACAAAGGTATTACTAAGTGTATACTTTTTTTTTCTCCAGGTTTCTCTGTGGTAGAGAACTATAGATTCTATCAGTCTTTCCTTCCTTCTGGTTCCAATATTTCTGGGCAGTTTTGTTTGTCTGATTTCCTGAAATGTGCATATGCATGCATTTATGTACACATGCATGTATATATGAGCATATGTGTGCATATACATATGTATACATCTGATATATGCTCACCTTGTACGTATAACATGTGTATGTTTATATAGGTGTATATGTATATGTATAATGTTTCATGCATACATATATATACAAAGATACAGCTGCTAAGTGGCACAGTGGATAAAATGCTGGGCCAGGAGTCAAGAAAATCTGAGTTCAAATCTATCTGCAAACACTGGTTGGCCCAACTTATTTTTGTTTGCTTGAGTTTCTTTGTCTGCAAAATGGGGATCTTAATATTTCTCAGGATTGTTGGGAGGATCAAATGAGATAATAATTATAAAGTACTTAGCACAGTGCCTGGCACAAAGCTCTATATAAAAGTTAACTATTCCATTTTTATTTATTTTATGTATATGCATATGTATGTGTGTGTCTCTCTCTATATACATATAGGCTATGTTTCTCTGTTCCTCATTTCCCTCTTTTGTTGTTTTTTGGAAGTTGATACCTTATATGAACTTCTAAAATTTTTGTCTTTTGACTTTCTGAAGAGGTGCTGAATGGCCTATGTAATATATTTTGGGGTAACTTTAAGATTTTATAACATTGTTGTAATTCAGTTTTGTGTTAAGTTGTAAAAGCCACATTTCTTCTCCCCCAACTTTAAAACATTAACTTTCTCCCCTTCCCCCAGCTGTACTGTGTCTTTCCCTGCCCCAGCCTAGAGGTACTTCCTCTCAAACCATTAACTCTTCATTCAAGGTACTACCTCCTTTTGTCCTAGCAAACCAAACCCATCCACTTGCAAATCTCATTTAATTTGACCTCAAATCTGATCGCTGGTCAATGTTATGACATATCAGGGCCAAAACCACACCTCTAAGCCCTGGTGCCCCCCTGTTTGTCCCAGTGTATTATGGGTAAAACACATGAGCAGTTGATGTGAAGGGTGCATGTCCCTTTAAGTATTAGCCACTCCCTGGTCCCTCCCTAACTCCACCTTTGTACACCTCATTACCCTAATGAACTTATGATTGACAGCCATAGGTCTTAAAAACTGTGTTTCACTTCCTGCTCTTGGCAGATGGCCCTTTCTGGCTTTTTCTAGCAGGTAGTCGTTCTAGCAAGCCATCTGCCTGCTGCAGAGCGTCACACTTCCAGACTTTCTCTGACCCCCCCCCCCACCCTTGCCCCTTGTGAGCTTTTCCTAGCCAGGTTTCCTCACCCTATCCCTTTTTGTCCTGTGAATCAATAAACTTTTGTAAATCTGCCAAAAGACAGCTGAGCCTGTAATTCTTTTCAGACATGAACCTAGAAAGGATTTCTCATTAGAAATCCCCCAAAACCTATCCCTCATCATTACCACTAACATCTCGTCTTTTATTATTGACTTTTGAATTCTATTTCCTCCATACTTTTTCTCAAGATGTCTACTGTTCTGTAAAATTTTGTCATTTGTTGGTATAAACTGTTTCTTTTTTTTTTGTTTTTTTTTTTTGGAGGGCAATTGGGGTTAAGTGACTTGCCCAAAGTCACACAGCTAGTAAGTGTGTCAAGTATCTGAGGCTGGATTTGAACTCAGCTCCTCCTGACTTCAGGGCCAGTACTCTATTCACTGTGCCACCTAACTGGCCCAAACTGTTTGTTTCTTATTGATTAATTCAAGGATTGTTTTTTTTTTTTAAATTAAGCCTTATAAACACTTGCAATTTTCAAGACCATGCTATATCCTTTTCTGAATTGCAAAATTATTTTCTACTGGAGTTTTATCCTGAGCTTTTCTTTCCCTATGGCATTATTCCAGTGCATTAGGAATTTTCCCTTGCTTGGTCATTCTCTTCTCTCTCTCTCTCTCTCTCTCTCTCTCTCTCTCTCTCTCTCTCAGTTTTTCTCTCTCTCAGTTTAACTCCTTAATTTCTCTCTGTTTTCTGTTTAGAAATTGAGGAATGTGGTTGAATGGTTGAAACATAATTGAAAATTTGCTACAGGTGGCCTTTGGTGATAGTCCACATATACTGCAGATGCTTTCTTTCTTTTTTTTTTTTTTGAGGGGGTAAGGCAGGGCAATAGAGGTTAAGTGACTTGCCCAAGGTCTCACAGCTAGTAAGTGTGTCAAGTGTCTGAGGCCAAATTTGAACTCAGGTCCTCCTGACTCCATGGCCTGTTCTCTATTCACTGTGCCACCTAGCTGTCCCTCCTGCAGATACTTTCAAGTTTTCTTTAACTCAGGAGCTGCTGTAACCATCATTCTGATCTAGCTTGTATCAAGGAGTCCTTTGATGGGACTTGGTGTCAGAATGAGATGTTGAGTGTCTGATAAGGGCTTTTGGCACAGTTTATTTTAAACTTTTTTAGACTCATTAGCCAGTTACTGACCAAGAGGAACTTGTAGCAGAAGATAGTGGAAGGTTAAGCAGAGTGTGGATATTAATACTGCAACCTGAATTTTTTTTCCTTTGGGGATTGCCTCACTAGAATTTCTTTTCTTTCTTCTGATTGTTTCTTTTCTTTGCTTCATTTGGCACTTTACTTACATTACAATTTGCATCAACCAATCCACCCCTAATTGCCCAAGGCAAACAATTCATCCTAAATTGAAGAGAAAGCGTAATCAATGTCTCAGGCTCAGAGTACTGAAAACTCATCAAGTTGATTAGGGAATTTCTGTGATCACCTGGTTACATAAGCAAAATTTGCTGGTCAGAGAGCTCACTACAGTTTAAGGGCAGAAGCATGAAACCAACTTTTTTGCAGCTGTTTTCTTTTTTCATCAGGGTTTAATTTACTGTAATTATTTTATCCTTGGCATGTACCAGATCTCTCAGGATCCTTCCATGTTTGCCATTTTATTGTTATCCTTGGGCATTTTGGACTTAAATCTTCAGATTCATTTATGTGTAATTTGAAAGTTCATTTGACAAGTGCCCTTTGTAGTCAGATGAGCCATTTTATACCAAAATTATATAATAATGACTTATTCTTTGCCAAGGGTATGTGAACTAAAATCCTAGGAGGCTTAAAATTAAGAACAAATGATATCTGAGAGGACTCAAGCCTTGGGAAGTTCTATCTCCTACTCCACACATTTACTTCTCCTTCAGACTTTAGACTAGGAAACCTCTGACTATTTACTCAATGTTATCACTTGGTCAAGACATACAGTATTTTAGAAAGCTATTTTTTAAGCTTCCTGTCCCCATTCTGCAAACCTAGAAGTGGCCACAGGATGGGTGGGCAGAGGGTTATATCCTGAAATATACGGCTATGGATTTAGAGTTAGAAAAGACATTGCAGATTATCTAGTCCAAAATTCATATTATAAAGATGAAGGGGAAAAGAGGTGAAGCACCTTACATAGGAATAAGAAGAAAAATCTTGGGCTGGGATTTGATCTCGGGTCCACTGATGCCAAATCCAGTGTTCAAGGGGTGGCTACACATTTCCTCACTTACGCACATTTCATTTTGAATAGAAAGACATTTGTTTGGAAATCACTTTGTAAACTTGAAAGAACTATACAAATGTCAGTTATCAGCATCAGCATCAGAATTATCATTATCATCAAACTTACACAGCAGTTAAGTGATTTATTACTACAATATTGCTCCAGACGCAGTTTGCCCCAATTTATAGATTATACCACTCCCCCATGAGATCTTATTGAAATAAACAAATATATACAGGACACAAGATTATACTGCAAAATAAAACCTATTTTAGGCTTTGTTACTTGTGTCACATTTTGAACAAGTGTGACACGTTTGGGCTGATAAGAGAATTGCTTGACTCTCCTACTCTACTTTGAAGGGAAGGAATAAATTTTGTTTTGTGGAAGTGGGTGGTCCTCACATGTCACAAGCTAAAACACAGTGGTGATTCCTATGTGTTTACAAATTCTTTCCACCCCCATACAGTCCCACAAAACTGAATTGAGACCCCTTTTCAAAAAAGGAGAGATCTCTCCAGTTTTAACACACTATCCAAAGAAAAAGGTACTACAGGGATAGGAATTTTAAGTAGGCACAATGTTTCTCTCATGTTGGAATCTGGCCAGAATATAAAGGTTAATAACTCAATTCCCATAAGTGGTATCATGGGGCCTTTAATAACTACAAGTGGTCAGAATCAGTTTTACACCTCATCTGAGAGATGCCTCCTAGGAGAATGCGCACTCAACACCCTAAACAAAAGGAAGAAAATTCGATTCTGGGGTTGTTGAGGGAGGAAAGGGGCCGAGTGGTGGTTGGGATTCTACAAGGGCTTTAGATTCTTGAACAAACTTTACAAATAAATGTTTCAGAAATCAAATCCTGAAATTGAGGAATTTGGTTTTATGATAATATACCAGGATCCTGGCCTTTGCTTTCAATCTTGCAGTCACTTACCAAGAACATAGAGACCTTCTCTAGTATCATATCAAATAATAGATTCGTTGATATATCCACAAAAAACACATTGCTTATAATAAGAAGACTTTCTATGTGCCTGGTACTGTGTTAAATACTTTATAAATATTATCTCGTTTGATCCTCATAACCCTAAGATGAAGATACTATTATTATTCCCATTTACAGATGAGGAAACTGAGGCAAACAGAGGTTAAGTGACTTGCATAGGATCACACTGCCAGCAAGTATCTGGGTTCAAATTTGAACTCAGATCTTCCTGACTCCAGGTCCAGAGCTCTATCTACTGACACTGTCCCATAGGTAGTAAGCATCAAAGGCTGTGTGTGAACCCGGGTTCTCTGACATCAGAGTCACTTCTAATTCCATTGTACTCTGATGCCTCCTAAGTTTCGGTATCCTCATCTGTAAATGGGAATGATAATATCACATGGTTGTTGGGAGACTCAAGTGAGAGACTGCACGTGTAATGGAAATCTGTTGCATTTCTAGCCTACCTAAGTTGGTACCATCCATGTGGAGACATTAGAGCGTTGCTTCTAGGAGATCACTCATGGACATTTTATGTTGACTCTGAAGGAGTCTTTTTTCCATTGTCTGTGTAGCATATTCAAAGGCTACTCACACAGTCAAAGGCATATTCAGAGAGTTAGCACCAGTGATAGCTTTTGGGGCATTAGCCCCAAAGGAGGGAAGAACCCATGATTCCTTCCCTCACCATGGAGAGAATGTGGAATAAGGAAGAGAAGTCCTAAAATCTCCTTCTCCAACCTTACCTCCTACCTTCATTGCCTCAGATCATGTTGGCCCTGAGAAACATGTCTTGGTCTTCAGCTCTTTTAAAAATTCTTTTCAGTTCTAAATGCAAAAAAAGTGGAGTTTCCCATCTGGCATTAGCGGGGGGGGGGGGGGGGGGGGGAAAGAGGCGGGGATGAGCCACAGAGTTCTGGGAGTCCAAGAATATAGCCCAACAGTGATGCCCTTAGGAGTAAGGGCATAGGGATACCAGCCCAACAGAAGTTTTGATGCCTGCTTTGGATGTGAATTTGGTAGGATTAGGACTATGTTGGAACCAAGCTAAATTGTTAGTCTAACACCTCTCTGAACCCTGCTCCTCCCCAAAATGGTAAAGGGGGTGGAGTAGGAATCATGCTTTTGAGGACTTGGAAAAATGCTCTTTTGTTCTGTCTACACCTTTGAAGTAAACATTCCTTTTGTAAAGGCTATCTAATACGAAGTAGCTAACTAGAACTGAGAATCTAGTCACTACGTCCCTAAAAGGTGGGGATGAAGCAATAAAGGCTAGAGCTATTGGCAGAAAAAAAGAGAAATCCTAAACCCTTAATGGGCAAGGGGTGGGAGGAAATGTAATAGGTCTTTAGAGAGTGTGTCCAGAGTCAACCATGTGACATATGAAAGGTGCTTTGCAAATTTTAAAGCAATATATAAATGTCCAACTTTTTGCAGGTGTGAGAATTTATAAGAACATAAACTATGTGAAACTGGACAATTGTAGGAATATAGAGTGAACAGAATCCAGCTTTGTCCAACTTAGGACATGTCTTAAGGATGCTTATTTTTTCCACCAAAATTTGGATTCCTAACTCATGGGACCCTGAGCTCTGATAGATAAACATTCAATAGATAATGACTGGAATCAGGCCACCATTCTACTTCCTGGCCATCTAATAGCTATGCTTCTGCATGGGTGGTACTCTTTGCTGCCTCCCACCCCTCACCTGCCAACTCTCTAGCTTCCCTATATGTATTGTCTTTCTCCATGAGAACATTAGCTTCTCTAGTGAAGAGACTGTATCATTTTTTGTATTTACATAAATATAGTGATTAATAAATAACAAATAAATAAAAGTGCTTAATAAATTCTTCCTTCTTTCCTTCTTCCCTCCTTTGTTCCTTCCTTCCTTCCTTCCTTTCTTCCTTCCTTCTTTTCTTCCTTCCCTCCTTCGTTCCTTCCTTCCTTCCTTCCTTTCTTCCTTCCTTCTTTTCTTCCTTCCTTCCTTCCTTTCCTTCCTCCCTCCCTCTCTCCTTCCCTTCTTTCTTTCCTTCCTTCTTTCCTTCCTTCCCTTCTTTCTTTCCTTCCTTCCTTCTTTCTTTCCTTCCTTCCCTTCTTTCCTTCCCTTCTTTCCTTCCTTCCTTCCTTCCTTCTTTCCTTCCTTCCTCTCTATTTCTCCAGCTCTCTCTCCCAAATATATGTGCCTACACACACACATATATATGTACAAGCATATGTATCTTATATACATGCAATGCATGTTTATGTAGGTCTGTATGTGCATGGATATTCTACATGAACACATATATTTAGCAATTCAGACACATACTTTATGATTCTTTTAGGTTTAGACATATGGTATTAATGTTTCCAGGGATATTTACTTTTTAAAATGATTTGCCTTTTGAAGATTTTTAGCATAAATGAGTGTTATATTGTGTCAAAAATTATTTCTGTGTATATTAAGAATTTTTTAATTTGGGATATTTTTGCTTTTAATGTGATTAATTATATCCATTATTGTCCTAACATTGAAAGACTCTTATATCCCTGTTAGAAATTGAATTGGGTCATAATCAATGATTGGGGGTTGAGGGGATAAATTGCTATATTTTAGCCAGGATTTTTATTAACGTTACTTAATCAATATTCATTAATGACATTGGTCCATAGTTCCCCTCTTTTTGCTTTAGCTCTTTCCCTGTTAAGGTTTTAGTACTATATTTGTCTCATGAGAGAAATTTGAGAGGATGCTTTCTTTCTTAATTTTTGAGAATAATTTGTCTTGTAAAGGTATTCGTTCTTCGATAAAAGTTTGATAGAATTCTCCTGTGAATCCATCGGGACCAGGAGTTTGTTTTTGTTTTGTTTTAGAAATTCCTTTACAGCTGGTTCTAATTTCTTTTATGAGACAGGATTGTTTAATATCTCTATTTGGTGTTCTGTTAATATGAGTATTTTATAATCTTGAAGGTAATCCTCTATTTTGTGCTCTCAGTTTTATTGACTTTAGTCTTTCAACTCTTAGACTCTTAGATTATATAAACATTTGTCATATCTAAGCACATATCTACAAAAATAATTTCTCATCTTTAGGACATCAGGAATACATAAAGAAGGGTATGGCTTCTCTTCACACATGACCTTCAGATCATACCCAAGAGAGAGTGATGATCTGTGGGAATTCCACCTTCAGATGAAGGGGAGCCACATAAATTTTCCATTTTTAATTCATAGAGGTAAAAGATGTTTTCATTAATTAAGTGGTGATTTCTTAGTTTTAAATGGACAACAAAACTTTAAAATTTCCCTGCCTTCTTTTTTCTTTTTAGACATGAGCTCTCAGAAAAAAAATGACCCCAACTTTTAGGCACTCTGTGCTTAAGAGTTTTCCCAAAATCCTAACTCATAAGGCCCAAAGCATATACGTGAATTTACTAGTACAAATGAGGACATATTGATTAAAACTAAAATGAATTTAATCAAACGGAATAGTAGTAAAAGTTGTAAGAAATTTTCCCCAATAATATTCAAGGGTAAGGTAAACTCTTCCAAGGTTACCATATTAATAAGTGGGGGAGAGTATACTCGATAAAGGACATATGTAAATGGAGAAACCACACAACAATAATTTGTGATGTAAAGGTATTTATTTATTATTTTATAAAGGTTTGATAGAAGTCTCACAAGGAAGGGTAGGCATATGTAAAATGTGTGGCCAAGACACAGACATGTCCAGTGTATTATCTACCTCTGATACTGCAGAGCTACTGTTATTCCTTGGTCATGTTGTCAGGTTTGACAAATTATTTCCTGATCTGGGGTTCTCTGCTTTTCTATTATTTCTGCTGATTCTCTGTTGGGCATCCCTGATATACTGCTCCCTGTAGGCATCTCACCAGTTGCTGTGAATACGCTCTGCTACCATCTGCTGGTTTTAGTTTACTCTCTGCTGACATCTGCTGGACTGAAGTTGCTGTGTGGTTTCTTCTCTATGGGGAGAAGGTTCTATCTGCTTTATAGTTTATAACCCTAGGATATCTTTAGCTCTTTTGTGATGTAGACCTTAGCCAATCATATAACTAGACAAGATTATAGCTATAGGACTGAAAGGTACTTCCAATGCCATATGGTCCAATACCTTCATTTCACAGATAAGAAAACTGAAGCCCAGAAAGGTCTTTGAGATTTTAAAATTTATGTTATAAACTTTTTTTCCTCCTACTACTCAAGGATCTCCTAGTTTGAGTTCTTATGGAAGTAATGGTCTGAAATTCTTTTTAACTAGGTCAGGAGCCTGGTTGCCCTTCACATCTTCCTGGATATTCAATTTAGCAAAACTAAAAATGAGCTGAGTACAGCTGAGGGGAATTCTTCTAATCCCCAATAATGACAATGGCTGTCATTTCTACGATCTTAGTAGCAATAATGAAAAAGAACCAGGTGGAGATGGAAGAGTGGTTTACCTTTGTCCTATTTCTCATCACTTTATTTTTCTTTTATTATTATAATAATTATTTTTTTTATATTTTTACTTGGGAAAATGAGTCCATTTTGTTTAGTAGGAGTCCCTCATCTTTCATTTGTTCATTAATTCAGTGATTCATTTCATATTTATCAAATTTCGACTATATGTTGGTGATGGAGACAGAGAGAAAGAAGGAAAGATAGATAGATAGATGGATAGATAGATAAATATGATATGAAGATTCAGTTCCTTCCCTTCTGATACTTACAACCTAGTAAAGGTGATATAAACATGTACACAAATAATTTTTAAAACAAATTAGAATATTATAAGTGTATAAGAGAAGGATAAAGTGCTTTGAGAGGTGAGAGAAAGCACTTACGGCTCCATAGAAGACAGCATTTGAGCTTGGCCTTGAAGGTAAGCCAGATTTTGAGAATGTAAGATTGCTGGAGGGATTAGGCTTTCATGCATGAGGAATACCTTTGAGCAAAGTCATCAGATACCTTAGGAAAATGGAGAACACTTTAGCTTGGCTGAAGCATAGAATATGTGAGGGGTAGTAATGGACAAGACGGTGTGAAGTCAAATAATGGGTGATCTTGAACATTAGGCTATTTTAAAAACAGTACCCCAAGAAATGCTTAAGTAACTAATAATAGATGAAATGAATTCGAGATCTCTCTTGCTTCATTGAGTTTTAAATGCTGAGTGTTCAACTAGTGCAGGAGGCCTTAAAAAGTCATCTGTGAGGCCAAGGACAGAAGGAAACAAATGTTTGGAAGCAAAGATGGAAATAAAGGCGGAAAAAAGGCAGAACAGGTTTGAGGATTAAGACATTACCACCCACAGTCTGGGTTTAGTTATTTCAGGACTGTGCTTGAGATCATGCTAGGACTAGATTTCTGTCCAACCCCCAATTCCATAGGCCACTTAACACCACGTAAGCCAATAACTATCTGGCTTCACTCCCCAACCCTGTCCTCTCCCTCTCCCCCTCCCCCAGGACCTTCTCTACGGATGATTTCACACGCCCAACACCTTTCTGCATAGCCTTGGGAAAGTTCAGTTTAGGTCAACCTTGGGGAAGGGCAATCTGGGCAATGCCATGGTGATTGGCTGTCGTTCCAGAAGCGAATAAATAAATTAATAAATCAGCTGACTTTTGTGGATTTACGTCCACAAAAGCATGAGACGGAAAGTGTCACATATTGGACAGGGAAATAAACAAATAATAACAAAATAAGATTTCCATTCTCCTGACCCAGGAACTTGCCATTGGCAGAGGGAGAAAGGAATCACGCTTTCCTTTAAATCGTACAGAGCAGGGGTCTTTCCCTTTCCTCCAGAACTTTGTGGGTAAGACTGCTAGGTGCAAGGCATGAAGCCCAGAAGCAATCTTTGTCCACTCTCCCACCAGCTCAGCAGAATACTGGAAGTAGGAAAACAGGTCTCTGCCCTCCCTTGAACACTGACAGCTGTGGTTTCTTGCTGGGGAATTAAGCACGTGGCTAGGATTCCAGTTCAGTTTGGCCCCAGAAGGCCCACAGCCCCAGATTTCTCCAATGGGATTGTCATTATTGATGGTGCTCCTTTGTTCTTGGTTTTAATCTTGGCATCTCAGATGCTGGCATTTTTGGATCCCCGTGGGTTTAGAGTCATTCCCCTATGATGCCTAAGCTACCATGTAATTTTCATTATTGCTGGAAGGATGTTGCTACTTTAAAGTACAGACTGAGCATACATACAGCTATGGAACCATGCATAAATTCCACTCCAGTGAACTGTGAGGACCTAGAATTCATTAGCCTGGTGTTTCTCTTCTACAGGCCTTTATTTTCAGCAGCTGCTCCTTCTAGGCATAAGGGAGAACACATTCAAGTTACCATCAGGGAAAGAGTCATCTGAGCCCTACTAGAAGGTGTTTGGAGACAGACTGAGGAGATCGTTGGATCATAGATTCAGAGATGGAATGTGCCACAAAGACTGTGTCTTGTTCAAACCCTTCATTTTATAGATGAGGGAACTGAGGCCTGCTCAGAGTCACTCAGATACAGGTGGAATTTACAGCTAGGTCATCTGACTAGCCCCAAAGCTATCGCCACTATACCACGCTGCCTCCAAGGATGTGGAAAGTGGCTCCCAGAGACCAATGCATTTTTTTTTTTTTGCTTTTTTGGAGGGCAATTGGGGTTAAGCGACTTGTTCAAGATCACATGGCTAGTAAATGTTAAGTGTCTGAGGCAGGATTTGAACTCAGGTCCTCCTGACTCCAGGGCTGGTGCTCTATTCACTGTGCTACCTAGCCGCCCCTACCAATGCATTTTTGGTGTAATGCAGACAGCACTAACTTGGGAGTCAGGAGAGTTGGGTTCTAGCTCCTGACATACACCAAGTTATTTTGGTGTTCTGGGCTCAACATTCTGGGCACACCTTCTTCACCTGTGAAATGGAGTCAGACTAAATTCTGATATCCAAGGTTTCTTTCTATCTCTAAAACTCTATAGATTTACATTTTTGTTCAGTGGTTGATTCAATTGGGGGGATATTCATTTCTTTATAGATGTCAGTAGAAGAGTATAACAACAATGCTACTTGCAGCTGTTGTGGGGGTATAAGACCAATAACAACAGCACACAGGAGGGCTGCTAGCACAGGTTCTTTGATCTGCTTTTCTAAAGGAAAGCAACTCAAAAGGAGTTAACAATCTTACTTTAATCAAACATATATATATATATATATATATATGTATATATATATATACACACACACATATATACACATACATATGCATATATATACATATATACACACATACATATACATACATACTTACACATACATCATTTACTTAGTTCAGGTGAAAAAGTCAGCACACTCAACTTCAGAAAAAATACAAGCAGAAATTCCAAGCAGAAATAATAGCATAAGACTAACAGACAGGGCTTCTAACTGTCTGACCAAATAATACATACATTGCAGCTCAACAGACAGATCCAGCTATCTGACCATTACATATATACATAGTTACCAGAGAGAGAAACACCAACATCTGGGTTTCTAAAATTGGGGGGCTCCTTAATGACTACCCAGAGTCTCATCTGGTCAAACACTCTTCCCATGAGTAAGTATATCTATGTATCTATATCTATATCTGTATCTATATCTATCTGTATGTATGTATATATGTGTGTGTGTGTGTGTGTGTGTGTGTGTGTATTTCTTCAGACTCAGAGGGCATCACAACCCTTGTGACCCACTGCCTAATTACAAAGTAACAAAAGGTGTGGGTCTTCCTGAAAAACAAGCTTCCCCTAATCAAGCTTCTCTTGTTGGGCTCCATGTGATGCCTATTAATGGGCAGGGAAGATCTTCAACTCCCATTATCATTATGCAGAGATAATTGTTTTCCTTAATGTTTGAGAGCTATCATGGTATAATGGCTAGAGCAGTGGTTTTGGAGTCAGAAAGAGCTGGGCTTAAGTCCTGTCTCTGACAAATATTGGTTTTATACCCATGTGACCCAGTGACCCAAACAACTCTGTAAGACTGTAAGTTACAAGGAAGTCACTGATCTGCATTAATAGAGGGAACTAAAATGTGTTGTTGTTGTTGTTATTATAGATTATTATCAACTTTATCATCATCAAAGCACAGTTCCTTTGGTGCTTCCTATAGAAAGACTCTTTGAGTTCCCCTGTTGGTAGACTGTTTGGGCTCTCTCTTCCCCCATCCCTGGATGAAATTTCTTTGTAGTGAGTATGTACTTTTTATATACTTATTTGGGGAATGTATTGTTTCCTCTTAGCATAAGGTAAGATAAAAGAGAGCGGTGTTCATTTTGTTTTGTCTTTGAAACTCTCATGTCTAGTGCTATTGGAACATCGTTGCTTCTCACTGAATGCTCATTGAATAATAACAGTAATTATTTCGGGGCAACATACAAAAAATTTATACTTGTTTTTGGTGTACGACCTTGGAAAAGTTATGTGCCCCACTTTTCCTCTCTGTGAAATGGGGTTAAAAAATTCTTGATTTTTTTGAATCTCTCAAGAATGTTATGAAAATAATTGAGTTGACATATTTCAAAGGAAATCATCTTGCAAAAGAGTGCTGCAACATTAACTTATAGAATTCTTCTCAATTACTTTTTATCTTACTAGTCAATCAATACATTAACCAACAAGTATTTTAAAGCAATTATATCTTAGGCAATCTACTAAATATTATAAATAGAAAGAAAATTAAAAAAAAAAACTCCTGCCCTCAAGATGCTTATGTTCCAGTATGTATATATGCGCGCACACATACACACACATATACACACACTCAGAATCCCCAGTTTAACATACCTAGGAAGTTGTCATTTTGCCTGACAGAAGACCTCCAAAAGCTCACCGTCTCACTATGTAACCAGTTTCAGACAGTTCTAATTTTCAGGGAGCTTTTCCTAACATAGAACCTGAATTTGCATCTTTGAACCAATTCCACCATTGCTCCTGGTTCTACATTCTGATGACAAATGGAACATGTTTAGTCCCTCTTCCATATGACAGAGCTTCAAATACTTGTAATTATGTGCCTCCCAAGTCTTCTCCAGAGTAATCCTGACAGTTCCTTCATTTGAACCTTCTACAACTTAGACTCAAGACCCTTTCCCACCCTGGTTAGCCTCTTCTGGACATTCTTCAGCTTATTAATGTCTTTTTTAAACTGTGAAGGAGACCATTGTAATAGTCTGGCTCAGGGGTGGGGAACCTGCACCCTCAAGGCTACATGTGGCAACTTGTGTGCAACCTTTTGACTGAGTTTAAGTTTTATAGATCAAATCCTTTTGCTAAGGGGATTTGTTCTATGAAGTTTGGATTCAGTCAGAGGGCTGCACTTGAGGACCTAGAAGGTCACATGTGACCTCAAGGCCACAGGTTCCCAGTCCCTGGCTGGGTGATAGGTGAGAAGGGCTGGCATTGAGATGGTAGTTATATGAGTGGAGAGAAGTGGAATGTAAAAGATGGGGAGAAGGAAAGTGCAAGATTTGGCAACCAATTGGATATGTGGGGTGAGTCAAAATGGAAAGTAAAGGATGACCCTGAGATTGTGAGCCTGGGTGAGGGAGGACACAGACATTTGGACTTCACAGTGACACCTAGTGTTGACACTGCCATTGCAAGTCTTAAACAGCATGTCTGTCTTCTATTTACTTTTCTAGTTCTCACTTTCTTGCCTTATTTCACAATTTCCTTTTTTTTTGTACTATGACCTATTAGCCATCTCCTTATATGACATTGCATCTCCTTCTCCCATGTCTTTGTACAAAAATCATGCTCCTAAGCCTGTAATTCACTATATCTTTGCCTTTGCCTAATAGATTTCCTAGCTTCTTTCTGAGTACATACCCATTAAAATGTTCCTGTCTCAGATTACTGAACACACAAACACACACAAAACAAAACAAAACTATTTTTTATTTGTTTTAAAACATTTTTATTAATAATTTCTGTTTCTTACATCACCATTATGTCTCTCCCTTCAAGAGACCATTCTTTATGACAAGTAGTAATTTTTAGAGAGAAAAAGAAGTCAGCACAATTGGTGAATACATTTTAAAAGTCTGAAAACATGGGCAATGTGTAAGACCTCCACAAAAGGGTAAGTTGGGTTGCCTTCTAATATCTCTTCATTTGAGTCCCATTTGATCTTTATAACTTTGTTACATTAACCTTTGTTTTTGGTGTGTCATTCTTTCTATTTACAGTGTTGTGGTTATTGTGGTTACTGTTTTCTTGGCTCTGCTCACTTTATTTCAGTTCATGTAAATCTTCCCATACTTCTTTGTATTCATTGTATGCCACTATTTCTCACAGTACAGTAATATTCCATCACATGCATATACCACAATTTGTATAGTCATTCCCCAATTGATGGGCATTTACTTTGTTTCTAATACTTAGCTATCAGAAAAAGTGTTGCTATAAATATTTCAGAATATATAGGCACCTTTTTCTTGTCAATGACTTCCTTGGGGTATAAGTAAACCCAGGAACGAAGCTTCTGGTTCAAAGGAAATATGGATATTTTAGCCACTTTATCTGCATAATTCTATAGCCTCACTAATAATATATTAGTGTGCCTATCTTCCTTTGAACCCCTCCAGAGCTGATGTCATTTTTTGGTAATTTTTTGACCAATTTTCAGAATTTGAGATTGATATCTTAGGGTTGTTTTGATTTAAATTTCTCTTATTATTTGTGAGTTGGAGCACTTTATCATATGGTTGTGAATGCTTTGCCGTTCTTCTTTTGAGAATAGTTTGTTCATATCCTTTGATGATTTATCTATTGGAGAACGGCTGTTCATGTTATAACTATGCTTCTTTATTAAACAACTCTTATGAAAATGGAAGAGGAGCATTTCCAAGTGTCTATTTGTAAATAACCAAGTTTAATTCCATCTTTTGGACTTTCCCCTGTGTCTGCCTTTACATTGTTAGCATTCTCTTTCATGACATTTCTTTGTATTACCTTTTATATACTTTGTGTTTACCTACTATTCTCCAGTTCTCTCTCTAAACCAGAAAGGGGAAAAGGTAGAAGTCCTTCAGCCCACTTTTATCTCTACCAGCTGCAATGGCTTAGATGTGGGACTTCCTTCTCTCATCTTTTTTAACTCCCTATTCCCTTTGTCCCATATCCTTTTTCCTGGGTCAGGGCAGAAGAGAGAGCTTAGCCTTAGCCTCAGGAGTGAGCTCCATTTGTAGCATTTTAAGTGAATAAACCCAAACACTGTTCTCTGCTAGATATGGGCTTGTTAGAAGGAGTAAAAATAAAATATGCCTCCTGGTATTCTTTGACCATCAGCTGTGCCTTTAGACAAGTTACTTATCCTCTGTAGAATGCAAGCTTCTTGAGGGCAAGAACCATTCCAAATTTTGTGTTTGTATCCCCAGTGCCTGGCATAGTGTCTTATACAAAATGGGTACTTCATACATATTTGTAAACTAGACTTGAATTCAACTAGTTTCCCTTCTGACCAAAACAAGTTATTACCTCTCTAGTTTCTCTTGCCTCAAATTATCAATGACAATTCAGAGACAACAGGGTATAGAGTTCAGACTGCTGGACTTAGAGCATTGAACTTAATTGTATGCACAGGGGTTGCTGAGGCAAATAATGGGAGTTCTATTTCACAATTTTGTTTTTGTTTTCTACTCCTGAAAGAAAAAAAACATAAAGAAGGTGCCTTGGGGGAATCCTTCCCACTTTATTTTGGGGATAGGTCTAGCCCTGTCAAAGTTTACTGAGATTCCTCTCTGAACACACACCGGCAGAACTCCCCCAATCAAAATATGACCTCTATGGTAGGCAGCCTCAGAATCCTTGGGAATTCTGAGTGCATGTCTATTATTGTCAGAGTGGTAATCTGCTTTTTTGGTATTGCATGTGGGCACCCACGGGTGGGGTGGGCTTGGGTGTATCTCAGGGTGAATGCTGCTTTGTGCAGATCCCTAACTGAAGCTGCCTATCCCTTCCATCTTCCTTCACTCCCAGCAGCTGCCATCTGTTTCTGCAAAGGCCTTGCCACCTGTTGGCTACTACTGTCACACACAGTGTCTTGAACCCAGAGAGATTAGATAAATTCATATCTAAAATGACTGAAGAGTAGGGTGAGGGTGGAGGAAAAAAAATTGTTAAAGTGGCTTTCCCTTCCTTCCTTTCTTTTCCCCATTCCCCTGCTGATCACTATCCTTTTCTTTCTCCCACCCTCTCAAAGCTACAGTGAACAGCTGCTGCCTGCCCGGCTGGGTTGGCCTCCTTACCAGTTGCATGACGTCACACATCAATCTTCCATCTTGCTGTAAATCTCTGCAGATCACATTTCACATTTCCAGAACTCTAGTCATAAAGCTCTTTTCTCTGGTATAATTAGTGATTAGAGGAAAAATGTTAGTGAACTTCTTTTTGGTATAAACAGATACTCAATCCCCATCAGTCCTATGAGGAAACTCCCATTAGGATGGCCCTGTCTTGGGTGATTGACTGCACACGAGCTGTATTTCTTAATTAAATGACTCTGATGAAAATGAGAGAGGGCTGTTTCCAAGTATGCATTTGTTTTTTTGAAAGGTCTATTTTCATCTAAAGAATTTTTGTCTTAAAATGAAAAATCTTCCTTCCCCTCATTGTATCAAATAATAAACCAATAGAAATTTACAATTAGTAAAAGGTTCTACTTACCACTACATTTCCACCTACCACAGTTTCTGTTCACAAGCACACAGGATTAGTTTCCAAAAGGTTTCCTCCCTAGCTCAGGCTGCTACTAGTTGTCATTTAGACAGCTAAAGGCTGTGACTGTTGAATTACGTGGGAAGCCTTCAGAGCACTCCATGCTTTTGTAAAGTTGGGCATAAATCGGGCTAGTGATAGTCTCTGTTGATCATTTAACTGTGACATTAATAAAAACACTATGGAATTTAAAGTTTAGATGAGTGGTTTAGCCCATTTTATTGAATGGATTTTATTTTATTTCATTCTTTGTAGTATTCAATGACTTCTTAAGCTTTTATTTAGTATTTTATTTCTCTCCAGTCACATGTAAAAACAATTTTAACATTCATCTTTAAAGCTTTGAATTCTCTCCCTTCCTCCTTCCCCCATCCCTCTTATTGAGAAGGCAAGCAATTTGATACAGGTTATACATGTGTAGTCATGCAAAATATAGTCATAATATTCATGTTGTGAAAGAAAAGATAGATAAGGAAAAAAACTCAAGAGAAATAAAGAAAGTAAAAAAAAGTTTCAATCTGTATTCAGACACCATCAGTTCTTTCTCTGGGGATGGATATCGTTTTTTATCAAAAGTCCTTCAAAGTTGTCTTGGATCATTCTCTCGCTGAGAGTAGCTAAGACATTCAGGGCTGATCATCTTACGATATTGCTGTTACTTTGTACAATACATTTCACTTTGCATAAGCCCAAGCAAGTCTTTCCAGGTTTTTCTGAGAGCATCCTGCTCATCATTTCTTATAGTACAATAGTATTCCATCATAATCATATACCACAACTTGTTCAGTCATTCACCAATCGATGGACATTTCCTCAACATCCAATTCTTTACCCCCCCCAGAAAATAGATACTATAAATATTTGTGCACATGTAGGTCCTTTTCCTTTTTGTTTTTTTTAATCTCTTTTGGGATACAGACGTAGTAGTGGTATTTCTAGGTCAAAGGGCATATGCACAGTTTTATAGCCATTTGAGCATAGTTTGAACGGATTTTATTGTCATACACTCTGGGTTGGATGCTGCATTCAGTAATTCAGTGATTAAGAACAATCAAGCAATGTCAGCCTGGCAGTAACCCTATTGGGATGAACTCTATTACAAAGATAAGAAAAATGAAATGATGATGATGATGAATAAGAATCAAATTCTTCAAATGTTAATGGTGAGTGTCTTGTCATTTTTCCAGGCCAAAAGTCTATCATTCTTTCTACATATATTCATATGGCTTAATTTTGTAAACTTTCCCCATCTTGGGGATTTAGTCTTTTGAAGAAGAGGATCATCCATTTGTCTCCTGGATTTGGAAAATCACTAAGGATCTAAAGCCATAATAGGGGATAGCTAGAGAACTGATTTCTTTTTTCTGATTATTATCAAGAGTTATTTGTATGATTTCCATTGGCTTCCCTTTGGTGGAGAAAGGTAGTACCATAAGCCTGAATGCTGATATAGGGTCTCTGAAGTATTCTGGAATGTGGGTGGGGCACCTGTCTAGAAGTCCCAAATACATTTCCCTTCCAAAGGAAGTCCAAGCCCTCAGAAAAGTACCATGAGGCCAGGTGCCTCTGGCATAAAAGAGGGACTTACTTATACATTGAGAGGTTGCCTCCATAGTAACCACAACTGTGTTTTCCTTCTAAAGGAAGTACAAACCTCAGAGCAATGCCAAGTCTTGAGAACTGCATAGGTATAGGGGGCAAGGTGAGGCTCCCTGGAGAGGAAATCTCATTATCTATTTATGGGCTACTGTGAGCCCTGATTCTGCTAGACATTTTCCATTGGGTGAAATAAAGGATATCTTGTATTCAATATGTATTGTTACCTTAAATATTTATACAGGGTCTGGAAACCATTTAATCTACATCTGTGGAGACTGGAATATAAGACAATTCTGAGATTTCCCAGAGGCATCTCTGGGAGGAGATAACATGAGCCAAGGAGAGAATGATTTGGGGACTTGGCAGTGAGAATAATTGACTTTGGACTCAATAGAAGCATTGACCCTTGGAATCTAGAAGAGAACTTTACCTAAGGAATATGAAGGATGATTCTGTAAAAGAAGAAAAAGACTTCTAGGAAGCTAGGTGGTGCAGCTAGAGTCAGGATCTGAGTTCAGATCTGGTCTTAGAAATTTACCAGCTGTGTGACACTGGGCAAGTCACTTTACTTCTGTCTGGTTCAATTTCTTCATCTGTGAAATGAGGATAAGAGGATCAACTTTCCAGGGTTGTTGTGAGGATAAGATAAGATATTTGCAAAGCACTTTACAGATGTTAAAACACTATACAGATGTTAGCTTTTATTTATTTATTTTTTTATTTATTTAGTTTTAAATTTTATTTTAGTTTGCATCATTCATTTCCACAAGATTTTGAGTTACATATTTTCTCCCCATCCTTCCCCTACCCACCGCCCCAAAACAGCCACCCCAGTGTATTCCTCCTTTCCCAGTCTATTCTCTCCTATGTCACTTTTCGGTAGGGCAGGATGGATCTCCCAACCACAGTGCCTGTGTATCTCAAGCTCCAGTTGGATGTAGTCAATAATAATAATAATAATAATAATAATTGCATATATACATGTATAGATATATATTTATAACATTTGATTATGGAACTTTAGGTTCTAGATTCTTTCTCTTTCTCC
>CM053584.1:354219492-354294951 GCA_028627135.1 Pseudochirops cupreus
CATACTGCTCTCTTTTCATGATTTTCCTGCAACATTCTTATTTCTCTTCCCAATTTTTCTTCCACTTCCCTTATTTGGTTTTCAAAATCCTTCTTCAGCTCATCTTTAGCTTTAAGGCATTCTTCATGTTTATTGGAGGCCTCTGGTGGGGGGGGGGGCGCTCTGGCTGCGCTCTCCTCCTCCCTCTCTCTCCCATGATCTTTCTTTTCCCCAAAGAAGGAATCTAGGGTTTGGGTGCTGTTCTTACTTTGTTTCTTATGCTTATTCTTACTCATGGTTGGTCAGTCTGTGATTTTTTTTTTTAGTCTCTATGGGGCTCTGCTTGCAGAAGGGAAAGCTCTGTCCCAAATCACTGGGATCCTCCTGGCTGCCGTAGCTCTCAGGAAGGTGCTGGGACCCTTCCTACTTACTTCAGGCTCACTGGATACTGAAGACTCCAAGACCAAGGCCCAAGATGGTGATCCGGATCCAGGCTGCTCAACTTGAGAGCACTGGCCTCAGAACAATATCTTAGTCCCCCTGCTGTCTGCAGGCCGCGGGAGGGAAGCTGCAATGTGGAGGTGGGTGCAAAACCTCTGCCTTTCACTTTTCTGCTCTGGAGGCCTTCTGGCTGGACTGCTTTTCTCTCCCAACTTCGCAAGTCCCACTGACCTAGTTCTGAATGCTGCTTGCAGCTGCTGCTAATCTGCTCACCACTCCTCTTGTCTGGCCGCCCCCGGGGCTCAGCAGCGGCTTCAGGCCAGGCTGGTTTCGCAGTGCTGATATGGTTCCTCGTAGCTGAGCTGACTTTAGTGGGAAGTATCTTTGTGTGTGTTTTGGAGTTCTAGGATTGGTTTAGAGTCCTATTCCATGGGTATTTTGGGGTGGCTATGTGAGAGCTGCGATATGTTGCTGCTGCTACGCTGCCATCTTGGCTCCGCCCCTGATGTTAGCTTTTATTAATGGTATTCAGAAACTGAGTTTATCCTTTGGTCACATATATTTCCAACAAATGTGACTCACTATTATTGTTACTATAAGTTTGTGTCCACTCCTCCCCCAGGAACTTTTGTTTACAGGGGGAGACAGTATCATCTTCCAATTTTGGGTGGAATGTTTTTGTAATTATTGATATTGCTATATCTTCTCAGTAAAAAAAAAAACACCCCAAAACCGAACAAACCAACAAAAATAACCCCACAATGACAAAACCCCAAATCTTGAGTAAAATGCTAGTTGAAGGAACTGGCTGATAATCAGTGAGAAACACACTGGTGGGCACATGTGGGTAACCCTCAGGGTTACCTTTAGAACCATGAGAGTAAAAGCTACATCCTCTCTAGGGACCCAGATTGCCGTTTTGAGTTGGTCTTGGGCAATTGGCCTCCAATGGGGTGTGATAGTACTAGTCTCTTTGGAACTTTCCTTGTACTTTCCTGGTTTTTCCAGTACTTAAAACAATGCCTGACACATAGTAGGTATGTAATGAATATTGATGGATTTGAAGCATAGAGGTTGCAACTCAGAATTTTGTATTTTGCTTTCCCAGGGCTCTGCAAAAGGCAACCATTTGAATGAGAGAACCCTTGAGAATCACAATTGGAAGTGACCTTAGAGGTTATCTAGTCTAACTTCCTCCTTAATGCAGGTGCCCTGCTTTCCTCTCTCTGGACACTGACACAACACCTCTGCATGCACTGCCACCCCTACACACACTCCAGAGCACTGTATAGCGACCCTGCCCTATGGCATATGGCACTCATATGTTTCTGATTATTTCCCACAGATGCATTACTTTTCATTTTTCCAAGTTGAATCTCATTTAATCCTTTTCTGCCCATATTTCTGTAATATTTTAGTGCCATTCATGTGTACTAATTCCTGGCCCCCTCTGGGGTCTCTTAGTTTTCCTAACTTTTTGCCTGACATCTGTAAATTCCACTAATATCATTTAAAGGAGTTGGGTCTAGTCCTTTTCCCTCTAACTCTTCATAATTTTCAGAAGAGATCAAGGCACAGAAAGTGAGGTAAATTGATGGCTATGGATCCAAGTTTTTGATAGAGCTAAGAGTCAGCCCTGGTGTCCTGACTTCAACCAGATTGCTCTGCTTATTATCATAGAGATCACAGACTTTCTGATCTGCTTCACTGATGGCATGGCCTTGCTTGGATCCCATCTCTCTCTCTCTTTCTCTCTCTCTTTCTCACTCAAACACACACACACACACACACACACACACACACACACACACACACACACACACACCAACAACAACTCTGTGACTGTAGACAAGTCACTGGAACTCTCTAAACCTGTTAACTCAGTAAAATGAAGCTACTAATACCTGTAGCACTTATCTCATGGGGTTGTTCTGAGTATCAAATGAGATCAGATATATAAAAAAACTGCTATGTAAATGTTAGGCAATTTTTACTTACATCAAGACTACATCTGCCTCTCTTCAAAGGGAACACAGACTGGAGTGCTAGAAAATACATTGGATTTGTAGTCAGAGAACCTGGGTTAAAAGCCTGAATTTGCCACTTGCTACTTGTGTGATTTTGGACAGGTTAATTGACCTCTTTGGGGTTCAGTTTCCTTATCTGTAAAATGAGGTGATTGACTTAGATAACCTCAAAAGTCCCTCACAGCTTTACATTTATTATCCTGTTATCCTGTGGATAAAAGCATGCCCTCTGGGACCAAACAAAACAAATCAAATCTCTTTTCTAAATGAAAACTCTTCCAATAGTCTAAGGCCATCAACATATCACCTCTAAGTTGCCCTTTTTCTGGGCAGAAGCAAGGAATTTCTGAGTTAGCAGGGAATTCAGTGGCTATCAAGTCTAATCCATACCCAAAAAGGAATTCCCTGCTGAGTGATCATCTAGCCTTTTCTTGAAAGCCTCCAATGTGAAGCAATGTTTTACTTCTCAAAGAACCCCATTGCACTTTTGGATACTTCTATTATTTTTCCTTACATTATGCTTAAATTTACCAATTTGTATCTTCCATTTTTATTCCTAGTTTTTTCTACTGGACCAAATAGAACAAGCCTAATTTTTTCTCTACAGGTTAGTCCTTCAAATAGTTGAAGATAGTTTTGGCTAGATCCTGATTAGAGAGAATAACGAATCCCAAGAAGTGGTCACATGTATTTGAATTCACACTATTCAAAGCTATGATTATATAAAATATTACAATTGGTTCCAGTCCAATGGAAAGATGCAGTGCAAATTTTAATAATGTAACCTCTTTGGGGAATTCATTATTGCTCTAGTGGGATATACTGCATTATAATTTCCTTCCCTACTCTTCTCCTGCTTGAAACTCTGAGTCCTTTTCTGACTCTTCACCTTGTTGATTGTCCTCCCTTGGACATTCTCTAGCTTATTAATGTCATCCTTAAAATGTGGCATCCAAGAATGAACACAATACTGCATATGAGATATTAATAGGCCAAAGTATTGGTTTATTATATCCTATTCCTTGAAACTATGTCTTTCTTAATGCAGCTTTAGAGTATTCTAGATTTCTTGGTTGCCATATTGTAAAACCAAGCACAAGCAGCTCTCCAACAGACAGCTACTATGAATTGCTCTAAGGTTCTAATCACATAGTATAGTGAACTCTCTTTATTCAGCAGCAAATTAAAGTAAAACATTCACAGAAACCAAAGCACAACATTCACAATGATATAACATAACAAGTTATCACTAAAGTGACCACACATTCTTAAACAAAAGTTACTATTCAGGATACAAAGAGGTCTCCCACCCCTAGGTCACATTGTCTTAATCTCTCAGTCAGAAAGTCTTCTTTCTTCTTGATTGGAGACTAGCTTCCAATCATCCTTAACTCAGTTGTCCTTAAGGGGTACAAGGTACAAAGTACAAAGTTCCCCTACCCCTAGGTCATAGTAAATCATGATCTTGGCAGTCAGCACTAAGTACCCAAGGAGAGATCCTTTCATCTTGGCTCAAGGTTGGCTTCCAAATTCCATGGTTCCTCTTCCATGGTCCTAGCTCTTGCCTGAATTCACCCAACCCATCACCTGGATTCACAGGAAGGAAGCTCTCAGCTACTCATCCAGCTCCTTGTCCAGTTCCCTTTCCATATTGAAGCTCACAGTGACCAGTCCACCTCAAGTCCTTCACAGTCTCTGTTCCTGGGAAGAGAAAACTTAACAGAGGCACAACAGCATTCATGCACATTGCTGGCACCATCACCAATTCACTTTCTGCCTGTGAAATCAACAGAGACCAACAAACAAGGTCTGAGATATCAACACAAATCGTAAGTATAGTCCCAGGACCTCGAAAACATCAGTAAAACCCTCCCCTAGGACTTCTGTAAACAGACAACAAGAAAATCCTCTTTCAGGGCTTCTGAACCAGCAGCAAGGTCCCAGGGCTTCTGTAACAACAGCAACGTTTACTATCAGCAGACAGATATGAAAAGTAACACACACAACAGACAGAAGGCTTCTGTCTTACAAAGTAACACAATTCAACAGACAGAATGTTTCTGTCTGACAAGTAACAAACACAAATCAACCCAGACAGAGCAGACAAACAGTGCCAGACACCACAAATGTTCTCCTTTTCAGTTCTGCTCTGTCTCACCTTGTGCTGCTCTTTTTATATGGTGGTTCTCCTTCCTGTTCCACCCTTCCTGTTGCGTCAGCAAGTTCCCCTCACCTTCAAATCACAAGGCTCAAACAAGATGCTAAATACTTAACTGAAACAAGGTGCTAAGTACTACTTTGCTTGCCATTACACATCATGCTATTGACTCATATGGAGGATAAAATCCACAAAACCCCCCATACCTTTTTAGGTAAGTGGTTGCCTCATCATCCATTGCTCATCTTATATTGGTGAAGCTGATTTTTGGAATCCAAATGCAATACTTCACATTTTTCCTTAGTAAATTTTATCTGATTTAATTTATCTTAATGTTGTAGCCTGCCAAGATATTTTTTTTGGGTCCTGTCTCTCAACTATGACTTTTCTGAAAATTTATTGGCCATACTTCTTATCCTTTTTGCTAGCACAAAGTCATTTTACTTCGCTTTTCTAAAATGTATTTCTCTCAAGTCTTTGATTCAACAACCCCTGAATATAGAGGTGATGAGCAAAAAATCAGTAGTGAAGTGGTCCAGTGACTTAAGTGCTAGACTTAGGGTCAGGAAGATCTGAGTTTGAAACCTGCCTTAGACACTTTGTTGTGGGACCCTGGGCAAGTCATGTAATTACTGTTTGCCACAATTTCCTCATCTGTAAAATAGAACCTACCTCTCAGTGTTGTTGGGAGAATCAAATATGATGATGTATTTAAAGCATTTTGCAAACCTTAAAGTGGTAAATAAATGCTGCTGTTATTATTATTATCATTATTAATATTATATCAATCAATATATTCATTAATAATTTATTTTAACTAATTAATTTATAATTATGTATTTATTTATAATAATTTGTTTAATAATTAATAATAATTAATATTATATTAATATTATATCCTCTAGATGTCTAAAGAAATCAAGATATCCAGCATTATATAGATAAAGCAAATGTAAACACAGGTAATTTTCCTCACCTTTCATCAAAGTACTTTGGCCTTCATTTAGACTTCAACTAGTTTCATGTATAGCCTATACAAAAAAACTATTTTCCTGGACTAGAGACTAATGTCTCTTGGTGACAGCTGGCATAATATAATGGATAGGGCACTGGAATTGGTGTCACTGCACTTAGATTCAGTCTCCTCTGATGCTTCCTAGCTGTATGACCCTGGGTAAGTCATGCAATTTCTCTGTACCTCAGTTAAGAAGTATCTATAAAATGAGAGGATTGGCCCCTTGATGGCCCTCCAATGAGGTTCTCTGATCCTATGATAAACAGGGATGCTTGAATTGGATGGATGCTCTGCACTGGTTATTATGAAAAGATATAACTGAGTTAGAAGAGGCAGCTAGATGGTGCAGCAGATTGAAATTGGGGCCTGGAGTCAGGAATACTTTAGTTTAACCAACCTCAGACACTTACTAGCTGTGTCACCCTGGGCAAGTCATTTAACCCTCTGTATGCCTTAGTTTCCCTGACTGTAAAATCAGGATAATAACAGCATCTATCTGTCAGGGTTGTTGTGAGGATTGAATGAGATAATATTTGTATAGCACTCAGCAAATTACTCATATAGAGAAGGTGCTTAATAAATGCTTATTTCCTTCTTCCCAGCATTTTCCACTTCAATCATTTTATATTTACAGTATATAGTTTTGTATATTTGCATATGCTTTATGTCTTCTGTTAGAGTATAAGCTCCCTGGGAAGGACCATGTTTAATCATCTTTGCATCAGTCTCAGTATATTTCTTATACAGTGTGTGATTAATAATTTTTAAAATGTTGAATGAATGAATAACTTGGACTAATTTTTCTTAATGTAACTATGTAGTAAAAATCAATTTGCTTTTAGATATTAATTTTTATTTTAAAACATTTCCAGCCAGAACACTTGGCTCCCGACCAATTCCTGAACCACCCAAGAAAAGAATTAGTTAATTTTAACTTTAAAAAACACAGGCTATTCCAAAAGTCTGAATACAATTTGAAGTTAATAAGACTTCAAACTGCACTCAGACTTTTGGTTCACTCTGTATAGAAGTTCCATTTAAAGAGAGATAATAATTTAAAAACAGAGCTGGAACTTAAAACTGGGACTTTGACCCATGCCTCAGCTTTTGTCTCCTCCTCCAAAAGTTTGTCAAAACACTCCATGGAGGTGATACACATACATCTAAGAAGCACCCACTGAGCTGAGTTTCAGACCTAATACCTCAAAGTGGCATTCCTATCCAAGATTTCTTTTCATTCTTAATGCTTACTGCATTTCTTAGACATTCCTCTCTCTCACATCTCTACTTGCCTCAAGGCAATGACAGAGAAACCCTGTTTATTTGAACACAGTGGCTTTTTCAGCAGGAACTGCTGCCCCTTCTACCACCCTATCCTCACCCCATGTTCTTGTACCTTCCCCGCCCCTCAATCTCTTGGCATGTCTCCAATACAAGGCGAAGGCTGCAAATTCCTTATCCAGCACTAAATAGTTTGGGAATTTTGAAACACCTTGGGACTACCAAATAATGATGGAAGGTTTAACTTGCCTAGCAATTAATCAATAATTTAATCAAGTTAAATTATCCCAGAGTTCCATGATGTAGCAGAAAGATTAGCTTACTCTTTCATTATTCTGTGTATGGGATCTTATCCTACACCAGAGACTTCTCTTTCCACCTTAGCCCATCTTCATTCTTCTTACAGAGTCTGGCAGCCTTTCTATTGAACCTAAGGATGATTCTTACTTCCCTGGGAAGAACAACTGGGTTTCCCTACCTCCTTTTATCCTTCCAGATGTAGCCTCCTACCACTGTTTCTACATGCCCCTGAACCCCAAACTACCCTGGCAGGTCACTGCTAGTACTTTGGGCTGATATTTTTTCTTTACTCTTTACTTCATTTTCCAGATGAACCAATTTAAAATTCAATTACTTAATATTGAGCATATTATATCTTGGACAAATTTCCAAAGCTGGAGTTCCTAACCTTTTTGGTGTCACAGACCCCTTTGGCAGCTGGCAAGCCTATGGATCCCTTGTAAGAATTCTGTTTTTAAATGCATAGGATTGCAAAGGAAAGCAATTATGTTGAAAAAAAAACAGTTATAGAAATATACACATATACATATGTGTATCTATGTATACAATGCACGTTTGTATCTTTGTATATATGCATTATATTTATACATACACTATATATGTGTATATATACATGTATACATAAGTACACACACACAGTCTGTGTGTGTGTGTGTGTGTGTGTGTGTGTGTGTGTGATATTCATTCATAGGCCCAGGTAAAAAACCCACAGTCTGATAAGTCAGCCAACAGTCATGTAATAGTCATCATGACTACAGAGTCTCTGTATAGAAAACAGTGAGTTAATCAATAGCATTCTCAGCTAGGTTTTATTGAAGCCACAGAATAACAGGAAGGTTAAGTAAGGCTCTCTTAGAGTAGGTAAAGCAATTGAAACGCTCTATGATACACTGTGCTTCACTTTGGCACACTGGTAGGACCTGTATTTATTAAAAGGCAGGACTAGTAGTTACCCAGGGTGCTGTGTCTGGGTAAGCCACTAGGTGGGGCTCTAAGCTCAAGATGCCCCAGGGCAGCTACCAGAGCACATGTGCCAAGGGGACTTGCTTGGGCCCTGTGGCTACCAGTGGCTCTTTCTAGTTCCCAAACTGGGTTTTGTCTAATTTAGGGAATGAAATAAGATAACTTCCAGCAATAATTTGGGATTTGATTGGCTCATGCCCGCATTCCCATTAAGAATCTGCTCTTCTCCCAGTACTATTACTTGAAAGGACTAATCATTCACATTTGGATCAAACGTTCATTTACCAAAGTGGGAACAAAATTGACAATGTCAGCAATGACTCCTGAATCACCATGTTATTTGGGCTGTTCCATGTAAGGTCTGAAATCTCAAGTTTTCAGCCCATTCTTCTGTATGTAGTGTTTCCACAGACCATGCCATTGAAGGGTATTGCCTCATTTGCATTTTGATGCTTAAAAGGTCAAATGGGGGAGGGGTGCATTGTGATGATAGAAATGTCAATCCACCACCACCACTGCCACCACCTCACAACATTTTGCTGCACATAGCATGATGGTCATCCAACCTAATTCCTATAAAGATGATGTTTGTTTACTGGCAAATCATCAGGAAAAAACTGGAGTCTTGAGTCAGCAGGATGGTCACCAGATGTTCTGCAGTTAGGAGCAGTAATCATTCAGCATTGCTAGTGGGTGTTAGAGGTCCCCCAATCAGCTGAATTGGGCAACCATTCCTTGAACTTAAGAGTTTCTCTGTCGTTTATGCATCACACTCTTTGGCATGTTTTTCCTGAAAACTGGCAGCTATATTTGGTTTTAAATATCTTACTGCAGAGTGAAATTAAATGGCATCTAGTAATCACCTTTACATTATGGTATAATTTGTGAACCACAGAGGACAGGGGAGGCCTCTTTTAGATAGCACCATGGCTTGAGAGTCAGTATTGTGTCTGCTGTATGGCTTAGCTTCTTCCTCTTTCAAGTTCTGCTCACTACCATAATATCCCTTGCATTGCCAGAATATATTCTTAAGTGCAATATATAGGAGTTATGGACTTCCCACCGGCACAAGGGGATGAGGTGGGGCTTTCCTTTCATATCTTTTCATTCAAATCCTGCTTTTATCTTTACAATTTTGCTACAGTAACTTTTAGGGGTGGGGGTGTGTATGTGTGTGTGTGTATGTGTGTGTGTGTGTATATGTGTGTGTATGTGTGTATGTGTATGTGTGTGTGTATGTGTGTATGTGTGCGTGTATGTGTGTGTGTATGTGTGTGTGTATGTGTGTGTATGTGTATGTGTGTGTATGTGTGTGTATGTGTGTATGTGTGTGTGTATGTGTGTGTGTATGTATGTGTATGTGTGTGTGTGTGTATGTGTCTGTGTGGTGTGTGTGTATATGTGTGTGTTTGTGTGTGTGTATGTGTGTATGTGTGTGTATGTGTGTATGTGTGTGTGTGTGTGTATGTGTGTGTATGTGTGTGTGTGTGTATGTGTGTGTGTGTGTGTATGTGTATGCATGTGCTCACTTGGCTTTTCTTTTCATCTGCATCGTAGTTTTCATGCATATTGTTTTCTTGGTTCTGCTTACTTTACTCTGTATCAGTTCATGTAACTCTTTCCATGCTTCTCTGTATTCATCACATACATAATTTCTTATAGCACAGTAATATTACATTACATTCACATGTGACAATTTGCTTAGTCATCCCCCAATCAGTGGGCAAGTACTTTATTATCAGAAAAAGTGCTGCTATAAATATTTTGATGTATCAATAGGTTCTTTTGAGTCTAAGCCCAGTAATGGAGTTTCTGGGTCAAAGAGTATGGATATTTTGATCACTTTATTTGCATATTTCCAAATTGCTTCTCTAAAATGGTTGTGCTATTTTGTAGCTACACCAATAATGTATTAGTGTGCTTGAATTTCCACAACCCTTCCATATTGACATTTTTTGGGTCATCTTTGGCAATTTGCAGGGGGTAAGGTAAAAACTCAAGGTTATTTTGATTCTGTTTTCTCTTATTATTAGTTATTTGCGGCATGACTTTATGTCATTAAATACTTTGAAATTCTTTTGAGAACTGTTTGCTCATATCCTTTGACCACTAATCTATTGGAGAATGGTGATTAGTTTTGTAGATAATTTATTAATTATATATCTTGGTTATTAAACCCTTTTAAAAAAGATATATTTAAGTCTCACATTATTGTGTCACTATCTATGTCTTCTTGTAACTCAGTTAATGTTTCCTTTATGAATTTGGCATTTAGGCATTTAGATTGTATAAACTTATTACCAACACTGTTTTGTTGTCCACGGTTCCTTTCAGCATAATGTAGTTTACCTGGTTATCCCTTTTTATTTTTTGAATGTTGTTTTTACTTTGTCAAATAGCATGATTGCAACTCCTGCTTTTTTTTAGTTTCATGTGATATAGTCATTTTTTTTCCCTGTCCCTTCAGTTTTAATTTGTATATGTCAGTTTTTAAAATGTATTTCTTCTAAGCAACAGATTCTAATTTTTTTTCTTATTCATTCCATTGCTCTTTTTCATCTTATTGAATTGGTCAATCCATTCACATTTAAAATTATGTGAGCTAAGTTTGTAATTTCCTCCATTTATCTCTAATATTGATCATTTTCAAGTTAGATTTTCCTCCTTCCTCTGATGTAACCAGAATGTAAGCACTATGTCTCTTCAGTTACTTCAGCTTAATCTTTTTAAAGATGATCTTATTACCACTGGCTCTCTTCTCTTTCTCCTTAATTTCCCCTGCAGTTTGTTATCCTTTTCCTTTAGGAGTTTCTATTATTAATTCCCTTTTATTTCCTGTCTTTATTTGGTTATTTAATTCTTCTCCTATTTTCTCCTTCTTAGTCAAGCAGACTCTCCTTTCCTCTCCTCTCTTTCAATTAGTCTTATTCATTAGCTTTTAAAATTTCATTTTTTGTACCCTTTTACGGAGAGATTTTTTTTTCTTACTCTCTTCATCATCCATCCCCTCTGTCTATTCTAGATCTTCATTCTATGGTTCATTACTTTGATAACTTGATCTAGTTCCTCTGTATTCTCTGTATTCCTCATTGAATCAAAACTGTTCCCTTCAGGCAGTTTCCACCATGGCCCTGAAGATTTTGCTATACAAATTCTCCCTTTCCATTGTGCCTCACTCCCAGAACAATGTCCATTCCTGTAGGTGACAGAAACAACATTGACCCACTGGTATCCTATTCCCTCCATCCCAGTGTCTCTATGCAGCCTACTACTCATCTATACCCTCCCCTAGTTACCTTCTGTCCTCACTTGCCTGAAAATCTCCTCCCTAAGTCCATATCCTCCCACCCCTGCAGGTTTCAGTTGCCTCCAGGAGTTAAGATGGGTGTTCTTTTTAAGAACCAAATCCCCCAGATATCACCCAGCACAAAGTTTCCAACTCCTTCCATAGGACACCTCTGTTTACTCCCAGGAGCATTCACCAGTGGAACGCCCTCCCACCACCTCCTTCTTTCCCCTCTCTTTTCAAAATTTCTCCCCTCCTCCACACTCATTTTTCTGTAGACTCTTCTCCTTCAGAGTGACCACATTCATTTTTCCTTTCCCTTCATTATTAGCCCTTGACTTTATCCAGGCACATCACAGACTCCCTTCTATTCTCTTACTCCCTTTCCCTTTGGAAGAATTTTCTCCTTTTGTAATGTAGTCCCATACAAACATTGATTCATCCATAGGCAGGTGGTAACAAAATTTTGTCCATAATGCCCCAGGACAACCTCTCCACTGTTACCTCCATCTGACTTCTGCCTCCTCCCACCCCCCACTGACCCCCCACCCTGGATCCTTGTGTACATTTAGAAAGAAGTCTCTTATTTATTAGTTTCTTTGTTTCTGTTGCTGTCTTTAACTTCTTATTTCTTCTTCTCTTGCATTTCAGTTGTCTGGGGTATTTGAGAAAAGAATAATTTCTTCAGGTCTGATTTTCTTCTTTAAGAATGTTTTGAATGTCTCTTTATTATTGAATGTCCATCTTTTTTATCATTTTGTTAAATATTTATTTCATTTTGTTTAGTATTGCATTTCCTCCCAATTCCATGTAAAAAAAAAATATCATTTGTTTTCAAAGCTTTGAGTTCCAAATTCTCTCCCTTCCTCCCTCCCCATGCCCCTCACTGAGAAGGCAAACAATTTGATATAGGTTATACATATGTAGTCATGCAAAACATATTTCCCTATTAGTCATGTTGTGAAAGAAAACATAGACAAAAAAACTCAAGATAAATAAATAAAGAAAAAATAGAATTGCTTCAATCTGTACTAAGACATCATCAGTTTTTTCTTGTAAGTCCTTTTTTCATCATTAAGTCCTTCAGAGTTGTCTTGTATCATTGTATTGCTGAGAATAGCCAAGTCATTCACAGCTGATCATCTTACAATATTGCTGTTACCTTGTACAAAATACATGTCATTCCGAATCAGCTTCTGTAAGTCTTTCCAAGTTGTTCTGACATCATTCTGCTCATCATTTCTCATAACACCTTAATATTCCATCACAATTACATACCACAGTTTGTTTAACTGTTCCCCAAATGATGGCTATCTCCTCAACTTCCAATGCTTTGCTACCAGAAAAGAGCTGTTAGAAATATTTTTGTACATATAGGTCCTTTTCCTTTTAAAAAATCTCTTTTGGGATACAGACCTAGTAGTGGTATTGCTAGGTCAAAAATATGCATAATTTTATAGCCCTTTGGTCATAGTTCCAAATTGTTCTACAAAATGGTTGAATCAGTTCACAACTTCACTGTACATTAAAGTCTCAGTGCATTAATATCTCATTTTCCCCACATCCCCTCCAACATTTGCCATTTTCCTTTCATGTCCTATTAGCCTATCTAATAGGCAGGAAGTAGTATCTCAGAATTGTTTTAATGAGTATTTCTCCAATAAATAGTGAGTTAGGGCACTTTTCATATGGCTATAGATAGCTTTGATTACTTCATCTGAAAACTGTTCATATCTTTTGGCCATTTATCAATTGGGCAATGGCTCTTATATTTTAAAAAAAATCTTTATTCAGTTGTCTATATGTTTGAGAAATGAGGCCTTTATCAGAAAAAAAATGTTTCTAAATTCTTTTCAGAATTATGATTGCTAACTGCATTTCCCTTCATCCTATTCCCCCCTCTGTTTATTCTCTCTCCCTCCTTTTACCCTGTCCCTCCTCAGAAATGTTTTGCTTCTGATGACTCCTTCCCCCAATCTGCTCTCCCTTCTATCAGCTCCCCACCCCTTTCTCTTATCCACTTCTCTTTCTACTTTCCTGGAGAGTAAGATAGATTTCTATACCCAAATGAGTGAGTATGTTATTCCCTCTTTGAACCAATTTCAATGAGAGCAAGGTTCATTCACTCTGTCATACCTCCCCCATCTTCCCTTCCACTGCAAAATATTTTTCTTGCCTCTTTTATGTGAGATAATTTGGCCCATTCTACCTTTCTATTTCTCCCAGTGCATTCCTCTCTTACCTCTTAATTTTAATTTTTAGACATCATCCTTTCATATTCAACTCACACCTTTGCCCTCTGTCTATATGTACTCCTAACTGTCCTAATAATGAGTTACAAGTATTATCTTCCCACGTAGGAATGTAAACAGTTTAACCTTAAGTCCCTTATGTTTTCTCTTGTTTATCTTTTTATGCATTGCTTGAGTCTTGTATTTGAAAGCCAAATTTTCTATTCAGCTCTGGTCTTTTCAATCAAGAATGTTTGAAAATCCTCTATTTCATTGAATATCTATTTTCCCCCCTCATGGATTATACTCAGTTTTGTTGGGCATGTGATTCTTGTTTGTAATCCTAGCTCCTTTGCCCTACAGTATATCATATTCCAAGTCCTCTGATATTTTATTGTAGAAGCTACTAAATTTGTGTTATCCTGACTGTGGTTCTATGATACTTGAATTGTTTCTTTCTGGCTGCTTGAATATTTTCTCCTTGACCTGGGGGCTCTGGAATTTAGCTATAATATTCCTTAGAGGTTTCATTTTGGTATTTCTTTTAGGAGGTGATGGATAGATTCTTTCAATTCCTATTTTACTCTCTGGTTCTAGAATATCAGGACAATTTACCTTGATAATTTCTTGAAAGAGGTTGTCTAGGATCTTCTTTTTGAGCCTGGTTTTCAGGTAATCCAATAATTTTCAAAATATCTCTGCTGGATCTATTTTCCAGGTTGGTTGTTTTTCCAATGAGATATTTCACATTTTCTTCTATTTTTTCATTCTTTTTATTTTTATTTTTTTGTTTCTTACTTTCTCATAAAGTCATTAGCTTCCATATGCTCAATTTTAACTTTTAAGGAATTATTTTTTCAGATTTAATCATTTTTAGCTTAATTTAGATGGAATTTTTGAAGTGGATAAAATTCAAGAGTTGAATTAACAGTGCTTCCCTAGACAGTATCCTCATGAACTCAAGCAATAATGATTTAAACAACATTGAAGTAATAACTGAATCACCTAAAATGAAAGGATTAATTCTATCTGATATCAATATAAGACCCGGTCATTCCTACAAAAAAAACTGCAAAGAAGACCATCTTTAAGGAGATCAGGTCCAAGGATCAGCATAGATCTTTCAAGGAAGTATTTGCTACTGGGCAATAAATCACTGTAGTTTGCAAATACTTAAGACTTACCCAGCACCTAGAAATAGATGGTCCAATGTCCAGAAGAATTTACAAGAAGTTCACTATCCTTCATAAGCTAAAAGACAACAGATCCATGTACACAAATTCCAATGCTGACATAACCGTTGAGAAATTCAGCAAATAAACTCTTTTGAAAGTGATATATTATCACAGACACAACCATGGCCCACAATCACCATGCTATAACCTATAAAAATTTTACAATATTTTAAAATAGCTGTCCTCATACCAAACACATGTCCAATTTGTGTGTAATGGAATGATTTCAAAATATAGAGGCCTAGTGGAAGAAATCAAAACCATGAGCAGATTTGATATGGTTCATGGCTTCCTCTTTGCGCTGGTTGCTACTAATGTTATCCTTCAGATGCTTCCATGGGTCCACAAAGATGAATTTACATACCAATACTTTTATTTAATTATAAAAGCAATCATCTTATTGACTAGAACAGTCATTCACCTTACATTAAGCATTTAAGAATATTAATAGAGCAATTCATCCCATGGCCATTATGAACTCCACTGAATATAAGATGAAAACAGGAATGATAATAATAGTGACACCAGAAATAACAGTACTACTACTAGAAATAATTTAAAAATAACAGTTGACAATTATTTAATACTTTATATTTTGAAAAATGCTTGATATACATGATTTCTTTCAAATCTCCTGACATGCTCATATGGCACTGGTTTTTAATTATCCCATTATGTAGATGAGGATGCTAATGACTTAACCAGGGTCATCCAGCTAGTAGAAGTCTGGTAGAATTGAATCCCATGACGTTTTGATTTCCAAATACAGTGTTCTTTTGACAAGATGGGTGAAAGTTCTGTCTTCTAAAGATCAGCCTAGATAATGTCGGAAAGGTCAACAGTCAGTGAGTTAGCCATCAGGTAACTAACTTTTTTGCCTAATTCATGATACTTTCCACTAAGACATAGAGTGGTTGCAATCTGTGTTAATAAAGGGAGTACCTATTGATGAAATCATAGGTCTTTTAACACATTAAAGCACGTACATATTAAAATAAATCCATACTTCTTAGCGTGGTTTTCAAAGCCTTCTACAACCTGGCATCTCCCCAGGTTTCCAGTTAACTCCCTCCTTTGTGTGGTACTGCCTCCTTCCATAGCTAAGACCACGTTCCATCTGAGTTCCTTTTTCCACAAGCATAAAAAGTGACCAAGAGTAGCTTCAGGAGTTTGAGGTGGGGTTCAATCCTGCCAACTATCAGGGACCCCACTGAATTTTTTTCAGAGTTTAAGTCCACTTGTATGTATAGAAAAGTTCTTTGCCAGGAGTTTTTGGCTTTAATAGTTGTATTCTCTGCTTATCAGTCAAGTGAGTAGCATGCATCAGGGGCTCTTATGTGACAACTTAATGGGAGAAGTCAAGAGTGGAGAGATCTAAAGGTCTAAACAGATCTCTTTGGGCCTGGGATCACAGGTATTCCTGGCTAAGTCAAAATAAAGAACTTTAATGTAACAGGGTCAAAACCTGAAGTTATTCCTCATTTATACATATAAAAAACTGATCAGCAGCTCTCTAGTTACACTATGGTCTAAACACATATATTTCATGCCACATGATCCCTGTGAGAGAGGTTGGTTTTAAAATTTTTACTCCTTGATAACAGTTCTTGGCTACCTGGGATAATAAAGCATGACAATTAATACAAGCATCCCTGTGGAAATTTCCCACAAGAACAGATAACAGTAGCAGCATTTGGCCCAGCTTTGGGCCCTCCTACCTCTGTTGAAACTGTGATCATGACTTATTGTACAGATGAGCTGAGCTGAAGCACCTGGGAGAGTCTCAAGATGGCTGTGTGTGTGTGTGTGTGTGTGTGTGTGTGTGTGTGTGTGTGTGTGTGTGTGTATTGAGGAAGGAGGAAGAGGGAAAGAAGAGAGGATGTATAGTGTTAATGATCTTGGTTGACTTACACATTAATTCTTTGTAACTGTTTTTTGTGTGCCGTCTTGGTCTGCTCACTAATGTCTGTGTTTGTTGATGAGTGCTATGCTCTTTCCATTGACCAGAGCACTGACCGGGTGGAATAGGCCCATTACCCTGGAACGTCTAGTACAATGTTCTTTAAAACAGGGGCTGAGTCTGATCCTGAAAGATATGTTATTGCTCTTATTTACCGGTGAATAATTTGTAGATTCTCCCCCGCCAAACTTAGATGTTAAGGATATAGCTACTTCCAGCATCAATGTATTGGTTCATGCTCTGTGACATCACCCGCAGGAGAAGCCGCCATTCTGCAAAGAATGGCACCTCCATTGAGTTGGAATTGCCAATTGTACTGGCAATAAAAATAACTATCTCTCAGGGTTGTGCCGAGCATAAAATGAGATAATTTTTTTTTTAAAAAGCTCATAGCCCAGTGCCTAGCATATAGTAGGTGCTAGATAAATGTTTACTCTATATCCCCTATTTTAATTAATATCGCTTGTTTTTCTCTTACCTAGTTTTCTGTTGTTCCCTCTTCCTCTCTCCTAGAGAGCCATTCTGACAACAAATTTATTGTAAAGAAAAAGAAGAAAAAAGGAATTCAGCAATACCAATCAACAGGAAAAATCTAACATTAATATGAAAGTGTTTCTTCATATTTTTCCTTCTTTGGTGGCAGGCTTATTCTTTATAATTTTACAACACGCACTTTCATTTGTTTTGTTTTGTTTTTCTTTCTATTTACACTGTTACCGTCATTTTATATCTTGTTTTCCTGGCTATGCTTGCTTTGCATCAGTTTATGTGAGTCTTCTCAAGCTTCTCGGTACACATCATGCTCATCATTTCTTTTTTTTTCCTTTTTCTTTTTTCTTTTTGGAGAGCATTTGGGGTTAAGTGACTTGCCCAAAGTCACACAGCTAGTAAGTGTGTCAAGTGTCTGAGGCTGGATTTGAACTCAGGTCCTCCTGACTCCAGGGCCGGTGCTCTCTTCATTGGGCCACCTAGCTACCCCTATTTCTTTTTTTAAACAATTAATTAAATTCTTTTCAATTAATAAAATTTCTTTTCTTTCCCTCTTAAACATCCCCTTCCACGCTGGGAAAAAAATCCAAACCTCTTAGAACAAACATGTCCAATCAAGTAGAACAAATCCCCATTTTGGTTGAGTCCAAAGGATATATACCTTATTCTGTACCCTGAGTCCGTCACCTCTCTGTCAGGAAGGGGAAGGGTTGCATGCTTAATTATGGGTCGTCTGGAATTGTGATTAGTCTTCGTGTAGATTTAGTTCTTAAGCATTAAGTTGTTTTTCTTTGTAGTGTTGTTGTTGTTATATAAGTTCTCCTTGCCCTGCCTCCTTCATGCTACATCAATTCATACATCGTTGTAGGTTTCTCTAAGAAAAAGGGGGATACTCTGTTTTTCCCCCTTTTTCTTATAGCACCACATTGTTCCATTGCATTCATATGCCATAATTTATTTAGCCATTCTCCAGTTGATGGTCACTCCTCTAGTTTCCAGTTCTTTGACCCCACAAAAGGAGCTGTTATAAATATTTGTGCACTTATAGGTCCTTGTTCTCTTTCTTTGATCTATGAGGGCGGAGTTCCAAATTGCTGTCTGGAATAGTTAGGCTCATTCAAAATTCCACCAATAGTCAACTAAAATTTCTTTTTTTTTTCATTCACAGCTACTTCAACATTTGTAATTTTCCTCTTTTTTTTTTCTGGTCAACTTTGCCAAACAGATGAGCATTAGGTATATATTTGTCATTTCTCACAACACAGTAATATTCCTTACATTCATGTCTCACAATTTATTTAGCCAATTTATTTAGCTAATTGATGAATTCCTGCTTTCTCCTTGCTCCCATTTCTTTGGTACCACAAAATCCCTTGCTATAAATATTTTAGTGTATATGGAGTATTTTTGCCAATAACTTCCCTAAGTTCGTGAAGTATAGCATATGTGGTAGATTGCTGGAGTTGGAGTCAGGAAGGTCTGGGCTCAAATCCTGCTTTGGACACCTACGAGCTAGATCTTGGACAATTCACTTAATATCTCTCAGTATCAGTTTCCCCAACTGTAAAATGGAAATAAATGGTACCAACCTCACAGGGCTATTGTGAGGATCAAAGGAGATAATATATGCAAATCACTTTATAAGTCTTGAAGCATTATGTAAGTACTAGCAACCATTAATTTAACAAATGGTTATAAGAATCTATTATGTGCAAGGAATTGAGGATTCAAAGAGAAATGAAATGGTCTGAGTTTATTGACATTCTATTACATTGAGTCAAGTTGGTTTAGGCTTCTGCATATATTACTGACTAGAGTGGAGTTTGTGGGACACTCTAGCCTTTGAAATTTGGTTTACTGTGTTTGTTTCTTTACATGGAAGCATAAAAATTAGACATTAAAAAAGGACTTTGGAGATAATTTATTCCAGTATTTTCATTTTATATATTTTACACATAAATTTGAGACTTAGAGATGTGATGTCACTTGTCCAGGGGATCCAGAGCATAATAAATTGAATTCTAATGCAGATCCTCTGTCTTCATATTCATTATTATTTCTCTCTACCTTAAGGTCTATTTCGTCTTCCTGAACTTAGAGTCACTGAATTTTGAGCCTAAGTGCAGGATTTTACACTTATTCCTATTACATTTCACCAGATTAGCTCCTGCCCATGGTTCCAGAATATTGAAGGTTTCAGCAGCACCTCCAGCTGGGAAATAGGCAATAGGGGGTAAATCTGAATTATAATGCCCTTGCTGGGGAGAGGGGGATCATGGGCTTTGTGTTGTTACCCTGTGATGGGATGCTTCTGGAAAGCTTAATGTGAACTAGAACTGAAGAACTCACAGCTTTAAGCTACTCCGTGGAGACCGTACTTTACTTTTACTCACTTTGCCTTTTTTAATCTTAAAATGGAATTGATTTTAAAAAAATGGAACATGAAGGAGGATTCAGAGAGTTAAAGCCCCATAGTGGCAGAAAAGCTGTCAAGATGGATTGTAGCACCATGTGGACCAATTCATCTTGCCCTTTTCTGTGGCCCTGGGCCATACCACTAATCCTAGCCAGAGCTCATAATTGCATAGTATGAGTCAGGAAGGAGTCAGGGTTAGTGAGTGTGGGTGGATCAGTAAAAGCCCATCTTCAGCCACAAACTCAAAACCTATACACTTTTGATTGTAGGCCAATAGCACTTTCTGCGTCATTCTGCCAATATTGGATCCTTGGAGAAGCACCTCATGGCTTACAAGCTAGAAAAGTCAGCAGTTACCAAGAGAAAGTCACTGCTTATATAGCCTGGTCTTCTCACTTAGGGTCACCTTCACTAATTACAAATCACAGGATATGTTCATTCCATTGAGGAGGGCATTGACCAGGTGGAATAAGCTCATTATTCTAAGAGCATTTGGTACAGTAAATTTCAAAGTTGGGGTTCTGGTCTGACCCTGAGGGGTATGTTATACTTAAGCAATTAGAGAGTGGAAAAAAGGGTCACGTTCTAACCTCTCTTACAATAGCCAATCATGGGACTTCTCTTCAATTCTGCCACATTTATCCCTATCCCCAAGTTTTCCCATTTTGTCTTCTACGCCGTTCAAGATCCCAACCTCCCTATTTATGGAGCAGACAATGGCTCTTCAGGGAAGTTTTAACCTGACTGCTCCATGTCAACCGACAGCAGCAGCTGTGCAAATGTTATTGGGAAAATTCCCTTCTCCCCAGCATATCGACCTAAGATCATCCTGAGGTTTCAGTAGGCACCTGTCAGGAAGATAGGATTTGCACTCAGCAGCGGTGACCAGTGAATAAAGACACTGTCCTTCCTTTTTTTTTTTCTTTGTTTTAGATAGGACAGAATGAGCAGGAATGCATGGGTTGTAGTATTCATTCATCACACATTTCATTGCATTATTTTTCCTTCAAAACCTACCCCTTTCTTAAAATTCCTGATGACTATTATCGCCTTTCTTTCAATCACCTGCGCTTGCAACCTTGGTGCAATACTCTCATTCACCACACATATTCCTTCAGTTGACAAACCTCCAGTTTTTACCTATAGGACATCTCTTGGCTTTTTCCACATCTCTCTTTTCACAATCCATCACCCTAGTTCACCCAAGTACATCCTGCTTGGACTATTTCTTTGGCTCCCTAAGTTGGTCTCCTTGCCATCAGTCTGTCCCCACTCCAAACCATCTTGCACACAGTTGTCAAAGTGATTTCCCTCCACCCACCAATCTCTAGTGATTCTTTATTGAATCTAAGATCAAACACTATTTTATTTTTATTTTATCATTTTATTCCTATATTTAAGTTTTATAATCCACACATTATTAGAGTGATAATATATATCAATAATTTAAAATAAATAAATGCACATAAAGAGGACATGTGTTTAAAAATTTTCTGACTGGGGGTATCAAAAAACTATGATCAAGTTTTGGAGACCATTGGTCAAGTAGACTCAAGTGTAGAGAATGAAGACCTTTCCTGGTCTTTCTTAGTCCCTACTATTGCATTAGGAAGACAGATGAAGAGTACCAACATGCCCACTTACATCTCAGGAAACTATGGTTGTTAATCCCTGAGAGCCCACCCAGAAGCCTGAGAAACACCAGCCCAGGCCTTGGGCTCCTGCTACTCAACACCAAATAAGTCATCACTAAGACATGCTCTATCCTTGGCCTAGTGTCTGCTTCCTTGGGACCTGACTGGCTGTTACAGCTGCCCAAAATTGGCACAGCTGTCCCCAGCTGGTGACTTAGTACAGTATAGCACTAGTAAGTAGCAGCTGGAGAGAAAGAACACCGTAACTGGGCCTATTCTATTCACTAATGCCAAAGGGCTTAGATGCCTCCTCGAAAGAGGAAAGTTACCAGATATCTTGTTTCTTTATTCTGTGCCATCTCATAAATATATATGTACCTTTGGTTACTTGCAAACAAAATCTAGACCCCTACCATATTACCTATTATTGTTCTGTAGGAGACATTTCCTCATCCTCTCTGCTAATGCCCCCCTTCTGAGATTATCTTTCATCTACTTATGTGTATACATCCTGTAAATACCTAATTATTTATATGATGTCTCTCTAATTAGAATGTGAGTCCCTTGGAGAAAGGTCATTTGCCTTTCTCTTTAGCAACATTAGTGCTTGGCACATAGAAAGTTCTTAAATGCTTGGTAGCCTTGAAGAGACCAATTCAGGAAAAGTAGCATAGAAAGTTGTCATCTAGTCAATGAGCTCTGATTAGGCAGATAGATGCTCTGGAGAATTTAGGTTAGAAATACTAATTTTTCTTTTTTTAAAGGAGAACTTTTGTTTTTGTTTGTTTTTTACTTTTTATTCGATTTGAAAGTATCCAGATAATGACACCAACTTCATTATCACTTTAACTGGGAAAATACATAGAGTTTAAACAGATGACAGCTGGCCCATTCCAACATCACTGACCTAGACAGTCAAATGAATCCTGATTGCTGTGGCTTTTCCAGAGGATCTCTTCTCTTTTGTCCTGAAAAGAATGAATGATCCAAGATCTTTTTGGTTTGATATTTACATCAAGGCTTTAGGTTAGAATGACTGCAGGAGGTTCTGGAAATAACTAGACAGTCTCACACAAAAGTAAATTCCCTGTGTAGAGCCCCCAAACTGGAAGGCTGTTGCTTAGGATTATGGATCAGCAAGAGCTGATTTTCACTTTACACACTGTAGTGTTCATGAGAAAAGAGTACCCAGACAGGATCTAGGTCATCATCTAAGAATTTAAAGATAGCAGGAAAGGACTAATTTTGAAAGTCCACTAAGTTAATGAGTTCACCCATTCAATAAGAAGTTTTAAAGCACCTTCTATGTTACAGACACTAACTAGGTGCTGGAGATACAAAGACAGAAATAAAATGGTACCTGCCTTCAAAGAGTTGAACAATTATTTGACAATGAGGTGCTTTCCTTTGATGTCATCAGGAAGACAATAGTATCTTAGACTCATTTTCAATGAGTGCTGGAGCTTTTGTAGATGCGGTTTGTGATTTTGACTACATGAATTCTCAAATCTCTCCCAACTCTAGGATTCTATGACCAAATTTTATATTAAGTCCTCTTCTGCTTTCATTGGTAAGTAGGCAAATAGACAAAGGCTTCTCTGTCCATGGTAGACCCCTTTCCTTCCCTGACATTGTGGCAATGGTCATATGCCAGGGCCATGTTCATTGCCTCTCCCATGACATTCCCTGCTTTGTCTTTTAACAAGCTCCCTCCCTATTCTTGTCCAAAGCAGAGTTTTTATATATGTGTGTGTGTATCCATACATACATACATACATATGTATATGTGTATGTATATGAGACTATGACTTGCTGCATAGGTCACTCTGACCACTTAAAGAATTGGCCAGACATTTTGGGGCAGAAGTGAGGGGCTTTAAATTTGCCTACCTTCATTAAGAATGTGTGATTAATGAGGAACAGGGACTAGATTTGCAACCAATAAACTTTCACTGTTTCCCTAAGAATCCAAATATCCATTCTTTAGACTCACATCTGTCCCCTTCCAAAGCAACAAAAATCCACCAACAGTTAGATATATTGTGATCTGATTTATTTCATTCTTTTAGAAGAGATAGTTAAATCTTGAATTTCTAAGTGGTCTGAGAGAAATCAAGTCAAATACCCCTTGATGAACAGGAATCTATAATATTCCTTATCAATGTCCAGTTAGCTTCTGCTTCTAGTGATAGAGAACCCACTTTAATTAATCAAGCAGCCCTTTCCTTTTGTGGTTGACTTTTATTATAAAAAACTTGTTCCTTAAGTAAATAATGCCCCTGTATATATGTGTATGTGTATATGCACATATAAAATGTATGTTGTATATGCTATGTATTATATATAGAGTAGCATGTATAGAACCTATACATGTATATGGATATTATCAATAGAATATACATGTATTCTAGCTAAAATATTATTTTTTAGATTTATATATTTTTCTTGATTAACCAGCATTTTTCTTTCTCTCCCACTCTTCTCACCCATCAAAATTCTCTAAAAAAAAGAAAAGTAAGACTTTCATAACAATGTGCATAGTCAAATAAAACAAATTCCCCCATTGCCATGTCTAAAACTCTATGTCTCATTCTGCATTGTAAGTTCATCATTTCTATGGTGTGAGGTGGGTTGCCTTCTTCTTCGTTGGTCCTCTGGCATGATGGTTTGTCATTGAAGGGACCAAAGTTCTAAAGTCTTTCAACTTTCCTATATTTTTGTACTACTACTATTTTTTTTACTGTGGCAGAGACAGATCATATATTTACAGCTGAAAGAGACCTTAGGGAGCATTTTACTCAATCCTTTCATTTTATACATGAGGAAACAGGCCAGAGAAGATTGTGACTTAACCAGTCATATTAAGAAACTTAATAGAGTAAATCACTATCTCACTTCATAGGTAATCTTTAGTAAAATTGGGATTCGAATCCATATCCTCTAACTCCAGATTTAGACTTTTTTTTTTCCTTCTCTATGTGGTTCTTCTTAGATGATAATTCAGTGAGAAGATTGGCAGAGTGGCTCCTGATGATCCTGGTACCCAAGTGAGTGTCTGTCCTTTTGCCTCATAAGAGTGTTAATAAACATGTATTTGCATCAAGTAAGAAGTTGCTTAATTTATTTCACTTTATCCCCTACTTTTCTGAATTTCTAATTTGTGATACTAAGGTGGGTCCAACACCCTTTGCTTATTCCAGTGATTTTCAACCTGTGGGTTGCGACTCTTTGGGGGTCGCCTAAGACCATGGGAAAACAAATATGTCCGATAGTCTTAGGAACTGAGACACTGCTTCTCTATCCGTCTCCAGGCAGGTCCGCCCACATGCAGACACGCCCACATACGAGTATTAAAGGGTCGTGGCATTAGGAAGGTTGAGAACCACTGGCTTATGCTTTTCCACAAATTACAGGAATAGCTGGTTCAGGAATTCTTCAGGCAACACATTGATCTGGGAAGGCAATTGGGAGGAAAGGATTTAGGAGATGACGAGTCATATTTCTCCAAATAGGAGCTCTTGGCCCTGTTTTCTTTTATTTTGTACTATGTGCAGAAAACTAAATGATACTAGAATGCCAAGGCTCTGAATCTACACATTTAAAAGGGTTTTGACTTTAGAGAGGAGAACTCAGGTGGAGTGGAATCTTATGAGTTTTGTGCACATAGATTTTATATTTTAATGTTTTGAGTAATATTCAATTTTATCTCTTAGATGAATTCCAGATCCAGTCAGCAGAGATTAACCTGAATTACTTGATGACACTATATTTAGATATACGAGGCTGAATACTACATGGTGGCCAATGGGATACTGGAATCTTTCAGTGTCTATCCCACAATTATGCCAGAAAGAAAATGAGGCCACTTCCCTTGGGGCTCAAGTAGAGCACCCCCCCCCCCCCCCCCCCCCCGCCAATTGGCAATTCAGATGTTGCCTTCTCTAATTGAATAATTAATACAATGACACATTGTCTTTCTATAGACTCAATGGAGGCAGTATTTGAGTCACATGAACAGGTCTGGACTACTTACACTACACAAGGATCACAGATCTAACACTTAAATTGAGCTGAAATCTTGTACCATAATAGTCCTAGTATCATCGAGAATCTAAAAGAATTAATAAGATATCATTCTTCAAGACAACCTTTGGTATAATTAAGATAGCAATCCTGTCCTAGATCAGTCTTATTTTTTTTTTGCATGCTAATTATACCAAGTTTCTTCAGCTGGTTTCCATATGACATGATTTTAAGACTATTCATGATCCTGATTGCCTTCAACTAGATAAGCTTCATTATGTTAATATCTTCCCTAAAATACAGCCCCCCCCCCCCCGCACTGCATATTGACTTAGAGAACCACATTCATGTTCTATTGTGTTTTTTATATTGTTAAGACATTTTCCAATTAAATTTTAATCTGATTGGATCTTGGGCTACATGATCTCAGCAAGCATGTTTGACGCCTCTGCATTACACTATTCAGCTGGCTGTCATCATAACAACCATGTAGGTAGGTAGGAGTGTGTTATTATTCCTATTTTACCAAAGAGATCATTGATGCTTAAAAAAAGTTAAGTAACTTCCCCAAGGTCATAGAGCAAATAAGGAAGGACATTGGGACCATAACCAAATGCTCATGACTCTACATCTAGGGTTCTTTCTACTAGAGCATATCATATCACCTAAAACCTCATATGGACAGAGGTTAGTAAATATTGAAGTCAACATGTTGCCATGTAAAAAACAATGGATTTGGAGTCAGAGAAACTGGGTTCAAATCCCAGCTTCACCATTTGCTACTTGTATGACTTTGTGTAATGTATCTGGATCTTAGTTTCCTCATCTGTAAAAAGAGTTTCTCTGAGGTATCTTCCAGTTCTAAATCTATGAAACTCCAGGCTTTGACTAAATTTCACATTATCCTTGAGTTAAATTCAGAGAATTGAGTCTCTGCTGACTAAAGTTATGAAAATGCAAAATAGCTTTGGAAGGTTTTGGTAGTAATATTTTAGAGGGCAATATTGTGAGGGTGCTATTCAATGAAAGTGTGCCTTTTCCTGTATGAAATGGGAAATAATCATTTTCATTACTGAGCAGAAAATATGATTTTTTTCCATTGAAAATGAAGAAAACAAAAAGTTTCTGGAATACATTTCAAACTTTATATATTAATCAATACTCATACTACTTGAATACTTGAAACATTTATTCAACATTTAATCTAAAATCTGTATTTCTTTAAAAATAATGGAATTAATAAATAAACTTGATTTCTTCATTTCAAGACTTTTGCAAAAATTGAAAATTATCTTTCTCCACCTCTTTTTAATACTCTCCATATTCCCACAGATTTTTCCCTTTTCCCTTTTATTAACTTCATTAACTGTAATAATATAGAAGATAAATATATTATTTGTTTTATTACCTTTTAGATAAAAGCTTTTTGTGCATTCTAAAGAGTAAACAATCACTTCTTAAGCATGTACTCTGTATTGTGCACCATGGATACAAGTAAAAAAGAGAGGTAACACCTGACTTTTGAGAACTTACATTTTAACTTTTATCAGATAAACTTATTATGAATTTCCCTGTATAAATATTTATCTTCTAATTTTGCTGCATTTCTTTTGTTTGTTCAAAATGCTTTTTAGTCTTATGTAATCAGAATTGTTCATGTAGTCTCTTGTCCTTCTCTGTCCCTCATTTGGTCAATAACTCTTAGCTTTTCAGACTTGTAAAATATATCTCTTCCCCTTTTCTTCTGTATTCATGATATCTCCTTTTATATTTAGGTTACATATCCATTTGAAGTTTACAACACCATTGTAGCATATGATGTGAGATGCTGTGTCAAATCTAACCTTTGCCAGATTGCTTTTTCAGTTTTCCCAACAGTTTTTGTTCACAGGTTCTTTTCTCTCTCCCACAGATTCTTTACTTTAATATTTAGATTAGTAGGAGTTACCAAACAGTGTACTTCATTTACTTCTAGATCTTGTGTTACTCATCTGTCACGCTGATATACTTTTCTATTTTTAACCATTACCAAATGGTTTTGATAATCAATACTTTGTAGCATAACTTAAGATCTAGTACTAGTTAGCCTCCTCTGCCTTTTCATGGTTTTTTCCCATTATTTACCTCAATATCCTTTATCTTCTGTCCCTCTAGATGAATTATTTTTATTTTTTCCAGCTCTATAAAATAACCCTTTGGTAGCTGGATTGTTATGACATTGATTAGATGAATTAATTTAAATATTATTTTCATTTTTATTATATTGCCATGACCAAAACATGAACAATTTATTACATACTGACTTATTTAGTCATGTTTTTATTTCTGTACTGTGTGTTTTGAGGTTTTATTAATATAATTCCCATGTATCTTGGTAGTTAGACTTCCAGATATTTTACATATTCTTTAGTAATTTTGAATGGAATTTCTCTCTTTTTTGCTTCCTGCTGGATTTTATTGATACTGTATAGAAAGGCTGATGATATGTGTCCATTTATTTTATAGTCTGCTACTTGGCTGAAGCTAGTTGTTTCAATTAATTTTTAGCTTAAATCTCTAGGGTTCTCTAAGTAGATTACTGTAACATCTGCAAAATGTGGCATGTTTGTTTCCTCTTTACCTTTGCTCATTTCCTTTGTTTCTTTTTCTTGTCTTGCTATACTACAGCTAGAATTTCTAGCACCATATCATATAATACTGGTAATAATAGACATCCTAGCTATATGATTGATCTTACTACAAGGCTTCTATAGTTTTGCCATTATGAATAATGCTAGGCCATAATTTCAGATAGATGGTATTTATCATAGTGAGGAAAGATCTATTTATTCCTATGTTTTAAAATTTAAAAAAAAAAACATGACGTGGCACTATATTTTTTCAAAAGCATTTTCTACATCCAAGGATATAGTCATGTTGTTTTTATTATTAATGATTTATTATATTTAGCTTTCCTAATATTAAACTAACCCTGAGTTCCTGATATAAATCAAACTTACTCATAGAGTTTAATCTTTTAATTTTTTTTGCTTTAGCCACTTTGCTAACGCTATGAGATATTATAAGTTCTACCCACTATTTTTTTTCATTTTTTCACTATTATATTCCCTTTAACTCTCTCTTTCCCTTCTTCTCTCAGGACTAATAGTTTGTGACCATCAAGAACATTAGAATTTTGAAGGGGTATTTGCGTCTTCTCACAATGTTAGAATATGATTCATTGTTTAGCTTCTTGTAACTGCTTTCTGGATTTCTACTGGTGACCATATTTACAATTGAGACCTTATACTCAGCTCTGGTATGTTTATCAGGAAAGTTTGAAAGTCTTCTATTCTATTCAAGTTTCATTTTTTTTCACCTGTAGCATTATGATCAGTCTTGCCAGTTAAGTTAATTCTTGGTTGTAAAACTTCATATTTTGCCTTTCAGAATATTGTATCACAATCTTCTTACAAGGAGATTCCTTAACAGAAGCAGTATACATTGTCCCCATATACCTCCAGCAAAAATCTGAAATCTGCACCAGTCCAAATAATGATCAAGAAATCCGATGAAGAATTACATGGCCTTTTTTTTTTTTTAAACAATGCAACTACACCAAAAGTTGATCAGTAGCCCAAAGAGAATAGAAATGGGAGATTCTGGCAAAGGCAGCTCTAGAAGAGGTCGCAAGAGTGAAAGATGCCCTTAAGAAATTCCAGGGTAGAAAGAAGTCCCCTAAATGGTCAGAACTCTCTAATAGGGGGCAGGAATGCACATTAGAAATCTTGAAAGCCATCAGAAGTGACAGCAACCAGCATGATCTGGCAGCATTCTGAATAGGACAGTCCGGGTGCTGTGGCTTCAAGTTCCCCATTATTCTGCCGCAGAGTAGCCTAATAATTCAGTACTATGATCCTCAAAGGTTCAAAGATAGGAGTAATATTATTCCCATAAGGGAGAGGTCAGTACAGGAACTCCAGGGACTTAAATGAGCCTAAATAGGGGAAACATCCCACCTAAAAGCACAAAAGGGTGTGATGCTCTGGTATAAAACCCTATTTCAAGAAGTAAAGCTGGAGAAGCAAGTCAAAGAACAAACTGCCTAGAGTTTAAAAAATATTATTGATCTAGACATGCCCTTAAACTTAGATTAATAGGAGGAAATAACTCCATAATACTGTAGACATTCAAAGGGGAAAAATGGATTCTCTATGAGTCATATGAATACCTAGAAGAAATGAAGCATAACAGAAAAAGAAAATGAAATAAGTCCCAAAGAAGATCATTGGATAGAGAATAAGGAGCTTAGAAGAGAAAAAAATAAGCTTTACCCAGTAATGGACTTGCTATAAAATAGAACAGACAAAGAGAAATCAACGACATCATGAAACGGTAAGATGTGCTAGAGCAAAATCAAAAGATTGAAAAAAAATGTCCTATATATGATATTAAAAAAGAAACTAAATTGGAAAGCAGGTCAAGGGGAGAACATTCAAGAATCATTGGACTCTTCAGAGAAAGATCTAGAAAGAACAGAGTTCAAATGGAGACAGAAGCAATCTACATGCTATCATTCTTTTTCATGTTTGGTTCTCTTTCTTTTTTCCCATTGTTCACTCCATTGGTTACAACTCTTCTATACAACCAGACTAATGTCCAATGTGAAAGTATTTGCAGATCCCATACTTGATTGCATATTGCCATGGGATGGGGGGAGAGGGAGGGGAGAAAATTTGAAACTCAAGGGATTGTGGAACTGAATCTTGTAAAGTAAACGTAAATAAATAAATCAATTTGAAAAAAGAATCATTGGACTCCATGAAAACTGTAACAGAAAAAAAGCCTACAACTATATTTCAAGAAATCATAAATGAAAACTGCCTATTAGAAATAGAATATTAAATAAAAAGAATCCATCAATCATTTCCTGAAAGAAACTCTAAAAGGAAAGTCCTAGGAATATTATATACAAAATCCAGAGCTTTCACATCAAAGAAAAAAATATTGCATGCATCCAGAAAGAGGATTAAAGTGCCGGGAGATCTAAACCTGAAGTGTCTGTGCTCTGATCACTGGAAGGCATTGATGTACCTTATCAGAGTGCTGAAAATGGCTGTCCCTTGTTTAGCCACTCTGTTGCTTCCTCTCTGTTCATCTGAACTCCTTCTGGCTGATACCTTTTCTAGGGCTCATGGATATTCATTATATTTTTGCGCTTCCTGGGCCGGAGGAAGGAACTTTCTGATACTTATCTTTGGATTTCTTGATCAAAATTCTCTCTTTAGTTTTCTTTCGGGTCATTGCACGCGTATACATGAGAGATCTAAGCTCCTCTATGATGGTTCATTCTTCCATCTTGTATGGAAGTAGGAGGAAGCTGCTGCTTTTCTTTCTAATCAGGAAATCTGAGTTTAGGAGAAGGAGATTGAAATCATGAGAGTTGCTCAGGAAGTGGACATCTGCTCAAACTGCTGGCCTGGTGGGAAGTTGTCGGAGATTTTTAGACAACAGCTGTATGTTCTCTTGCTTAGAATGTTGTAGACTAAGAATGCATTCTTAGCCAGGTGTGTGGGTTGGTCAGAAATACTTCTGAGATTCTGGGAAATAGAGATTTCCATGTATATTTGTATGGAATATATATGGAAATATGGAATATATATGGAATATAATTCCATAGAATTAGTAGAATCTTGGAGTCAAAGAGATGATAGATATCATCTGATCCAATCTCCTCCCCTATGTAGGAATGAATCCTACAACAATCCTGAGAGATGGTCATCTAGAGGGACACTGGTTGAACTCACGTAGTGATAGGCAGCTCGGCGTCAGGCAAGGAAGACTATTGTTTTGTCTTTGTGCTCCTAGTGCCCAGCATATAGCTTGTGTCTGATGAATATTTGTGAAATTGGAGATTCAGATACATTACATTGCCTGGATGAAACTTTTAAATTGGACCTGGGAATTTTTTTTGCTTCTTTTTTACTTTTTAATGTAAATAGTGTTTTATTTTTTCCAATTACATGTAAGGAAAATTTTCAACATTCATTTTTGTAAGATTTTGAGTTTCGAATTTTTCTCCCTCCACCCCTCTCCTTGCCCCTCCCCAATATGGCAAGCAATCTGATGTAGCTTATACGTGTGTAATCATGTAAAGCATATTTCCATATTAGTCATGTTGTTAAAGAGGAAACAGAACAAAAGAAATCAAACAAAAACCAAATGAAGTGAAAATGATATGCTTTCATTTCCATTGAGATTCATCAGTTCTTTCTCTGGGTGTGGATAGTATTTTGTAAATATGTTTTTTTTTAACTATATTTGCACACACATATGTGCATGCTGATAACTGCATTTAAAATGGTTTGCTTTGCAATCTTGTATGTTTTATGCTATATATTTAATTACTCTGAGAATGGATTCATAGGCTTCACCAGACTTTCCAAACTGTCCATGACATAGCAAAGGTTAAGACTTCTGACTCTAGGTAGTACAGAGCAATGGAAAGAATACTAGAATGGAGTTCAGGAGTTCTGAATTCCAGATTCAACTTTATGACTAATTGCATGAATTTCCTAAGTCACTATACTTCTCTGCACCCCCAACTTCTTTACCCACACAATGAGGAGCTTGGACTAGACAATTCTACAATCCCTTCTCTGATTCTATGGGTAGCAGGAAATGGACAAACATACAATCTGAATTCCAGGTTGACACAGACCTAGAATTAATTCTAGGATCCTGATATATGATTGCTCCATAGTGACTCCTAAAGGTAAGACACTGAAATCAAATGTACCAGATAGTTCACTTGGCACTTCCCAAGAAGAAGGAATAAAAAACATCCTAATCACTTCTTGATCAAATTACCATTACATAGAGCTTTCTTCCAAAATCCCAGTCCCTCTTTGACTCCCACACTTCATAGGACCAGCATGTTAATAATGAACTATTATGCATTCATTCATATTGCATATTCTCTTCCTCCCACCCCCGCCACGTCACTTTAAGATTAGATGTTTATTTTTATTCCTCACCATGGAGAGTAAACCTTGAACAGGGTCTGTCAGAGATCACAAGTCTTATACAATGTGATGATAATAATAAGAATCACTGACAGTTATATAGGACTTTATGATCACAAAGCATTTTACATGCATGATCTCATTTCATTCTCAGAAGGCAGCCATGGCAGAGTGAAAACTGTGTTCTGAAAGCAAACAAGAATCAAAGAGCCTGGATCCCAGGCAGAAGTCTACTGCTAGTTAGCTGTGTTATCCTGGGCAAGTCATTTAACTTCTTTGTTCCTCAGGTCCCAAGCTGAATACCACTAGCAGTACTCAGCCCTAATGTTAGTACCCATGCTTGTTAGTGACAGTCATGATCAAAGGAGCTGGTGACCCCCAGGGCAGATGCTGTTTAAACATTTAGTAGCCATATTACCTGTGCAGCAGAGATCATGGCTGAAACCAGAAACTGTCTAAGTCACGGGCTATTAACCAGGGATTCATAAATTTTTTTTAATTCCATATAATTGAATAATAAATTTCAATATAATTGGTTTCTTCAGGATTTCTGTATATTTTATTTTATTTATGTAATTAAAACCTTATTTTCAGAGAGGGGGTCCAAAACATTATCAGACTGCCAAAGGGGTCAACAACATAAAATTGGGTTAGAACCCTTTTTTTAAATGGAGGTTTCACGCTGAAGAAGACTTTCCTAGCAGAACAAAACCTATAAAAATGCTGGGAAATTCTGAAGAGAAATCAATGATCAGAATTCATCATTGCCTTTGCCTGGCAGTTATTTCCAAACTAGTAGACTGGGAAGCATAGAAATCAAAGTTCTTGCATTCAAATCCTTGCTCTGTGCTTAGTTCCTATGTAACCTTGGACAAGTAATTTAATCTCTCTAGGACTCAGTTCCTTCCTCTCTAAAAATGATTGGGTAGGTGTAGAAGTTTTCTAAGTTCTCTTCCAGTTGTAAGTTTATGGTGCTATGAACCTAATATGTCAGTTACCTTCCAAACCACAGTGTAAAGGTCTCCCATTTGACCAGAGGTAGAAAAGGAAAAACAAAAGGGAGGGAGATGGGCTGTATCCTGTCTTTCAGCTCTCTGTTTTTCAATCTAATTTTCCACACAATTATAAAATGTTGAAAGGGACATAAGTTAAAAGAGACCTTAGTTTAGCTCTCTCAATTTACAAATGAGGAAACTAAGCCCCAGAGAAGGGGATGTAAGTAACCTGAAGTCACACAACTAGCCTCTCTTGTTTCAGAAAGATAGGACTGGACAAGAAGGCATAGTTTTTCTGGGCTGCTATGATGGAGACTTTTTTATTTAGATCCCAGTCTAAAGTCACAGCCCTGGACTTGACTTCTAAACCTTCATCTTGCTTTATATTTTTTTTGTCCCTCCCTTTATGCCACTTGAATGTGAGAAATACCCCCAAATGGTTTCTGGGTTCTGTCCAGAAAGAGACAGATCTGTCTGATTTGGACAGTGTTGGACATTTTAACAGGAACACCTGTCAGAGCACTCCGGGTAAGGATTTAGAGCATGGAAGAGGGCATGAAAGGCAGCTTTCTCCATTCATCCCAGCACCAGGGGTTAATAGAAGGAAAATATTGATGTTTTATTGAATTACACCTATAGGTCAGATCATGTAACATGTCCATGATCTAAACAATGATTTTGTGCGGGTGGAATGCACAGCTGAGACAGATGAGATAAACTTTCCCCTGGAATCTCTCTCCAAGCCTTGTTAAATTGCTTCCTTTATTTAATTACAAATTAATTGAAAACACTCCCACTCCAATAAAACAATACTTAGCCCCCGATTTGTTGGTAATAGTCTAATCCCCTTGTAAGAGTTTCATAGACGGTCTAACATGATTATGTCATCAATTTTACACTTGCAGGACCTAGGGAAACAGGGCTGCCTGAGGTCCAGTAAAAGAATCCAAGGAAGAGGTGACATTGAGGAGAACCAAGGGAAAATGAGTGAACTTTGCTGGAAAGAACTAGAGATATGGCTTCTCATGAGATCCTCTTCAAAAATCATAGCATTGGACAGAAGAATCAGCATATTTAGGATATAAAGAGATCCTAAAGTTTTGAATCAATTCAGCCCGATTTGATATGATTCAATTCCACTCAGTTTAATAAAACAAACATTTATTAAGTATCTATTATGGGCACAGTCTTCCCAAAAGTATCATTCTGTTGCCTTGGAAGAACATGAAGGTGAACTTGAGTTTTTGAAGGCCAGGAAGGCCATGGCTTTGAAGGCTCAATGCCACAAAAGACCTAATTTTTTCATAACAGTATTTTCCAAGTCATGCAGCTGGGTGGCACAGGGGATAGAGTGCTGGAGCTGAAGTCAAGAACACCTGAGTTCAAATCTGATTACAGACACTTATTTAATACTTAAATTTAACCAGCACTTTAAGCTTGCAAAACACTTTACAAATATTTTCTCATTTGTTCCTCACATTAATTTTGGGAGGTAGGTGCTATTATTGTCCCCATCTTATGGATGAGAAAATTGAGGCAAACAGAAGTTAAGTGACTTGCTGAGGGTCACTCAGTGCTCTTAACAGCTCTCTAAAATTCAAGTGACAGAGAACGTGCTAAATTCCCTTGGTGGCAGAATTGTCTCATTTAGGAGTTCCCAAAACCAATGAAATCACAAGCTCAGTCCCAATCTCTTGTAAAACATACTTTGTAAATTACTTATTTGTTTATGTGATGGGCATATTATCCTAGTAGAATGGAAATTCCTTCAGTGTAGGAACTATTTGTTTTCTTCTCTGTATCCCAAGTGTCTGTCACAGTGCTTTGTGTGGAACAGGTGCTTAATAATGTTTAATCAAAATTAAGTATTATTTAATTATTAATTAATTAATTAAAAACAAAAACCCATCCCTAGTTTATATTTCATCAATTGGTAGTAGCATCCTTAGTCAACACAAGTGATGTAATGTGCTTACAATTCAGTGTAAAATTACTGACTTTATTTAAAGAGGGGCAATAAAGGGTAAAAAGGAGAGGAGTAGATGGGAGACACTCATGCTGTTCTTCTCAAAGAATGGTCTTCCATTAGAGAAAGTAAAACACCACCCAGAGGGGAGAAATCATTTTAAAGAAACAACTGGGATCCAAGAACTGACATCAGACAATACTATAGGGTTGAACAATTCACCCGAATGGGAGACATGGAGACTATCAAAATAGAAAAGATAATCATACTTGAAGTTGTATTACTCTGTCTGTATTACACTAGGAAGAATAATAAAATACACTAAATTCTCTGCTGATGTCCAGGGGGGCAACAACTTAGCCTTTGTTTCTGCAATTTTTAAAAGGAAAAAGTTAGCAATGCAATTTGAGTGGATCCCTTTGATACCAAGTCAGGAGAAAATGAAGAGTGCTCTTATTTTCAGGAGTTCAGAATTACAGAATCTCAGCATTAAAAGGGGCCTCAGAGGCTATATGATAAAACCAGTACTTGCATAAAAATTCATTTTATTTCAACATTCTGTATGTTCCCCCTATATGTAAGGCACTTTACTAGGTGTTGAGGATACAAAGGCAAACTAGTCTTGACATGAAGGTAAGTTTATTGCTCATGGAAACAACACAGCTTATACCCTTCAAGGAGTTTACATTTTATGGGGAGAGAGGAATATAATCTATATAAAAATGCATCAATATAGAGTATGTGCAAAATTATGGGTTTAAGGAGAGAAGACAACGAGGGGGGATGAGGAAAGTCTTCATGTAATGTAATGAATGGATAGCACCTGAGCTGAACTTGGGAAAGAACTAAGTATTCTGAAAGACAGAAGTGAAGAAGGGAGAACAGCCAAGGAGCTTGGGATAGTTTGTGAAAAGAAGAGATGACTCACCATTGGTACTTAGATAATTGCTTCTCCTTCCTACTGGAAAAAAAATGCAAGTTACCTTCAAAGACTGATGCACAAATTCTGAATTTATTTTTGGGTTGACTCAGCCTAGAAGCCAAATAGCACTATTATCCCTGACCACGGAACCATCCTTATTTCTTATCTGAACTTTTTGAAATCCCATTCTTTCTTTTTTAGAGGAAGTTTTCTATGTCTATTTTTAAATGTTTTATTTTCCCCCAATTATATGTAGAAACAATCTTTAACATTTTTAAAAAAAAGTTTTGAGTTCCAAATTCTATCCCTTCCTCCCTTCCCCCTCCTCTCCCTGAGATAGTAAGCAATCTGAAAAGGTTTAAACACATACAGTCATGTTGAACTTATTTCCATATTAGTCATTTTGTGTAAGAAGACTTGAATGAAAGAAAGGAAGGAAGGAAAGAAGGAAGAAAAAAGAAAAAAGGAAGAAAGAAGAAAAGGAAGGAAGGAAGGAAGGAAAGGAAGAACTGAGTATGTTCCAGTCTGTTTTCAGACACCATCAGTTCTTTCTCTGGAGGTAGATAGCATTTTCATCAAGAGTCCTTTGGGATTGTCTTGGATCACTGTATTGCTGAGAATAGCTTAGTCATTCAGAGTTGTTGATCATACAATATTAGATTTACTGTGTATGATGTTCTGGTTCTGCTCATTTCACTCTGCATCAGTTCATGTAAATCCAGGTTTTTCTGACATCATCCTGCATGTCATGAAATCTCTTTTCTTAAAATCTAGCTAATGTCTAATTGAGTTGACAAAGGACATACTTGGTCATTACAACCTCTAATATGACACAGTCACTTTTCTCAAAGCTTTTCTTTTCTTCTTGCTCCCAAGATCTTAGGATCATAGTATATAAAGCTAGAAGGAAATGTAGGCATAGTTTAGCACACTTCCCTCATTTTATAATTGGGAAAACTAAAGTTCAAAGGCTTCAAATGACATACTCAAGATCATACAGGAAGTAGTTTAGTCAATATTTGAATCCAGGTCCTGTGACTCCAAGCAATCTTTCTACTATACACATCACATTGCCTTTTCTACTAACCTACTTGTGACAAGCCTTTCTATCCTGTTTAGTTGGGTTGGTCCTTGGACAGTAGAATCAGTCTGTCATAGGGGTTGTGCTCAAAGCCTTTTCAGTGTAGCAGGACCTAGCGGGGTTTGTGCCTTATTGGCATAACCTTTGAGGATTCAAAGTCATCTCTATGCCAAAATAGGACACTGGAGTAGGATAGCTTTTGTGGAAGATTTACATGAGAATACTGCCCATTCTAGTCTATTGCAGAGATGAATCTCCTTGTTGTGTTCTAAGAAATGTAAGTTACAAGAAGGGAAATCACTATAAATATTTAGTCAAGATTTTTGAAGCATTTTAAAGCAGAAGCAAAGGATTTAGTGTGTCTATACTGTGCCTCTCAGTGACGAGGTTAATGCACTCCCTGAAACAATTGTAACAATTTAGGACAGAAATCAAGGAGAGTACCATATCTAAACAAAATTGAAGCTATGTGAAAGGCATGAAAGGTAAGGCATTACACATTGCTTTCCTGGATAGAAACTTGATAAATGAGGATCACTCCATAAAAGACTAAAGCATGTAGACACCGCTGAAGTTGGAGCCACAACAACCAAAGATATAATGCAAACAATGACTTTGTAGAGGTGAAGGTGAAGTAAACTTTCTAAAATTTAAAACATGCTCAGGTCAGATTTAGCAATCTGACTGGATGAGTATTTTGCTGAAGGTAATATAGACCAGAGAAGTGGCCCAGAGCATGCTCTTGGCAAGATGGGATAATGGCAAGTGCACTGGATCTAAAGTCAGGAACACCAAGATGCAGATGCCACCTCAGTAACTTATTAAGTGTATGATGTGATGTTGCACATAGGGGTGACTGGCACAGTGGATAGAGTGCCAGGCCTGGAGTTGGGAAGACTCATCTTCATGAGTCCAAATCTGACCTCAGACACTCGTTAGTTGTGTGACCCTGGGCAAGCCACTTAACCTTGTTTGCCTCAGTTTCCTCACCTGTAAAAAATGAGCCAGAGATGGAAATGGCAAACCACTCCAATATCTTTGCCAAAATGCCCCCTGCAAATGGAGTCATAAAGAGTCAAATATGACTGAAACAGGTGAACAACAATGATGTTGGGCACATTACTACACCTCTACAGACCGCGTTTTCCATATCTGGATTTATATGGATAATAGATTATATTATATGAATATATAATTATATGGATAATGGATTTAGACATGATGAACTCTAAGGTTGCTTTTAACTCTAATCTGAGGTTCTATGTTACAGTTGTTATGGGAAGGAAGGTAAAGGGTGTGCTCAATTACACATATTTCTGCTGATAAACTTATTCAATTAAATATAGAAAGACATCATGGTATGGTAGAAAGTTCTAGATTTAGAGTTAAGACCTAAGTTCAAGTGTGAACTACTAGTTAATATCCTGTGTGACTTGGGCCACATCCCTTCACCTTTCCTGTCCTCATTTTCCTTATCTGTAAAAAACAGCAGAACTGGACATATGTGATCAATTTTTGCTTTGTCCTGTTAACACTTTTTAAATTTCTGAATGGATGTAGGAACTGTGAGGAAAACTGTATTCCAGACTTAATCTTTATAAAGCTATTTAAAAAATTAAATAAAATTTAAAATATTACATGTAACATATTATATGTAATACATAATTTTAAATAAATAATTTTAAAATAATTTAAAAAAACTTTAAAATAAAAATATTAAACAAAATTTTATTGATATATTTTGATATTCAAGGATTTTTCAGTTGTGTCTGACTCTTTACGACCCTTTGGGAGTTTTCTTGGCAAAATGATTGGAGTGGTTTGCCATTTCCTTCTCCAGTTCATTTTACAGATGAGGAAACTGAGGCAAATAGGGTTCAGTGGCTTGCCCAGGGTAAGTAAGCGCCTGAGGTCAGATTTGTGAAGACGAGCCTCCCTGACGCCAGGTCCAGCACTCCATGCACTGTGCCATCTAGCTACTCCTGTTTTTCTTGTCACCGAAATTTCCTTCATCATTCTTCACAGAGAGTCGACTTAGATAAGAAAATCAGGATGGGGAATTAGAAAAATTGATCAACACATAGAAAAAAATCTGAAAGTGTGTGCCACATCCAACATGCATAGACCTCCCACATCTGAAGGAAGGTCACACTTGTTCTTCACAACTTTGCAACAGTTACTTTTCATTGTTTTGTGATTCTTTCTGTTTACTTTGTTGTAGTTAATATGCATATTATTTTGTTGGCTTTGCTTACTTAGCTCCACATTGGATCACATAACCTTTCCCTGTTTCTTCGTATTCATTGTTTCTTGAAGCATAGTAACATTCCATTAAATTCCTGTACCACAATTTGTTTAGCCATTACCCAGTGAATGGGCCCCTGCTTTTCCCCAATTCTTTGCTATCATAAAAAGTGCTGTTGTAAATATTTTTGGGTAGATGGAAACTTTCTTCTTATCATTGAGCTTCTTGAGGTATAAGCCTAGTGGTGGGATCTTTGGATCCAAAGGAACGGACAGTCTAGTCACTTTATTTACATAATTCCCAATTGCTTTATAAAATGGTTGTATTGATTCACAGCTCCTCCAACAATGCCATAGTGTGCCTAGCTTTCCACAATCTCTCCAACATTGACTGCTCCCATCTTTTGTCATACTTTTTACAATTTGCTGGACGCCAAAAAGGGAAAAAAAAGTTTGCAAAGGGAAATTGATGAGAATCATGAGAGTGAGGAATTAAACTCAAAGGAACCTTTTAGATGATCTAATTTTAATATTTATTTTTAATATTTCATTTTATAGAGAAGGAAAATAATGACAAGGGATGTTAAATATCTTGCCCAAAGAAATATAGATAGAAAGTAATAGAACCTAGGTTTAGATCTAGAGTTCCATTAGGTCTAAAACCTAACTTGCAAATCAGTGCTCTTACTACTATACCATCCTGTCAGTGCCTAATGGCACTTGCTCAGTGTTCCCTGCCTTGGCTTGGTGATTACTTTTGACTATAGGTCAGCAAGTATTAAAAAGTTCAGAGTAAAGACAGATATCATCTCATGATCAGGGATTTTTGAAAGACTTTGGGTACTTTAAAGCTTCATATAAATGCTAATTATTGTTTTTATTATTATTATTATTATGGATATCATTTTCCTTGTTCTTATTAAAGGAGGGCAATAGTGAGGTGGCTGGAAACCATGATATTCAAGAATCAGTTGAAAGTGCTCAGGATACTTAGAAGAAAAACATGGGCAGAGGAAGAGGGAAGACAATAACTGTCAAGTATATATGAGGGAGAAGAATTAGATTTATTCTGCTTTGTCCCATAGGACAGAAGTAGGAGCAAGGTAAGGAAAGTGAAGTGGAGTAGATCTTAGTTTGATTTAAGAGGGAAACAATTTCCTAATACTTAGGAACTATGCAAAAATGGGATATGCTGCCTTCTGGGAGTGGTGACTTTTTCACCAAAGATCTTCAAAATGCATTGCTTGCTGGGAATGTTTATAGAGTTCATGTTTAGGTTCAGGATAGATTAGGTGACTTTTGAGGTTCCTGCCAACCTGAACCTTCTGAGAGAATCTAGCAATTTGGAAAGAGAATAGGGTTTTTGAGGAAATTAAGTTCATACTTCAAGCTAAGGCTAGATGACTTGGTAAGAGTAATAGAGATGAATCCTGTCCTAGGTAATGAGCTAGTCTAGTTTTGCTACACTCCAGTAAAACCACCTCAGCAGACTGGCTAAACCAGATTGAGGGTAACAGAATGGTCTCAGAGCAGTTGGTGAGTTTGGGGATGTCTACTCCAAGCAAGTGAAGATTTCCCTTGGAAGAATGGGCAGATGAGAACAATTTGTTCCAATGTCCGTGAAGGCAGTTGAAGCAGACCAGACATCAAAGACACTAAAGTCATCCAGTGCATCCTGGGCCATTGCTGGTTGTCTTGACTTTTGTCCTGCCACTGGACTTTGATGACTCTGGAAGAAAGTGAGGGTGATGACTTTTTGCAATTCTGCCTCTTTTAAATCCAGTTCAGGCATGAGTCAAGACATCATCCCATGATGTTATTGGTCCTTTTCAAAAACAAAAGACAAACAATAACAATTCTAGGTGGTGAGTTAGCCTTCTTTTTTTCTTTTACACAGCACCTACTCCCCCTCCCCCCCACCTCAATCTCACCCTAGGCTGTGGGAATCCAAGGTTCTGTGGCTGAGGTCTCCACAATCATGGCAAGGAGGGAAAGTAATCTGGTCATGATTAATTTTTTTCAGCACAAAGTTATTTGAGTATTTTGAGTGGGGAGGGAGCTCAAAATTTTAGTACACCATACTGATTGTCAAAAAAGGATGGGTTTGTAGGAGGGATGGGGAGTAGAGTACACCATTGCTGAAAAAATGGAGAGTGACTTCCTCTCCTCCCCCCACTGCTAAGTTATTCTGAGGTTGTTATTTGTAGTTTTATATGAAAAAGGTAATTACTGGGGATACAAAGACAAAAAAAGAAAAGGAAATCTTTGTTAAGCGAAATATCTGAAAGAACAATGGGATGTTAGAGACAGAAAGAGATTTTAGAAATTATCTAATCAAGACCTTGCCTCAGAAAGACCTGTGTTCAAGTCCCACCCCCAACATACACTGGTTGTGTGATTCTAGGATATTTGCCCCAATTATGGTTCTAAATTTCAGGAAAGTTTCGTGTCTGCATTGGGAGGCAATTTCCCTGTTGGCAAGCTCCTTTCATCATTGAAAACCCTTCCCCACAGTTGCCTATTATAGTTATTTTTAAAGGCACATGAAAATGATATCTCTAATTTTACAGTTCTCTCAAATTTATCAGAATATACATTTCTTCATACCCACTGCCAGTTATCCTTGAGGAATTTTCTTATTGATTTTTGGACCTGGAAAAATTTTACCTTTCACAAATCAGAGCCATCTATCAATCTCACTCAGGTGGGAAGCCAAAAGTGGGACTGGCTGCCTTAGATACAGGATATTTGGAACCTGTAGTGAGGCTGGATCAATTTAGATCTACTAGACTTGACAGATTCCTTCCAGAGGATACAAGAAACTGGCAGAAGTAATCTTAGAGACAGCAGTGATTAGAGAACTCTGTTGGCGAGGAGGATCAGGACAGACACTGTATAGGAGATGGTTTTGGGGCCAAATCTTGAAATGAAAAATTCTGTTAGGTAGAGTTGAGGAGAAAATACGTTCCAGGCACAGGTGATAATTAGTGTAAAGGTGCAGACATTGGACAGATATGAAATGGGGTGTGTGTGTGTGTGTGTGTGTGTGTGTGTGTGTGTGTACGCGTGTGTATCAGACAGAGGGTCAGTCTGTTTGGTTTATCCAGTGTGGCAAGGGTAATGGTATATAATGAAGCTGAAAAGATACATTGAAACCACCTTGTAAAGAGTTTTAAAAGCCAAACAGAAAAGTTTATATTTGTTGCTAGAGGCAATAGGGAAATACTGGAGTTTATAGAATAGGGACTAATAGGGTCAGATGTTGTTCATCCTTCATTTTAGAAAAGGACCAATGGCTTCTTGGGATGATGTCTTACTTTGCATGTGAATTGTATTTAGGTGAGGCAAAGTTGCACAAAGACATCAGCCTCAGTCACTCTTCCAAAATCACCAAAGTCCAGTTTCAGGACAAAAGTCAAGATGACCTTGGCATCTTTGATGCCTGACCAAGCTCTAAGCATTCCACAGTGCCTGTTTCAACCACCTTCATGACCATTGGAACAAATTGTTCTCATCTGCCCCTTCCACTGGGAAAAATCTTCACATTTGGGGTAAACATCTCTCTAACTCACAGATTGGTTTGAGGTCTGTTGGTTACTATCAGCTAGGTTTCTCCTATTTGCTGAGACAGTTTCACTGGGCTGTGGCCACAGCATAGTTACAAATATTCAGTAGGCAGTTAGTAATCTCAGAAGAGGGCTCAGGAGAGAGATTCAGGCTGAATATATTACTCTGGGGCTGAGTTTGCCCATGCCTACCAGTCAGCCTCGTTGTTTCTATTTTACTTGAGTAAAAAGTTCTCAATTAATTGTCCTGTTAGAATGTTGTTCTTCAGTTATTTCAGTCCTGTCTAACTCTTTGTGACCCCATTTGGGATTTTCTTGACAAAGATTCTGGAGTGGTTTGCCTTTTCCTTCTCCAGATCATTTTACAGATGAAAAAACTGAGGTACACAGGGTTAAGTGACTTCCCCAGGGTGACCCAGCTAGTAAGTATCTGAGAGCAGATTTAAACTCAGGAAGATGAGTCTTCCTGATTCCAGTCTTGGTACTCAATGCATTATGTCTCTACCTACCTGCCCTGTTTGAGTAGTACATGAAATGTAAGTCAATGATAATCATGATGAACATAGACTCAAAAGATATAAAACAGAAAGGAAACATTAAATATTATTTAGTCTACAGCCTTCATTTTACTGGAAAACTTAGAGCCAGAGACAGGAAGTAATTTTGTACAATGTCTCACAGGTAGTCAGATAGTTGAACCCCAAACCTTTGATTCCAACTACAGAACTTTTCCTCTCTACTTCTTCTAATGGACAGTGAAGATGCTATTGGGGTAAAAGTGTTAACTAAGTTGATGTTAATAAGTGTGAGTGGCGCTCTCTGCTTTGAATGTGTGGCCCAGGGCCAGGAGGGCTGCAGCACCTTCTGTTCAGTGTTTCTATGTCATGCTCAGTTCAGCCCTAACCAGGTGGCATTTTGAGCCTCACACTATTTTTAATCATGGATCAGTTATCCCTGACTGTGCGGTAACGGGAATTAACAAAGTGCACCCATCGGCACCTCCAAGGGACCAGAGCAAGAACCAAAGTAGTCATGGGTTGTTCTGAATGAGATTAGCAAGTTTCATGCCTTTTATCTCTTTTTGTTTTTATAAAATGATGACAAGAAGGAAGGAGGTACTCAAAATCTGAGTAAAGCCCTTGGTGGAATGCCAGCATAGGTCATTCAGATTCACCGTGTTCTTTCAATAATAATGATTAAATTGATAATAAAAATGATAAATGATTTCCTTCCTAGGGATTGTGTGTGTGTGTGTGTGTGTGTGTGTGTGTGTGTGTGTGTTACATTAGTGCAGGGAAATTCCAGAATGGAAATTTCTTCCATCAATGGTGGTTGACAACTCCTTTTCGACTTAGTTGCCTAAGGTACAGAGAACTTAAGTGACTTACCCATTGTGAAACAACTAGTTTGCATCAAAAGCAGACTTTGAACCCACTTTTGCAAAGACCAGCCTCTTTAACCACTATGTCATTTGGCCTCTTAATTATGATAGTACTAGTGATAACACGGTTTTGCAGTGCTTTAAACTTTAGAGAATACTTTAATCACAGAGCTGTAGAATAGAGAGTGGAAGGTTTTATTGCTGCCATTTTACAGATGAAAAAGCTGAGATCTTAGGTTAAAATGGTTTACTTATGGTTTCATGGGTGTGTCTAGAAAGTGGTAAAGCCAGAACTTAAACCCATGTTTCCCAGCTCTAAATCTAGCATTTTTATTTTTCCCATTTCGTGGTCACAGTGCCATTGAAACCATCTTGGTCACTGGGAATCTCTGGGTGAATCTCAGGCCTGTAACCTAATGAAGGCAGTTAAGGCAAGAAGGAACTTGGGAGAAACTTCCCATGATTATATCAGCATGTCCTTGCTAGCTAGGTATAAAACATGCCAAGCAGGTAAAATAAACAATACTGAAGCTTTGGGGATTCAAAGCCGGTCAGAGAAATAGTCAAATCCCAATCATGCCCTTAATTTTGCCTTCCTCATCTGATATTTAATTCCTGTCTCTGAAACCTTGATTCAGTTACCAGATTTCCATTTGTCTCAGTCCCTTAGATCTCAGAATTTTCTTGAAATTCTGTTCTTCCTCTGCACCCAAGGATTTGTCTTCTCACTAACAATTGTCAACTCTGCAATGGGTGGAATGGTAGTTTTCACTTAAGAGCACACCAATTTATTTTTTTTATCCTAGAGGCACTCACAGCACACCTTCTGTAGAGGAACTTGGGATGGTCCACTGGAGGAATGTTTCCACCAGTCTACTTCTGGAGTGCTCAAAGCCCATTACTCCTGAGGAAGTCAGTTTCATGATGCCCCATGCCAGCTGTGAGCGGCTGTACCCAGCTGAGCCATCCACTGTCGTAATCATATCATATTCTGAAATTTCAGCTTTGATCACTCTGATCTTTTTTCCCCCTTGACCTGAGATGAATGCAAGGGATGATCTTAAAACGACCCCGTTGTTTTCAAAATCCAGCACCGTGTTTGACTTGGCGATCTCCAGTGGCAGTGAATTACACCAGCTGACTTGGCTTTGCTTCATGTTTTTATTTTGGGTCTATTTGCCTCATCAAGTGACCCCTTGTTCCTGTGTCAGGGAGGTAAAAATAGGGCATCCAACTCCTCACCTGAGTCTTTGCCAACTCAGCTGTTTGCCTACAGACAGACTTCCCTGCCTAGGGCTGGCACATCTGGCTTTGATTATACTAATTATACTAATCTCATATTCTCTTGAGATTGTATGGTCAATACCTTACTAGCATAGAACAGGGAGAAAAGACTAATATTTTAGTTCAAGTTCCTTCTTAATGACCTTAACCAAGGCATCATGCTTCTTAGTTGAGGGTTTTCCAATAAATAGATTAGAAGCTATCAGCAGGTTTTATTCAATTTGATTCATTTCCGTTTAACTCACTAACCTTTGGCAAATAACATAATGACTTCAGCCCTCAGTTTCCTCCTTTGTAAAAATGAAAAGGGTGGACCAGATCAGGGGTTCTTAATCTTGTTTGTGTCATGAATCCTTTGGGTTTTCTGGTGAAGCCCATGTACTTTTTCTCACAATAACTTGTTTACATGCATTAAATAAAATGCTTAGGATTTTTTTCTTTTTTAAAAATTACATTTTATTTTCCTCCAATTACATGTAAAAATATTTTTAACATTCTTTTTTTAAGTTTTGAGTTCCAAATTCTATCCCTTCTTCTCTTCCTATCTCTTTCCCCCCTCCCTAAAATGATAAATACTCCGATATAGATTATATATGTGCAATCAGCTACATAAGATTATAAAGGAAACCAATTCTATTGAAATACTTTTGTGAAAATTGTCATAAAAGGCAAGCTCAGACCACATATTAAGAACCCCTGTACTAGATAATTTCTAAAGACCTTTCTAGCTCCAAATCTCATGATCATCATTAACTAATTTAATTTTATCATATTTAATCCTATAAACTTTTTGGAATGTCTATTGATGTCTGCTCTCAAGGACTTCCCAGTCTACTATAGGGGAATAGTACAAATAGAGTATAAGAATGTAAAAGACAAATCTAAGGTCAGAACTCAAATCATTCAAAAAGGAATGTATTACCGTTGGATGGGAGCAAGGGCAGGAGGAAGTGTGGTGATCACAGAAGATGAGATTGAGGAGGAAATGTTTAGGCTGAGCCTTGAAGACCTCAAAACCTTACCTGGTAAATGTTCCATCTGATTTCTGCCTCCATGCTCTTTTATATGTGGGTTGATGGATGTTCTCAGCAGCAAGGAGAAGCTCTTTGGGAGCAGTAAATACTCTTTCCTCTAATCAAAAACTTTACACTCAATGCAAATTGTCCTCTACTCCATTACTACCATTTGTGGATTGCATCTAAAATATGAGAAGCACCTCCTCACAAAAGGCTAAATCTCCTGTCTTAATAAATTGAAGGAGCAGTTATGTATTGAGTATCTACTACATTCCTGAGACAATGTCAACCAATTGCTATAATAAAAGGCATAATGGTAGTTTAGAGGAAGATCTTAACTGGGTAGAAAGAATAGAGAAAGTGCTTCATATGCCTAGTCATCTCAGTCACATCCAATGGCAAGAAATTAGAAAGAAAAGAAAAAAAGAAATATGTGGACAGAGGCTACTTGTACTACCTCCATCACCTCCGAAAGAAAGGGAGCAATCTTCTCTTCAGTTCCAACCCAGTTCTGGTGTGTTTTTGTCTTACAAAGTAGGGAAAAGGAAAGTCAGTTTTATCTAACAGAGAGCTTGCCTCAGGAAGACCTCTGTTCAAGTCCCACCCCCAACACATATTGACTGTGTGATTCTAGGCTACTCTCCACAATTATGGTTCCAAGTTGCAGGAAAGCTTCAGATCTGCATTGAGAGACAAAGTTTCCTTACTGAGAAGTTCCTTTCATCAATGAAAACCCTTTCCCATAGTTGCCAATTACAGTTATTTTTGAAGGCACAAGAGAATAATATCTCCAATTCTACAGTTCTCTCAAATTTATCAGAATATACATTTCTTCATACCCACTGCCAGCTATCCTTGAGGAATTTTTTATTGACTCTGATTTGGACCCTGGAAAAAGTAACTTTTTACAAATCAGAGCCTTCTAACCATCTCAGGTAGGAAACCAAAAGGGGGACTGTCTGCCTTAGATACAGGACATTTGGAACCTGTAGTGAGGTGGAAAGACTTAGATCCACTAAATTTGACAGATTCCTCTCAGAGAGTACAAGAAACTGGCAGAAGAAATCTTAGAGACAGCAATGATTAGAGAACTCAAGAGATTCCATATGACTGGAAAAAGACAGGAACCTTGGTTGACTTCCAGACTGGATTGTAAAAGCCAAAATCCCATAAGATTCAAATGTTTGTGGGAGGAAATGAGCTGTGGCTCCTCCTTTGAGGAGGAGTGGGGAACCATTGTTTTTCATAAACAGAAACATCCTAATGATTGGAATACAGTAAAGGCTGGCAAAATGGAGCAGATACAAAATATTGAGATTTGAATTAAGTCCTCTGGGAGTACTTGGATTACCACTTCCAAAGGACGGGCAAGTATAGGCTTCCCTTCTGAAGTGTTACTGTTTAGGGATACTCCTGGCCAACATTCCCAGCCAGGTGTGCCCTGGATTGGATAGAGAACTTGGATACTGACCTGTTAATGACTGGGCAGCCTGGAAGTTTCCATAAATCAGTGTTAAGTCATGTAATCAAATGCGAACTCCATAGAGATGGCATGTTACCATCTCAGGAATCCAGAGCTTTCATTTACCACATTTCCTAGTCTGGTATTTCCTTGTAGGCTTTTAAATGTTTGCCTTACCAGTCAAGTAGGTGATCCCTTTGCCCTGCCACCCCCAACTACTGTTACCTGTGTTTCTTTGCATTCACATACATATGTGTATATGCATGAAAACATAAACATACTTGCATATGCCTATATAATTGCCTTTTTTTTTTTACTGGATCTGTGATTCATTTTTATAAGGAACTCCCAATAGTGAAACTTTCTCTATCAAGGCAGATCAGCACCTTAAAGAAATCCCTGAACATTGATCAGCATCTATATCTATGTCTATATATCTATATCTAAGCCCATAGCTATCGTGATTAGATCTATATCATTAGACCTATGATGACATCTCAGTTGAGGAAACTTTTTACCAATGGAGGTAAGCACTTTCTTTGCAATGTAGAATTTTGGAGATCTGCTTAAAGTACTGAGGAATTAAGTGACTTAGGGTCACATAGTATGTGTCAGAAGTGACACATTTTTGACTCTATTCACTGTATCACATTTCTTCTCTATCTCTACCTATATGACATCTCTATACATATAGGTCATCAATATAAAATTTACTAGAATTATAGAATAGTACATATATAGATACTTATAAACATATGTGTATATGTAAGGAGATGAATTTCTCTCTCAACATATAGTTTTCTTTCAGCAAATTATACATATAAATATTATGGTCTAAAGATTGCACCAGGAGAGTTGGGGTATTTCTCCCTCACTGTCTCTGTCTCTCACTGTTTTTTTTTTAATTTCTTTTTACATCTTTTAAACTATACTTTTTAATCAAATTTAAATTTTTCAGTCTTAAAGGAATATTTCTTAGACCATTCTCACTGACATACAAGATGGATATGGCTTAAATCACAGGAGATCTTATGTGAGTTAAGTCTGGATCATAGAACTGCATTGGACACATCACATTTTACAATCAATCCCTTGAGTCCTGGCTGTTGCTTGTGAGGATAAGAAAGGCATAGGCAGTAGCAAGCTGTTTCAGATGCTATTTAATAAGGTGGGAATAGGTGGAGTAAGACAATAAAGAACAAACCTCTTGTAGTGAGCCCTGCACTAATGGCCATATGGCTTTATTGCTTTTCCTACAATGGAATACCATGTATTTCAGCATATCATTTCAGGAGAAATGCTTGATTCGATGCCAAAGACCCTGATTTGAAATTCCTGCTCTGTTCCTTGACTATTTATGTGAATATGGGCAACTCATTTCAACTTTGTGAGTCTGTTATCTTAACTTTAAGACAAGGGAAATGGATTACGTGATATCTGGGCTCCTTCTAACTAATCTAGGACTCATTAATAGGTGATCATACCTTCAGATTGGAAGGGGTCTGCAATGGTTGTTTTACAATTTCTCTTTTGAGCAAGGCCGTACCACCAAGCCTAAAATGTCATAGCATAGTTTCCATGCCTAGAGTGTCATACTGAAGTCATATGTCAAGATCCCCCCCCCCCCCCACTTTCCCTTCCCCTAATAATTTACTAGAATTGAAAGAAACCCTAGGGTTCATCTAGTTCACCCCCACCTCACCACTTAAAAAAATAAATATAGAAACTGAGCTTTAAGCTTTATAGAAACTAAGCTTTATCATAACTGCTCAATGAAACAGAGCTAATTGGGATGAGTAAAGACTCAAATCTAGGTATTCTGATTCCTCATCTTTCCCTATATTCTATAAAGGGGGCATATCTCCAAATTGTGTTCCAGAATGGTTGGATCAATACACAATCCCACCAACAATGCATCAGTGTGCCTATCTTTCCACAACTTCTCCAGCATTTACAATGCTTGTCCTCTGTCATTTTTGCCAATTGCCTGGCTGTGAAATGAAACCTCAGAGTCATTTTAATTTTAATTTCTCCTATGATTAGTGACTTGGAGCATTCTTTCATATGGTTGTCAACAGTTGCAATTTTTATTGTGAGAACCATTTATTTCTGTTCTTGGACTGCTTCTCTCTTGGGAAATGACTTTGACTCTCATTTATTTGTATTAGTTAACTTTTTATCTTATATATCAGATCCTTGCCAAAGATATTTGATAGAATGAATTTTTTCTCAGTCGGCTGTTTCCCTGTTTCCTTTCTTATCTTACTTGTGTTCAGTTTGTTTACATAAAAGTTTTCAATTTCATGTATTTAAAATTATCCCTTTTATCTTTTGTGATCATCTCTCTCTTGTTTTGCTAACAATTATTCCTTTTTCCATATGGGTGAAAAAAAAGGAAGCTCTTCTAATTCTCTTCTAAAATTTTTTATGTTAATATGTAGGTCTTGTATCCATTCTGAGGTTATTATGTTATATTTTGTAAGATACTAGCAGCTAGGCAATGGAGTGGATAGAGCATTGGACTCAGAATCAGGAAGATCTGAGTTCGAATCCTGCCTCAGATATTTATTAGCTGTGTGACTCCGGACTAGTCATTTAACTTCTCACTGACTTAGTTTCCTCATCTGTAAGATGGAGGTAATAAGATTGCTCACGTCAAAGGTAAGTTGATGTGAGGATCAAATGAGCTAAAAAAATGCACCCTTTACAGACCTAAAAGCAATAAATAAATGCTAGCCATTCTTATTACGTACACCTAAGCCAAATTTCTGTCAAACCACTTTCCCTTTTCCCCAGTAATTTTTAAGTGGAGAGCTTCAACCCAAGTAATTTTATTTTGAGTTGTTGAAAAATTAAGTTGTTGGTTTCAATTACTTCAGCTTCTTCTCTCTAGTCTTTTCTACTTTATCCTCTGGGTAGTATGACTGGTATAGAACCAATTCAGTATTTAGGTGGTAGAATCATTCTTTTGATTACATTCATGCAACCCAACCATTTATACTGAATATCCTTCCAGGTCTTTAAGTCATTCTTTATTTCTTTGGGGAGTAATTATTACTTGTATCTATACATGCGCATCGGTAGATTGACTCCCAGATATTTTATGAATTTTAGGAAAATTAATTGTCTTTCACTTTTTATTATTTCTTTTGGGATTTTGTTATTGCTCTATAAAAACATTGTAGATCTTTGTAAGTATGTTTTATATCCAACACATTTACTTGTGCTGGTAAAGCTTAACAACCTGCTATCTGAAAATGCATCATCATCATCATCATCATCATCATCATCATCATCATCATAGCTAACATTTATATAGTGTTTACTATGTGCCAAGCACTGTTTTTTATAATAATAATCTCATTTGATCCTCACAACAACCCCAGGAGGTAGGTGCTATAATTATTTCCATTTTATAGATGAGGAAACTGAGGCAGACTGAGGATAAGTGACTTGCCCAGGGTTACACAGCTAGTAAATTGTCTGTGGTCAAATTTGAACTCATGTCTTCCTGACTCCAGACTTGGCACTATTTCCATAGCACACAACATAGTTTTAAGTCTAATCTGGTTTATTAACGTTTTTCTTTATTAACTTTTAAAATTTTTTATTAACTTTTTATTAACCTTTTTCTTCAATAATTTCTTAAGTCTAAAAACCCAATAAAACAACAAATCAAACCTTGATTTGTGGCTTTTATAGATTTCCAAAGCATAAATGCTTGTACTGAAAATTTAACAAACAACTCTTAGAAGCTAATCAGAGTTAGGTCTAGCACATTCACACCTGCTAGTTTAGGGAAACCGTTATCTCAATTTTTCTGTGCTGTTATAAGAGTTTTCTTTTTTCCTGAGGAAACCACTATGTCAGAGGCAAAAGAGATTATATTATTTCCTCTTTTCCTATCTTTTTTGCCTTTATAATTTCTGTCTTTTCTCATGACCGTTACTATAATTTCTAGAGCTATGTCAAATAACAAGGGGCAAAACATGTTCAGTCATGTTCAACTCTTTGTAACTCTATCTGGGGTTTTCTTGGCAAAGATACTGGAGTAATTTGCCATTTTTTTTTCAGACCACTTTACAGATGGGGAAACTGAGGCAAATAGGGTTAAGTGACTTTCCCAGAGTGTAATGGTAATGGTAATTTGAAGACCTTCCATGCTTTGAAAATATACCCTGCCCCCCTAAGAGACTGAATGTAATCACATGAAGCCTGTGGTAGGAAGAATTTGTTGAAGGGTGGAGCGGAGTCCACAGGAAGCTGGCAGTCAGAGCAAGTTAGATGGTTAGGAGGAGAGGATGCTTCCAAGGGAGACAGATAGGCTTGTGAGTACATATTGATCTCGTTTTGGTTTGTGGGAAGGCCAAAGGATGATGTAGCTTTATGCTACATTGTGATGCATTAACTTCTATGTTGCTGTGATAGATTTGGTTTCCTGGTGTTGGGATTTGGTTTTCTGGTATCTGAATAAATGTTTTTCTTCTGTCTTCTATATGGACAGTCTGCTATATTTGACTATATATATGTGACCGAGCACCATGCAGGTATATTTAGAGGGACCAGGGGCATTGTAAATATTGCATTGGTGCTACACAGAGTCACATATCTAGTGAATGTCTTAGGCCAGATTTGAACTCAGGTATTAGCTTTTGTGGCTAATTGTTATCATCATCACATTGCTGACTTGCATTAAGTTTGCAATCCACTAAATCCCCCAAATATTTATCAGAACAACCACTATCTAACAATGCCTCTGCCAACTAATACTTTTGATTTTTTTTGTATTAAAATGTAAGAATTTGCGTTTGTCCTTATCACATTTAATCCTCTTGGATTCATGCCAATGCTTGATTTTTATGGATTTTGTCCCTTCCAACCAATGTATTAGCTAAATCATTTGTGCCTTCATTGAAGTCACTGATAGGATAGGTTAGAAATATGAACATGTGATTCCATTGGTAAAAGGATATATCCCATCAGGATATTTCATCTACGAATGCAAGTCAATACCTTATCTGCAGTTTATAAAACTATTTCAGAAAGTTGCCTAGAGCAGTGAGAACTGAAGTCAACAAGGATTTGTTAAGTGCCTGATATTTTCTAGGCATTCACTATTCTATATGCTAGGGATACAAAGAAAAGGCAAAAAAGTCCCTTCTCTTATGGAGCTAGCTCATAGTCTAGTGAGGGAGACAAATGCAGACAATAATATACAAATAAATATATATATAGGAAAAATTGGTCAATAATTTCAGATGAAAGACACTAAGATTAAGGAGGATTAAGAAAGATTTCTTATAGATAGTAGGACTTTAGCTGATGTCTGAAACAATAGAAGGAAGTTAGGAGGTAGAGATGAGGAGGGAGGGCATTACAGGCATGGAAGACAGCCAGTGAAAATGCTGTCAGGAAATGTAGTGTTATGTTAAAGAAAGAGTGTCATTGGCTCATAGAGTATGTAGAGGGGATTAAGTTGTAAGGAGACTGGAAATTTAGAAAAGGATAAGGTTATGAGGGGCTTTGAAAGTCAAACAAAAGGTTTTCTATTTGATTCTGAAAGGAATAGGGAACCATTGGGGTTTATTGAATAGGGTGATATGGTCAGACCAGTATTTTGTGAAGGATGGACTGAAGTGGGGAGAGACTTGCAGCAGAGAGACAAACCAATGGGCTAATGTAATAGCCCAGGTGTGAGGTGACAAGGGCTTGCACCAGAGTGGTAGCATTGTCATAGCAGAGAAGGGGGCATATACCAGAGATGCTACAAAGGTCGAAGCTATAGGAATTGGTAACAGATTGAATATGAAGGGAAGGTGAGAAATCATAGATGGTACTTAGGTTGTGAACCTGGGTTCTGGGAGGATGGTGGTGCCCTCAAAAGTAATAAGGAATTAGGAGGGGAGAATTTTGGAGGAAAGGTGAGTTCTCTTTCTAATATGTAGTGTTTAAGTTGTCCTTGGGACATTAAATTTGAGATGTGCAATAAATAGTTGGAAATGAGACACTGGAGGTAAGTGGAAAGGTTAGAGTTGGACAGCAATCATGATTTCAGAGAAAGCAAAAGCAAAAATAGACCTAACTAAAATAGATAAGCAGGGAAATTCTATCTTTCTAAAAGGTACCAAAGATAATGAAGTAATATCAAAATTACATATATATGTACCAAAGAGATAAAAAAGGGGAAAGGATTTACATGTACAAAAATATTTATAGCAGCTCTTTTTGTGGTAGCAAAGAATTGAAATTGAGGGGATGCCCATCAATTGGCATATTATTTTGATGGAATACTAGGATGCTTTCAGAAAAAAAATAGTTGGAAATAAATTTTAAAATACATTAAAAAAAACTTGGAAAGACTTACAGGAACTGATGCAAAATGGAGTAAGCAAAAAGAGCAGAACGTTGTACACAGTAACAAATATTATAAGGATAATCAGTTGTAAAAGACTTAGCTACATTGATCAAAACAAAGATCGAAAATGGCCCATGATGAAAAATGTTGTCGATGTTCAGAGAGAGAAATGATTAACTATGAGTGCAGACTGGAGCATATTATCTTCACTTTTTTTTTGTAACGTGGCTAATATGGAAACATGTTTTAAATGATTTCACATGAATAATTGATATCACATTGCTTGCTTTCCCTATAATTGGAAAAGGTTTGGAAGGATGGAAGAGGATTTGGAACTTAAAATTGCAAAAAAAAAAATCTAAATTAAAAAAATTAAAGAGAAAAAAATTTAAACACAATGCATCAAGTTTGCCATTGACGTGTTTTTTTCTGTCAATAATCTGTAGATTCTCTTAAGGGACACTTTAAGTCAAAGCTTAATTTATGTAAATGCCTGCATTCACAAGTTCAGGACAGTTTTCTTATATTATATCCCGTGGTAACACATTCAGATTTTATTTTATTTGTCATGTCCATGTGGGAAAACTTTGATTTTTCATTCATCTCCATGCATTCTGTCTTTAAGTTCAGTTATTTTGTCTTGTTTAGTGTTGATGTGCTCTTTGTTAAAATTAACTTTTGGTTATTTTTAGTTTACATCATTCATTTCCATGAGATTTTGAGTTACAAATTTTCTCCCCATCTTTCCCCTACCCACCACCCCAAAACAATGATCCTACTGTATACCTCTCCCCAATCTGTTCTCTCCTATGTCCTCCCCCATCATCCCTCTGACTTTCCAGTAAGGCAAGATGGATCTCCCTACTCCAGTGCCTGTATATCTTAAATCCCAGTTGCATGTAATCATATATATATCTATATCTACATATATATGCATATATATGTGTGTGTGTAATTATATATGTATATTATATTATATATGTATATATATGTATAATATGTGTAATTATATATGTATATATATATGTGTGTGTGTGTATATATATATATATATATATATACTCTTAACATTAGATTATAGAACTTTAAATTCTAGATTCTTTACCTTCCTCCCTCTTCACCTACCCCTACTGGAAAGACAAGCAATTCAATACAGGCTGTACATGTGTAGTTACACAGAACATCTCCACAATGGACATATTGTGAAAGACTGACTATATTTCCCTCCTTCCTATGCCACACCCTACCTTGTTCTATTGCCTACTTTGTCCCTGTCCCTTTACAGAAGTGTTTGCTTCTAACAACCCTCCCTCCCCCCACCTTGCCCTCCCTTCTATCATCCCCTCTCTCATCCCCATCCCCTCTACTCCCCTGTATGGCAAGATACTCAATTTAGAGTGTATGTCATTCCTTCCCTAAGCTAAATTCAATGAGAGTAAGGTTGACTCATTCCCTTTTGCCTTCCTGTTCTTCCCCTCCATTGTAGCAGTTATCCCTTGCCTGTTCTATATGAGATAATTTACCCCATTCTGTCTCTCCCTGTCTCCTCTCATTATAATCCTCTCCCACCTCTCAATTTCACCTTTTAAAATATCATCCCTTCCTATTAAATTGATCATGTGCCCTCTGTCTATGTACACATATATACACACACTCAGATATGAATTCATATGCATATATATATACCCTCCTATATGCATATATATATATACCCTCTCATACTGAGAAAAGTTTTATAAGTTACAATTATCATTTTTCCATGCTGGCATGTAAATAGTTCAACTTTGATAAGTTCCTTATGATTTCTTTTCCATGTTTACCTCCTCATGCTTCTTGTATTTGAGTGTCAAATTTTCTATTCAGTCCTGGTTTTTTCAGCAAGAATGCTTGAAAGTCCTCCACCTCACTGAATGACCATATTTTCCCCTGAAACATTATACTCAATTTTGCTGGGTAGGTGATTTTTGGTTTTAATCCTAGCTCACTTGATCTCCAGAATATCATATTTCAGGCCCTTCGATCCCTTAATGTAGAAGCTGCTAGATCCTGGGTTATCCTGATGGTGTTTCCATAGTATTCAAATTGTTTCTTCTTGGCAGCTTGCAATATTTTCTCCTTGATCTGGGAACTCTGGAACCTGGATACAACACTCCTAGGAGTTTTCTTTTGGGGGTCTTTTTTAAGAGGTGATCAATGAATTCTTTCAAGTTCTATTTTACTCTCTGTTTCTAAAATATCAGGGCAATTTTCCTTGAGAATTTCTTGAAGGATGCTTTCTAGGTTCTTTTTCTGATCATGGCTTTCAGGTAGCTTAATAATTTTTAAAATTGTCTCTCCTGTATCTATTTTCCAGGTCAGTGGTTTTCTCAAGGAGATACTCCACATTGCCTTCTGTTTTTTCATTTGTTTGGATCTGTTTAATAGTATCTTGATTTCCCATAAAGTCATTTGCTTCCATTTGCTCCATTCTAATTCTGAAGGAATTATTCTCTTCAGTGAGCTTTTGAGATTCTTTTTCCATCTGGCAATTCGATTTTTTAAGCCATTCTTCTCCTCATTGGCTTTTTGGGCCTCTTTTACCATTTGAGTTAATCTATTTTTTAAGGTGTTATTTTCTTCAGTCAGGTTGTTGACTCTCTTTTCATGATTTTCTTGCATCATTCTCATTTCTCTTCCTAATTTTTCCTCCACTTCTCTTATTTGGTTTTCAAAATCCTTCTTAAGCTCTTCTATGACTTGTAACCAATTTATATTTTTCTTGGAAGTTTTTGGTGTGGGAGTTCTGACTGTGTTGTCTTCTTTCCATGCCATACTTTGATCCTTTTTGTCCCCCAAAAAGGAATCTAAAGTTGGGCTGCTGTGTTTACTTTGCTTCCTTTGCCTACTCATGTTTCCAGTCAGTTACTTGACTTTTTAGCTCTGTGGAACTCTGCTTCCAGAGGGGAGAGCTTTATCCCAAATTGCCAAGGTTTTTGCTGCTTCTGGAGCTATTAGGAGGCTGTTGTCTCTGCAGCCCCCAGCAGCTTTGGCTCACTGGTCACATACCTCAGGACCCACCACCCAAGACCATGATCCCAATCCAGGCAGGTTAAGGCAAGAGCACTTAGCCCCTGAATGATTGCTTGGCCCCCCTGCAGTCTGCAGGCCAGGAGTTCTGAAGCAACCACATATAGGTGGCTGCAGGGCCACCATGTCACTTCTTGCCCTGGGGACAGGTGACTGGACCCGCTCCTTTCCCCCAGATTTAGCTGAGTTCCACTGACCTTTCAGTCTGTCCTTGTTTCTTATGGGTTGGTAATTTTGGAAACTGCCACAGCTGCGAGTGATCTACTTTCCTGAGAGCTCCAGGTGCAGCTTTCCCTGACTGCCCTGGGGCTAATCCCAGTTTCAGGCCCCTCTGGTTTTGGCTCCCAGCCCTCTGTGATGAGTCCTTCTTGTCTGTCTGCTGGGCTGCCTTCAGGAGATATGTTTTTCTGTAATTTTGTGGGTTCTGGAGCTCTAAAATTTGTTTAGAGTCATATTTTATAGGTATTCGAGGTGGTTATGGGGGGAGCCATGCAGTTCTCCTGCTTCTGCTCTGCCATCTTGACTCCTCATGTGCTCTTTAACATTAGTGCCTTTTGCTTTTCTTTTACAAATTTTCATTGCATTTTTTTTGGTATTCCAAACCTTTTAATCTTTCTTTCATTTCTTTTGAGAGATTTTCTATCCTGGATTTGATTTATCCTAATTTTCTAATTGCATTTTTAAATTATGTGTTGAAAACTTCTATTTTTTGACCTACATTCATTCCTAATGTTTTCTTTTTATGGATTTGTTCTTATTTTTCACTATTCTGAAATGTCTTGTTGTTTTATGAGCTCTATAAAGTCCAAAGCATTTTCTCTTTCATCAGGTACTTTCTTTGATTTTCCTTTATGTTAATAATGTTCCTAAAGAAAGTCTTGTTTTCTATTTGAGGTTTTGCTTATTCTGACTTTTGACTCTTTTCGTTGATTTAACTTTTTGTGAGCTGGGATTTCACTGAATCTTTTTCTCTGGATGTCTTTGTTGTTTCAGGTTTTGTGGGAGACTTTCATATCTCTTAGTTTCTGATAAACTACTTTTCACTAGTGAATAGAGTACCCATCTAGATGATATAGTGGATAGAATGCCAGGTCTGAAGACAGGAAGACTTATCTTCCTGAGTTCAAATCTGGCTTCAGGCTCTTACTAGCTAAATGACCCTGGGCAAGTTATTTAACCCTGTTTACCTCACTTTCTTCATCTGTAAAATGAGCTGGAGAAGGAAATGGCAAATCAATTCAGTATCTTTGCCAAGAAAAACCACAAAAGGAGTCATGAAGAGTTGGACATGACTGGAAATGAATGAAAAACAATGAAAACTACCCAAGTCGGCCTGTCAGGTTGAGTCAAGTTGGATTTTAGTCCCCTTACTTTTAAAAAATCTTATTTAATATTTTATTTTTCCCAATTTAATGTGAAAATAGTTTTAACATTACTTTTTCCAAACTTTGGGTTCCAAATTCTCTTCCTCCCTCCCGCTCATTGAGAAGGCAAGCAACTCAACATGGGTTATACATGTTCAGTCATGCAAAACATTTCCATTGAGAAATCAAGCAATTTGACATTGGTTACACATGTAGTAATGCAAAACACAATTCCATGTAAGTCATTCTGTGAAAGAAAACACAGACAAGAAAACCTCAAGAAAAATAAAGACAGTAAAAGACCCATATGTACAAAAATGTTTATTTCAGTTCTCTTTGTGGTGGCAAAAAACTGGAAATGAAGGGGATGCCCATCAATTGGGGAATGGCTAAACAAGGTGTGGTATAAGAATGTGATGGAATACTATTGTGCTATAAGAAATGGGGAAGAGATGGACTTCACAGTTACCTGGAGAGGCTTATACAGACCGATGCTAAGTAAGAAGAGTAGAACCAGGAAAAATTTGTGCACAATCACAGACACATCGTATGTGTGATGACCAACCTTGATAAACTGGACTCTTCTCAGCAACAGACAGCTATAAGACAACTCTACAAGTCTCAGGATGGAAGGAGATGTCTATATGCAGAGAAAGATCTAGAAAGAATAGAGTTTAAATGGAGACTGAAGCAATCTACATGTTATCGTTCTTTCTCATGTTTGATTTTATTTTTTTCCTATTGTTCACTCATTGGTTACAACCCTTCTATACAACCTGACTAATATCCAATGTGAAAGTATTTACAGATCCTATACCTGATTGCATGCCACCATGGGGGGGGGGGAAAGAGAGAGGGAAGAAAATTTGAAACTCAAGGGACTGTGGAACTGAATCTTATAAACTAAAAGTAAATAAACAAATCAATTAAGAGAAAAAAAATAAAGTGGGGCTCTGTTTCTCAATTGAAGGGGGCACTGTCCCATGCTTCAGGTTTTTTGTGCTGTTGTTTCCAGAGGTAATTCTGGGGACCGTAAGTTTTTGGTTCTTCACGGTGGAATGATCTAGGGAGAGGTGTATTTACTGCTCTCCTGTGCTATGTGCTGGTCTGGGAGCATTCACAAGCACTCTTTTCTACGCTGGAATGGTGACTAGAATTCTCCCTTCCCTAGATCTGTAAGCTGTGCTGTGCTAATTCTCCTCCTTATATTAGGACTAAGACCTAGATCCAAGTAGAGGCAATGCAACAGAGTCCTGTCCTTGGTGCCAGCAAAAAGACCCCTATAAATCTCCTTATGACCTATTATCCTATAACCTTACCATCCATGGGCTGAGAGGTCTGGAAACCGTTACTGTTGCCACTGATTCAGTTGCCCTGAGGCTTGCTCCAGGTTTACTGGGGCCTGATCTATGCTCGCGGGACCTGCATTGGATTGCGTGACTCTCTTGCTGTTGTGCAAAAGAACTTTCCTGCTGATATAAGTTGTCTTGGGCAAAAAAATGTTTTCACTCCATCTTTTTGTTGGTTCTGCTGCTCTAGAATTTATTTAGAGTCCTTATTTTAAGTATTTGGAGAGGTCTGGGGAAGAACTCAGTCCTTGCCTTTACTCTACCATCTTACCTCCACCTTCTTCAGCCCTCTTCCTTTCAAGCCTGATGCAGCCATGCACATCTCCACTCATTCTTTCCTTGCTGTCCTAAATTTATTCATGTGGTTGATTCACAGTACCGATCTGCTGCTTTTTACATGGTGTGGAAATAGAGGGAGGGTGGGATTTAGGCAAAACCACTTGCTATAGCAAGGGGGTCTTCAGTAAAGTGGTGGCATATTTTCTCCAAACTAATTCCTCCTTTGTTCTCCTCTCATTCATATGACCGAAGACAGTGAACGTGTGTTGCTTCTTTTAGGGATGGGAAGATTGGTGGGGTGACATTCAGACATGGGTTATCAGCATAGACCCCTACCCTAGGGCCGAGTCCTGAAAAAGCCTGTGAGTTTGCTTGTGCCCCTGCTATAGGGATGTGTGAGGCTGTTGGAGAAAGGGCACTGAATGGTTTAATTCTGTAGAGTAACTGAGTTATCCAGTGTTAATTCATAAAAAATTCCACTTTGTCAGGACTTCTATCTCCTGTGGATTAGTTTTAATCTTATATCAATTCCTTTTTTGATGGCTTGGAGGGTGAGTGATTAGGAGATTTAGAGAAGTCTGACTAATGTAGCATTGTATGCCTCATGGTAGGATTTGAATTCAGGTCCTTTTGGCTCTATAACCAGTGACTTCTCCCCTGCACCAAGCTACCTCCTTCATCCAAAGTCACACAGAAAGTAACAGAGCCAGAGTTCAAATTTTCTGGTTCAAGATCTGTTTTTCTTTCCACTAGTTTATGCAACTGTAGCCAACATTGGTTTGTTTTGGTTAATTTTTTTGTTTTTAGTTTTGTTTTTTATTCATTCTATTCATGTCTAACTCTTTGTGGCCCCATTTGGGGTTTTCTTGGCAAAGATACTGAAGTGGTTTGCCATTTCCTTCTCAAATCATTTTCCAGATGAGGAAACTGAGGCAGAGTGTTAAATGACTTGCCCAGGGTCACACAGCTATGAAATGTTAGAAAGCAGATTTGAACTCAAGTTCTCCTAATTCCAGAGTTGGTGCTCTATGCACTATGGTGCTACCTAGCTGTCCCTTAGCCACCATTACTCTTTCCCCTTTCTGAAGTCTTTTAGCACTCTCTAATACTAATCAGTATCAACCAATTAGAGCTTAAAAGTTACAGACATAGACCAGGAATATTAAAAATCATCGTGTTCAACCCTCTTCCTCCTCCCCCATTTTAGAGATGAGGGAACAGGTTCGGGGAAATATGGCAACTTACTCAGAGTCACATATTTAATTTGTAGCTAAGCTGGAAGAAGACAAAAGGAAGCTAAAACCTTGGTCTCCTGGTTCCAGACCAGTATTTTTCCAATGCACCACCAAATTCCTACACATATTATTCTCCAGTTGCTCTCATTGTCTACCTTCTCTCAAAGATATCAACTCTTTGCCATCTGGGACCATATATTAAATGTGTTTGGTACCTTCCATAGTACCTATCACAATACTGAGTACTTGTTGATTGACGGAGGTCTGTCTTGAATCTTGACTCCTTCCTTGTGGTTATATTTTACGTTGTTTCTTGGCTTTTTTTTTTTAAATTCAGGACAGCTCTTTTGCTTGTTCAGGGAAATCTTCTCACATGTGGAAGAAAGCTCTTCCTATCATCAATAATAATAGGAGACAGGGGGTAAAAAGGGGATGATAAAGTAATAAATTAGCCAAGGGTAGGGAGGCAGGAAGAAAATGGCTCCAAACTGCTGACAAGATTAATATGCAGTTGATGGGGAGTGTTTTCACACCAGGGTGCCAACAAATAAACACAATTCAGAAAGCTGGCCTCAGCCTTACCAGAGGAGGCAGATTCCTGAGCCAAAGAGAGAGAACAAACTCGAGAGAGAAAGAAAAAGAGAGGCACACTGTACCCACGGCTGTTGTTATGCCAGAAATTCCTCCGTTAGATCGGATGGCAGGTGATGGCCTAAGCCTCAGGCCCTGCTGGGTCACACATTTTCCGACTGAAAACAGGGAAAGAAGGGCAAGGGGGCAGAGGCTGGGGCTGGGACCAGCAGCTCGGATGCTCCTGCATGAAAACCCCAGGCAGCTGAGCTTGTCTCAGCGGCCAAGCCTATGGGTGGCAGTCCTCCACCTGCTTCACGGGCAAGACCACAGCTTGTCCCCATGGAGAGGAATCCGGGGACCTGATCTTTTGGCAGGACACAAAGTGCTAGTTTCTTTCAAATCCATGTCATACTTCTATCTCTTTCTGGAAACTCTGACACCGTCCTCTGTTTTGAGTTCTTGTCCCATTTGTCTTTTTGCATGCCTACCCTGACCTCCAACACACCCACCCACACACATACACACACACATACACACACACACAATTTATGATCAGCCTATGATATCTTTAGAATAAGTATGGTGAGAGCCAGTGAGAAAGACCCAGGTAACCATCCTTCCCAGAAATATTAGATGATGTTGAATTTGAAGAGAGAGAATATTTCCATTCATCCTGGCTCTTAAAAACAAACAAAATCTCCTTATACTTCCTGTGTGAGACAGGAGTTCAATGAAAATGATTTTGAAAAAATTCATGGACTGGTAAACCTATAAGTTAGCAACACACCAAAGTGAAATCTTGGGAGATAGCAAATAACGCCACACGAAAGATCTTTTCGGCCAAAGACCAACATTGTATGGGGATCTTGCAGGGGCAAATGTATGTTAAGGTACAAGTTGTACTAGATGCCTTCTGATGTCCCTTCCAATTCTGAGATTTCATGATTATGTAAGCAATTTTATACTTATCTGCAAAACACTTTTAGTTTAAAATTCCATTAGGAATGTAGTAATAATCCTCCTCCAAAAGAGTCATTTGTGAAATAGTGACAGCATAGTATACTTGAAGTGGTCATGGACTTGAATTCAGAAGATCTGGACTAAAATCTCTGTGATCTACCATTTGTTACCTACTTATTTCCATCCCCCACCCCTGTTTTGGAATTGAGATCCCTCTAGCTTACCCAGTCTGTGCAAAAAAATATTTTATCTATCTATCTATCTATCTATCTATCTATCTATCTATCTATCTATCTATCTATCTGTCTATCTGTCTATCTATCTGTCTATCTATCTATCTATCTATCTATCTATCTATCTATCTATCTATCTATCTATCTATCTGCCTATCTATCTATCTATCTATCTATCTGTCTGTCTGTCTGTCTGTCTATCTATCTATCTGTCTGTCTCTCTATCATCTATCATCTCTCTGCCTATCTATCATCTATCTATCTGTCTATTATCTATCTATCTATCTGCCTGTCTATCTGTCTGTCTATCATCTATCTTTCAATCAGTATATATGTAGAGAGATATGAATATAGATAGATATAGATATAGAGATGTTTCTCAAACATATAATATTCCAACCTCCTCCTACCAGAAAAAGTACAGTTTTTACTACATATAAATTATTCTTCCTTACTTCGGCAGCAAGCGAAAAATCTAGGCATAGACCTTATCAGCCTCCTCTCTGCTGAAGATAGATGTCTGAGTGTGCTTGTCCCATAAGAATTGAAAGGTTAGAAGCAGCTAAATAGTTATTTTCTTCCCATATTTCTCCTTTTCGTAAAAACGAGACCTTACTTACAGAAATGCAAAGTCTCTAAATAAAATAAATAAATAAGATTGTGTTTCTCCTACTATTTCCCAGTATTAGTTGGAGTTTCTTCTCTTGATAATCTGGTATCTGTAACCAGCAGTATATGACATCTGTCTTGGAAATTCTTCTAGCTTTCAAACATTAAATATGCAATGAAAACAAGGCCCTGTTTCCCAAGTGGGAGGAAAAGAACATTTGTACATGTTGTGTGGAAATCCTAGGGCTCAAATAGGCTCATAGAATGGATTACCATTTTCAAGTGTTTTCCACTTTGGACTCTTGTTTTGCCCTGATCGTGTATGCTACAGCTCACAGTCATTCAACTGAGGAAGCTAATGTTCATATGGAACACTGTGTTCTGCAAAGGTGCATCTGTGTCTGTGCCTGTATGCAGCCTGGGAATCGGATCTGGATTGTGCCTGTGCTACTCCTGGGGAGTCTGAAGTTGGTGAATTCCCTGTTCAGTGTGTATTATTTTTGGTGTATATGGAAGAATTGTAGGACACAGTACTCACAGGGAGTCCTACCTAGCTCAAGATTATCGAGGACTGACCCTCGTCCATATACAGGGTTCTGAATAATGGTTGCTCATTGTTCAATTTTTATATTTTTGATGAGCTCTGAAGAAAATTTTGATATGAGATCTATTTGTTTTCCCCTGCCTTTCCCACTGAATTTTGTGAAAAGTGTTTGTAGAGGGAATTGGTGACAACTCAATGGGTAGAATAATATGATGGAGATTTTAGGTTGCCCAAGACAGCTGGGGGTAGGCAGCTGACCCACAGCTATCATGCTCAGGTGACAATTAAAAAATACCTTAATGTTTTAAGGATTTGTTTGTGGAAACATGAGTAATGTTCCTTGGAAATTTAGACACTGAATCATTATTATTTAATGTGTGATATATAATTTATAAATGTTATATATAATTTAATTATATGCACTATATAAATATAATATAATTTGAAATCTTTCTGTTATAATTTACTATCTTTCCACCAAAGTTGATTGCATAATAATGAGTAGCAAATATAAAGGGTATCCCAAAATTCTTAGGGTAGTTTTAAGCTATTAAAGCTTAATAGTATAAAAGCTTAAAACTGTATGCATTACTAATGCTTAGCAGCATAAATGTTTAAAACTTTAATAGCTTAAAACTGCCCTAAGAATTTTGAGTCACCCTGTAAAGTTCACAAAGGATTTTACGTGAACTATATCACTTGATTCTTTTTTTTTTTTTGCAAGAGCAATTGAGGTTAAGTGACTTGCCCAAGGTCACACAGCTAGGTTTTTGTGTCTGAGTGTCTGAGTGTCTGAGGACAGATTTGAACTCAGGTCCTCCTGATTCCAGGGCCGGTGCTCTATTCACTGTGTCACTTGATTCTCATCAGACTCCCCAGTACTGTAAGTACTACTGTTGTTATTACAGCTGCTGTTATGATTGGGCCCATTTCACAGATGAGTAAGCTAATTATCAAAATGTTTAAGTCACTTGCTTGTGCAAGTTTCAGAGATAGGATTTGAACACCATGTCTATTCAGACTCCAAGTTTAGATCTCTGGGCTTGCAATAAAGAAGTCCCCAGCAAGGTAGTAGTGTGGAGCTATTATTCTCCAGGCTTATTTTCATTGGGATGCAGCCAGAAATCCCAGAGTCAGGCTGGATTGATTGGAATCGGAATACATGCCACTGCTAGGTTATATTTTACCAGATTATAAATTCCCCTGTATGTGGTGATACACATGTGTGCCAGGAGATTTGGCATCCCTGGGCAAAAGCTCTTAGATTATGTCACCTTCTAAAAGACTCCTTCTCTACTATGTGCGAGGTAAGCAAAGAGAAGGCGAGAAAAGTTGTCTGTAATCTGCATTCCAAGATAGCATGAAGGATGGAGGTCAGAGTTGTGGAGGAAGGAATGCCATATTTCCAGTCACATATGTCCTATACTATTGTCTCCTGAAATGAAATGAAATGTCTCTATCTTATGGGCAACCTCAGCGCATAGAGCCCCACCTCTCCCTTTTGAGTTTGTAGCTATTTGGGAAGGCCCTTTCCTCTGCCTGGTGGAGTATTGGATTTCATTGGCCTGGTGAGCTTTTTCACTAAGGTTTCTTTGCTGACCTTGAGGGCCCAGGACGCAGTGTTGATCCCAGGGAAGACAGTAATAGTTCTGTTGACAGATACATTTCAACAGCTGTATAGAATCTAAAGGGTGCGGAACTTGGGGGACTGCAAGAGGAGTGCTTGGAAGTTAACCCTTTCTTGGCATCAACTTCCTTTTTGTAAGAAGGGAGTGCTTTTGTTTACTCCTGATTTAGCTTCTAAGAATACATTAAAAAGGTTGAAAAAAAAAGACTTCTGAATTATTGATTATGGTAAAGAATATTTAAAAGCTCAGAACACTTAGAGTCAGAAGTAGCCCAAAGATTCATTTAGTCCAAATCCTCCACTTTGTAATAACAGCTAATATTTATATAGTTCTTAGTGTGTGCCAGGCAGGAACTAAGTACTTTACAATAACCATCTTACTTGTCCCTCACAACAACCCGGGGAGCTAGGTTCTATTACTATCCCCATTTCACACGTAGGAAAACCGAAGGTCATGGACACACAGTAAGTGTTTAAAGCCAGATTTGAATTCAGGTCTTTCTGACTCCAGACCCTGTACTCCATCCACTGTACCACCTACCTAAAGAAAGGTATGTGGATCTCAGGAAATTGAAGCTTGCTAGTTTAGTATGACACAACCGGGAAGTGTCAGAGTCATGATTCGAAGCTAGGGCTCATGATTCCTGATCCAGTGTTCCTTACACTACATTACACCTTACCAGTCATGAAGAGCTGAATATTCTAGAGGTTTTCTGGACTAAGGTCAATTAATATGTTATTGAAATTGGGCTTCTTTGGTAAAGGGCCCCATAAATCATTTATACATAACTTCATGCTACATTTATTCTGCTGAAAATGAGATCATTTTCCTTCAAACTAGAAAAAGAAGTGAATTGATTTTCTTCCTTTCAATCTAGTTTAAATGACAAAGTCTAATCCTCATCTTACCTTTATACTTGTTTAAAATGTAGACACGGCAGGAGAGTGATGGGCTCTTTGTATTTGCTGTGGTACTTTAACCATGTGGCATTTTAAGTGATAATCCAGTGGGACCATTTTCTAATACTGGTGCTGAGGGACAGGACTAACACCCATGTTGTAATAATAGCTTGCATTTTTTGCAGCCCTTAAAGGTTGACAAAGTTCTTCTCATACTTTCTCTGACAATAGCCCTGATGGGGTGGGGGAGAAGGTGAGGAGCGAGATAGTGCAAGTATCATTTTATAGTTGAGAAAACTTAGAAGGTTCTCAATAAACATTTATTAAACACCTGCTATGTGCCAAGCACTTGGGATACAAAGAAAGGCAAAAGATAGTATCTACCCTCGAGAAGCTTATAGTTGGGGCAGTTAGGTGGTGCAGTGAATAGAGCACCAGCCCTGGAGTCAGAAGGACCTGAGTTCAAACCCGGCCTCAGACACTTAGCGCTAACTAGCCATGTGACCTTGGGCAAGTCACTTAACCCCAATTGCCCTGCCTTCCCCCCTCCAAAAAGCAAAAAAAAAAAAAAAAGAAGAAGCTTATAGTCAAATGAGAGAGACAATAATTACCTATAAACAAGCTATATATGGGATTAATTGGAAATAATCAGCAGAGGGAAAACTCTAGAATTAAGAAAGATCAGGGAAGATTTACCATGGAAGCAGGAATTTTAGTTGAGATTTAAAAGAAGCCAGGCGCACTCATTCTATTACAGATTAAAGAGGTCACCTCCATCCCGCTTTTTTGGACAGTTCTAATTGTTAGTAGAATTTTCCTAATATCAAGGCCAAGTCTGCCTTCCATCTAATCAATCAATTAATCAATTGACATTTATCAAGTACCCACTATTTGCCAGACACTCTATGAAGTGTTGGGATACAGAGAAGGGCAAAAGATTATGCCTGCCCTCCAGAAGATGACAATATAATGGGGGAGAAAGCATGCAAACAAATTACACACACATACACACACACAACCATACACACACACAACCACACATACACATACAACCACACATACACACACAACCACACATACACACAACCACACACATGTACACAATGACACATACACACAACCACACACACACAATGACACACACGCACATACACACTCTGAAATATTTCCTACTTACATTTTAATCTGGCTCAGGTTACACTTGGGAGTTTTGCAGGTAATGATTTTGACATTTCTGATGCAGAAAAGGGGGTAGATTTGTTTCATTTAGCCCGGTAGAGCACAACCTAACGATAAGTTCCCTGCCTAGAATGCTTTTCCTCCTCCACTCCAACTACCCACTCTTCTAGCTTCTTTTAAGTCCTAGATAAATTCCCACCTTCTACAGGATGCCTTCCCTGATCCTCCTTAATTACAGTGCCCTTTTTTCTATTAATTATTTCTTACTCATGCTGTGTATAGCTTTGCTTTGTATATATATAGTCTCTCAATGCACGTTAAGATCTAATTAGCCTTTTTAGATGCAAAGTCAGACACTGACCCGAACTGAGCTTGCAATCCCCAAATTGCTTTCATATGAACGACTTTCTAGTTAATCCTATACTATAATATTTATTTTTGACATTAATATTTTAAGAATTCTGAGCTCTAAATCCTCTTCCTCCCTCTTGCCCCTCTGTAACAGCAAGCACCCCAGCACACCCAGGGCGGCTACTAGCACAGGTTCTTAGATCTGCTTTTCTAAAGGAAAGCAACTCAAAGTGGGTTAACAATCTTACTTTAATCAATCAAATACCATTTACCTAGTTCAGGGGAAAAAGTCAGCACCCTGAACTTCAGAGAATACAAACACAAGTTACAAGCAGACAAAGAAACAAATCAGAAGGTGGGCTTCCAACATCTGACCATTACATCCATACCTATTCAGTTACCAGAGAGGGAAGCTTCAACATCTGGGTTTTTTAAAGCCGGGGGGCTCAACGGCTGCCCAGAGTCTCGTCTGGCCAAATCACACAACTCTTCTCAAAGTGAGCCCCAAACCAAAACCTCACATCAGGGCGTATGTATAGCCTTCTCCTGGGTTGGAGAATGTCACAGCCCTCTAGACCCACTGCCCAATCACAAAGCTACAAGGCACAGGCATTCCTGGAAAACAAGCCTGGTGCCACAGGCTCCACGTGACCACATTCAGCCTATTAGGGAACAGAGTATACTTTCAAATATCCAAGGGTCCTCAGAGTCACGTAGCCACTTTAGCCAAGGGCCTAGGGGCAGGGAAGATCTTCAGATTCCCATAACACCCTCCCCCACCCATGTCACAATGTGACATCAATTATACACAGAGACGACATTTGGAGAAGACAAGGAACTCCTCGTGTGGGAATTTCCTTCCCTGGCATAAACCAACACAACAAACATTAATTAAACATCCACTATATACCAGTAACTATTCTAAGTCCTGAGGACATAAAGCATAACAGCAGTAGCAGCACCAACAACAAATATTCCTGTCCTCAAGGAGCCTATATTCTATTAGGGAGATCAACAACTCCTATGTGCCTTATAGCTTTGGAGAGTTGCTTTAGCAACTGAGACATTACACAAAAGTTGTCCACTGTCAGATGACTAACATGTGCCAAAAAAGGACTCGAATCCAAGTCTACCTAATTCCAACCAAGATAGCCATTTTATCTCTTATACTAGATTGCCTCCTGGAATGACTTGATTTGTTGTTGATTTCAATAATTTCAGTCCTGTCCAACTCTTTGTTACCATTTGGGGTTTTCTTGGCAAAGATATTAGAGTGGTTTGCCCTTTCTTTCCCCAGCTCATTTGACAGAGGAAGAAACTGAGGCAAACAGCTTTCAGTGACTCTCCCAGGGTCACACAGCTAGTAAGTGTCTGAAGCCAGATTTGAATTCAGAAAGATGAATCTTCCTGACTCCAGGAACAGCACTATCTATTGTGCCACCTAGTGGCTAGTAACTTTGTCAGAAAATAAATGAGATAAGTCTGCTATTGCTTCCTTTTAATGAAGCCATATTGTCATTTTATGGTTATCTTTTCCATTTCAAGATGTCCACTAACCATTTCTTTACTAATATAGTCAAAAACTGCAGGAATCAAAGTCAAGCTAAGCAGCCTCAAGTTTACAGACTCTGTTACCAAGTCATCAAGCATACCTTTATTAATCACCTACTGGATGCCAGGCTCTGTACTAAGCACCAGGGATATGAAGAAAGGCAAAAGACAGTCCTTGCTTTCATAGGACTCACAGTCTAATGGGGGAGACAACATGCAAACAACTTTGTACAAAGAAGATAATTGCATGAAAAAGAAGAACAATCAGTCAAGGAAGACGCTACCAGTAAGACAGTTTGGGAAAGGCTTCTTGTAGAAGGTGAGATGAGTAGAAGATGAGGAATTAGGGAATTCCAGGTATGGGGGACAGCCAATGAAAACTCATTGGGAGTTGGGAGATGGAGTATTTTGCAGGTAAAATAACTAAAGGAGACAAGAGATTTCTGGATTTCAGAGTATGTGGTTCAATGGGAGATAGGGGCAAAATGTAAGAAAACTGGAAATGTAGTGTGCAACTGGCAAGTTGTGAAGGGCTTTGAGTGCCAAGCAAAAAGATGCTATATTTGATCCTGGAGATGATAGGGAATCACTGGAATTTATTGAGTGGTGTAGAGAGGGATGACATGGTTAGACCTGAGCTTTTGGAAGATCCATTTGACAGCTGAATGGAAGATGCATGGGAGTGAGGTGAGAAAACAGCACAACTCTTGTCTTCCTTTAGCCCTATGGTACCTCCAGCATTCTCTGTGTTCTTTTGAAGGTCATGGATAAAGGCCCAGCAATAATATGTACTGCTTTATTTAGTATCCTGGTATGTGATTCATCTGGGCTTAGTGATTTTACTTCAGCACGGGTTGCTGGGCATTTTCTTTGAAATCTCCCTACTTTTATCTAGATAACAACTATATTCACCATTATGTTTTGTTCTTTCAAGTCGGACGATTATTCTCTTTGACAGATGAACAGAAGCAAAATGAGAATTTACTTCTTTCAGTTTCCTTACTCTCATATCATCCACTCCAAGAACCTCTTATAACTTCTTCGATTTTCGTTCGATCCCCTTCCCAACATAACTTTAAAAACTCCAAAACTAAATACGCCTTTCCCCACTTAGTTTTCCTCTCTAGCTCCAGCTCACTCTGAGTTTTAGATTTCTTGACAATATTCTTGTAAGACAATGCCATGTTTGTGTATTTTAATGACCTATGTTTGCTCCTACTTTGTTCTGCACATCAAACAATGATCAACATCTCTTTCTTCTCCGCTATGAAATTTTAACTAGTGTGATTATATCCTTCCCACCTTCCTTCCATTCATTTCCACTTCTCCAACCAGTTCCTCCAACTGGTTAAAAGCAGATTCAGAAAGTATTTCAACCTTAATACTTCTTCTACCTGCTGAAATAGGAATTAGTCAAGAATGTATCAACTGATCTGTTTTGAGAAAAGAAAATTCTCCCTAAAGCATCATCTAGTTAGAGATATAAAATCAATACATATGGAACAGTTAGGTTTCTGTCTGGTAAATTCTTAATGGTATGGGATTAATACAACCAGGGTTCAGAGAAAGAGAAGATAAGTGTAAAAAGTAATAATCAGAGGAAAGAAAGTTTTATTGCATCGGTGATGCCTCAGAAAAGACTTGAAATATTGGGCAGGATTTAGATGGGTTGTCATGGATTCAATTATCATCTCTATGCTGATGATTTCTCAAATCTACTTATCCAACCCTAATATCTCCCCTCACTTCCAGTCTCACATGTCCAAGTGCTTATTGTACATCTCTAACTAGATGTCCTATGGACATCTTAATCTCAATTTGTCTAAATCCAAATTCTGAAAACTTCCCCCTCAAACTGTTCCTTCTTTAATTATTTAAACTTAATTAGATTTAATTTATTAAACTTAGTTAATGTAGAAGACACTGCCATTCTCTTAACCCTTCAGGATTGAAACTCAAGTATCATCCTTGATTCCTCACTCTCTTTCAACCCCACACCCAATCTGATGTAAATTTCATTGATTTTACCTTTATAACATTTCTCACTCATATATCTTCACACATGAACTATTGTAATAATGTGCTAGTGGGGCTTTCTATTCCATATCATTTCCAACTTTAGTCCATGTTCCACTCAACTGTCAAATTGTTCTTCCTAAAACACCAGTCTTATCATGTTACACTCCCCCCATCCCCACTAAATAAATTCCAGTGGTTCCCTGTCACCTTCTGGATCAAACATAAAACCCTCTGTTTAGCATTCCAAATCTTTCATTACCTGTCCCTTCCAGTTTCCTGTCTTCTTATTCTTTACCTCCATACTCTTGGATCCATTGACAGTAGTATCCTTACCGTTCCTGAGCCAAGACACTCCACATCTTACTTCTGGGCATTTTTGCTGGCTGGAATGTTCTCCTTCTTCATCTCTACTATCTTGATTAGCTCCCTATTACCACCAGGATCAAATAGAAAATTTCCTGTTTAGCATTCCAAGCACTTCATAAGCTCCCTTCCCCTACCTTTCTAGTCTTATACTTTGTCTCCTCCCCCTATCACTACATACTCTTTAGTCTAGTGACACTGGTGGCCTCCTTGCTGTTCCTCTCACAAAATTTCTTTGTATCCCCAGAGCTTAACACTGTGTCTGGCACAGAGTAGGTACTCAATAAATGTTTGTTGATTGACTGACTTACCTTCATCTCTCTTATAAGTTCCAAACTCATATTTCTGATATCTATAGGATATCTCCAGTTGTCCCTGATCTATATCTTGCCTCCGGATGCAGATGACTCTGGAGGAGAAAGTGAGGCTGGTGACCTTGCACAGCCCTCCCTCACTTCAATTCAATTCACTTGCCTGTTACGGCATCACCTCCCTATTGTCATGGTTCTCTTTGAGAATGAAGGACAAACAACTATGTGTGTATATATATGTGTGTGCATGTGTATGTATGTATATGTATACATGTATATATGTATGTATATGTATATATGTGTATATGTTATATATGTGTATGTATATATATTTAGTGGAAAAGCTAGGTGGCATAGTGGATAGAGAACCAGACCTAGAGTCAGGAAGATTCATCTTCCTGAGGTCAAGTCTGGCCTCAGGCACTTATTAGATGTAGGACCCTGTGTGAGTCTCTTTACCCTGTTCCTCATCTGTAAAATGAGCTGGAGAAGAAAATGGCAAACCATGTTAGTATCTTTGCCTAGAAAATCCCAGATGGGTTCATGAAGAGTCAGATATGACTAAACAACAAGTATAACTACATGTGTGTGTAGATACATAATGTGAATTCATACACATATATATGTATATGTATGTGCATGTGTGTGTGTGTATTTATATATCACACACAAGTATGTCGCACTGGTAACCCAAACTCAACAAATCCAAAAATGACCTTCTAGTCTATTTCCTAAATCCTCCCCCTATTTATGACTTTACTGTTTCTGTCTGAGGTGCTACCACTACCCTAGTTACTCATGTTCAGAAAATCTATGTTCCATCATTTAATCTTCCTCCTTTGCCTCACTTCTCGTAAGAGGTTGCATGGGCATAGTGGATAGAGACATGGATTTGGAGTTAGGAAGAACTGGGATTGAATAACGTGCCCTCCTGGCTGTATGACCCTAGACAAATCCTTCCAGGTAAGTTAATTGGTATCTATACAAAGAGTTTTCATGCCTGTACTATTCCTATAGGGATAAAATTCTTGTCCAGATACACATCATACACACACACACACACACACACACACACACACACACACAAACACACACACACACACACACATCTTGTCCCTTCTTTCTATTTCCACTGACTTTGCTCTAGTACAAGCCTTTCTTGCCAAGTGCCTGGACCTTTGCATCAGTTTCTTAACCAGTTTGACTCTTTCCTCACGTACACTGATTGACTAATCTTCCCTTACCAAAGACCTGGTCACACAGCCTTCTGCACATAAATCTCAAGAGGCTTCCTATGACTTTCTGAGTAAAATTCAGACTCCTTAACCAGGAATTCAAGACTCCTTTTCAGTTTTGCACCAGCATGTATTAATTATTTCAATACAATATTATTTCAATACTTCCAGTGCTCCAACCAAACTTAGCTACTCCTTGTTTCTACACATTCTCCCCACCCCCCAGACTACCCATACATACCCTGTATGCATCTCACATTAGCTTTCTGGTGCCTTTCTTTTTGCTGTTTCCTGTGTCTGGAATGCTTTTCCTTCCCAGTAATGCATCATTGAATGCCCACTAATTCTTTGACATTCAATTCAAATGACACTGCTTTCAAGAAGTATTTTCATTGTTCATAAACACTCACCTCTGCAACTTCACAAAGCTATATACTTACCTCCCTTATTCTTTTTTTTCCAAATGATTCTGATTTATTTTAAAATTGTTATATTCTTATTGTTTATATTATATTTATTATTTAATTTAAATTATTTTATATATGATATATTTGTTTTATATATATATATATATATATATTTAAGACAGAATATTATCTTTTTTTTTTCTTGAAGATTTCTAGGGAGAGAGTCGCAGAATAGAAGACCTCAGAAACTCTCTAGTCCAACCTGTACTTAAACAATAATTTCTTCTGCACCATGCTTGACAAGTGGTTATCCATTCTTCACCATAAGATCTACTGTAGGATAGAACCTATTATGTTCTTTTTTTAAAAATTTTATTATAGTTTGCATCATTCATTTGCACAAGATTTTGAGTTACATATTTTCTCCCCGTCTTTCCCCCACCCACCTCCCCAAAACAGCCATCCCAGTGTGTCCTCCCTCCCCTAGTCTATTCTCTCCTATGTCACTTTTTGGTAGGGCAGGATGGATCTCCCAACTGCAGTGCCTGTGTATCTCAAGTTCCAGTTGGATATAGTCAATAATAATAATA
>CM053584.1:354295451-354349992 GCA_028627135.1 Pseudochirops cupreus
GGGTGAGGGATAATGATAAAAGTTCTGAATGCGGAAGTCTCGCTCTCTTGAGATGTGACCACCCGTGAATAAACCACCTCTTGTGACTCCTCCGCCTTCTGTCTGGTTCTTCCTCCTTTGGAGGCCGGTGACGACCGAAGACCCAGGATGGGTAAGTAAGAGGGCTGTAGGGCTAGTCAAAATAGAAGACCCCTAACAGCAATGTACAAAGTTGACTTTAACCTTGAACGTCATTCAGAAAAAGAAAAATTAAGGGTATTTTATATGTTGAAAGAAGTATCCAAAAACTAAAAAGTTTACATTATAAAAAAAAAATTGGGAGGGTGGTGTTAGAATATGCATTGGGCTGGAGTAGGACACAATCATTTTTAGTGTTTGTAGAATGCTATATTTTCCTCTTAAGTTCTCCTGTTGCATGTTTTTAAACATCATATTGTTGGATGAAAAGGGAGAAGCAACACTGATCTATCTTAATGGTAGATGGTATAAAAGTCACGGATGAGTTTTTACTAATGCCACTGCTATGCATTCAACATGTGATACTGAACAAATTATTGAATTTTGTATGTTTTCATTTCATTCTCTCTTCCATGGGGTTGCTTTCCACAGAACGGGAAAAGGTGATTTGGCCATCCCTCCAATATTATGGCTTGTTTCCTTCTCTGTCTTTACCAGATGTTGTCAATTATTCATGCTTTGTTTCCTGAGCAGTACTTGAGAAGAACGGTTTTCCTTCCACAGCTTTCAAATGAAGTGTACCTATTTGATTTGAACCCTGAATAGTAAGCAATTTCTCCTTAGACAGTATTATTAGTTTGTATTATATGAAATTTGATGTAGAAATGCAAGTGTAGCTCTTTCCAGGACCAATATCCAATACCCGTTAAATGCTTTATTTCAGTGTGTGTGTGTGTGTGTGTGTGTGTGTGTGTGTGTGTGTGTGTGTGTGTGTGTGTATGTGAGAGAGAGAGAGAGAGAGAGAGAGAGAGAGAGAATATGAGCGTGTTTGGGAGGAAAATAGTCTTATACAAAAATTAATATTGTCCAGATCTTAATATTTGCTTTTTTTTTAGTCTAGAAGATCCCATTAGAAGATCTGATCTCCTTTTTTTTTTCCCAAAGAGCTCTGGACTGGAAAAATAAGTGCCTGGCTGGGTTATAATTCTGGACTGTCTCTACTTACCTGATGAGTTTGGCAAAATCACTTTCCGTTTCTAGGACTGAGCTTCCTCATCTGAAAAATGAAGAGATGATATAAGATGAGCCGTAACTCTAATTTCAGTTCTAATATGCCTGATAATTGCATATGGCTAGAGTTTCTGCTTATGCTATTGTTCTGCATTTCTCCTTTTCATGGCTAAATTCTGAGAAAAAGCTGCATAGAGCCATTGCCTCCACTCCCTTTCCACTCACTTCTTAACCCCTTGAACCTTGGCTTCCAACCTCATCACTAAATTGTTTGCTTCAAGGTTAACCAATGGTCTCTTAATTGCTGAATTGGATTTGTTTTCAGTTCCCATTCTTCTTGGCCTTTCTGTAGCATTTGACACTACTGACTGTCCTCTCCCTCTAACTATTCTGTTCTCTGGAGGGTCTCGTGATATTGACCTCAACTCGTTCTCTTCCTTGATTTCTGACCATCCTTCTCAGATTCCTAGATGTGTATAAAATATTGTTCATTTAATTCCATGTAGTATAGTTTATTGCTCACTTAAATCTGCTTTGTCAAGTCACTTGTTTAGAGAGAAAATCACCTCATACTTCTGAGGTTGTTGTTGCTTATATTAAAATATATAACAAGTTGTAATATTGTTAATAATATAAATTGTTATATATAACACACACACACACACACACACACATATATATATATATATATATAAATACAATATAAAATTGTGTAACAAGCAACATGGGCACCAAAATTATTCTGTAATTATGGAATAATTTATTTAGTTATAGAGAGAAGATATAAATTTGGTTACTAAGTATGAGCCAAGATAGAGTCATTCACAGAAAAGACCCATTGTATGAACTGAAAAAAAGTTTAGAAAGGGAAAAAGAGATATTTCAGAACTGTGTCATTTAAGTTCAATGCTGGAAGTGATGGATACTACCATTGCTGCTGAATAATAAGTTCAGCTGAGCAGAGGAATAGCTTGGAAGTAGAAAATCAGAGATGTTGCCAAGTTGGATAAATTAGTTTGTCTGATATGTGAATGAAATGAAATGTAAGTCAATCTTAGTTGAAGAGTGGAAGAATTTATTCAACACAGAAGCAAAGCTATGTTTGTCAAAGATATGGATAACTCCTAACACAAAAACAGGACATTGTAGTTTATAGGTCTGGAGTTATGAGTTACCTGGAACACCTGGATTTTCTTTCCCCATGCACCTCCTTGGCAAGTCTTTGTAGGTATATATAGATATTGAGTGTAGCAAGTGGTCAAAGAGTATGATCCAGTTATAATTGTGAATTATGATGTATATTATTATCCATTTATTTGTTTCAATAAGTGAGTACCTACAATATTATTATTTTCTTATGCTGATCAGTCAAGATTTTGCTGCATTGCTAATAATACTTAAAATCTAAATATATTGTAATCTTTGTAAGGCTGGTCTGCATAATGAGTGCTCATCAGTGGGGTTTCTGGATTTAAGTAGGAGAAATTATATTCTCCCACCACAGGATTACCCCAGTACCCTGGAAAAAATTACATATGAACGTCAAATAGAAATTCTTTTGGGGGAAGTAAGACTTGTCAGTCTAAGAACAGGTTTGACTAAGCCCAAAGAATGAGTAGGTGTTCATAGTGCCTGTGCAAAGAGTATGAGGTGCTACAGTGAGAGTGACCACCATATATACCTGTTAGACACATAGTGATCATTCACCTTCCACCTGAGCTCTAGACCTCCATGTATTTGAGATGCACATGTGGCATCCAGATAGAAATGTCCAATAGCAAATATATGTCCAAAACACAACTCATTATAGTTTTCTCTCAAACCTTTTCTATTCCTAAATACCCCACCCCTTTTTTTCCATTGAGGATACTACCATCCTTCCAGTTACCCCGGGTTCACTACTCTGGAGTCATCTTCAACTCTCCTCCTTCACCCCCTATATTCAACATGTTGCCAAATCATGTCAAATCTACCTCCCCAATGTCACTTGAATCTGCCTTCTCATTTGTCCTTGACCACTATCACCTGGCATACATCCTATGGCCATAGCCTCTTAATTGACCTTCTTGTCTCAAATTACTCCCTTTTCCAATCTGTCCTCCACACAGCTGCCAATTTAATATGCCTAATGTACAAGTTTGACCATATTTGCCTAAGTTTGATGTTTGCTTAAGAAACTCCAGAGCCGTCTCACCTCTAAGATTAAATACAAACTCTATTTGGCATTTAAAGTCTCCCATGATCTGGCATTAGCCTATCTTTGATTGAATGGCTTCTCTGAAAACCTCAATTTAAAGAGTGTCCTTAGGATAGCAATCTCTTCATTTCTCATCAGTCTGTGCTCCTCTGGACTCCTCTATCATGAGCCCTCACTAAATAACTTCCCTCCCACCCCTTCCTTTGATTTCCTTTTATGTGTTATCTTCTTCCATTAGAATGTAAATCAGTTGAGGGTAGGACTTGTCTTTCTTTTTTGTTTGTATCTATGGTCTCAATCTTTAGACTTATGACCAAGAGTAACTAACCCAGCAAAACTGGGTATAATACTCCAGGAGGGGAAATTCACCTTCAGTGATCATAATTATAACCAATAGGTACCATTGGTATAGTACTTACAGTGTAAGCACTGTGCTAAACTCTTTACAAAGATTCTTTGATCCTCACAGCAACCTAGCAAGGTAGATGTCATGCCTTCCTGTCCATGAACAAGTGCTAAATTCAGTGACATGTGAACATGGGACTTGTTCTGAATCTTAGTGCAGGAATGAACCTCAGAGATCCTCCAGTTCAACAGTTCGATGATGCTTGAACCCCCCTCTACAACATGCTCTAGTCTAACATGACCATTAGGTCCCTGTTTCAGCTTTTCTACTCAAGGTAGAACTCACAGTCTCCTAAGGAAGTCCATTTCATTTTCAGGACATGGTTAGGATGTCTTTCATTCCATTGAACCCATGTCCGTCCATAACTCCCTTCCATTGGTACTAGTTATGTCCCCTAGAAGTAAACAGGAAAAATACAATGATTCTTCCATGAGACAATCCTTCTATTACTTGAAAATGGTTATTATGTCTCCCTATATCTATTCTCTTTCAGATCAAAGACACCCTGTTCCTTAAGCCAGTGTTTATATGATACAGTTTTAAGCCTTCTTGTTCCTAATGTTCACCTTCCTCTAGACATGCTTTAGTTTGTCACTGATTCTTCTAAAAAGTGGAGTCTAGAAGAGAAGGTGATATTCCAGATGTGATTATTTTTGTCTCTAAGGGAAATACTCTTTTGAACTGTCAGTAATTTAAGAGTGTGGACTCCATTCTTTTTACCCTGTGTATTTCCCCTAGCATCTAGCACAGTGTTTTGTTTTTTTCTAATAGCTTGTCACCTTTCAAAAGTGTTCCTTGGTGTTACATGGCTTGAAGGCATAGGAAATGCAAGGTATGTGTTCATGCTTTGTGTTCAGAACCAAGGCTGCAGGGAAGTTGTCCAATGCGACATGGGTAAGTGCTGCCAGAAACACCCAGATTCATTACATGTTTGATTTTTAATTAATTTTGGTTGTTGCATGTTTAGAAGTCTTTTACTATTGCCAAATTTTTCCCATATGGGTCTCAACTCACAGTTTAAGAAGTGGTAGAAAAAGTTCCATTAAAAAAACAAAACTGACAATAAAGTTTCTAGTGGTGTTGGATGGCTACAGGTCATAGGATACTACCATCTCTGAAGAATAAAATTGAACTCATCCCAAGAGGTAACGCTAATGGTAGGTGGGGGTAATATACCATCAACTAAGAATTGTGCAAGAGAAATCTTGCAAAGGCTTTCCTCTGAGAGATGTAAAACTAGAAGAGGGGTAGGCTGTTCCCTTGATGAGAATGAGACATAGGAGGTTAGAGAATGGTCTTGTAATTCCATTGGTATGCCCAAAGGAGGAGACTCACTAGTTATATAAGAATGCCCTTTCTCTGCTACTTATATTTTCATACAATCAGTATGTGTCAGAGGCAATACCTGGACCCAAGTCTTCTTGGTTCTGGCACCAGCTCTCCATCTAATCTGAGATGAGGCCAAGAATGAGGGCCTATGGAAAAACCAGCATGGTATAATAATGCAATGTCCAAGGAATTAGAGGACCACCCTCAAAATGTTGAGTGGAGTCCTTTTGGAAGATTGACAGAAGAACACAGAGAAGAATTATATAGGATGAGAGAGCATGAATGTGCTGTGATCTGCTTGGTTGGAGGAAGTTTGTGAATTTGGACAATCAGAGACCCAATGGAATAATAAGATATTGCTGCTGAATGAAACAACTCTCATTCTCTAGCCTCATTAAATTCATGTTATATTCCTTTTCCTCCAGATAACATGACCATTGTTTTAAAGATGGAAGGGAGTTCATGATGGCTCATATTAAGTTAATTGAAGTGTGAAAGTCCTTTTGCTAGAGTAACTGACTAAACTAGATTGTGCTCAGGGTACAGTACTGGGGTAGGTTATATGTCTCTTTTTTTGGAGAAAATGCAAGGAAATCAGGTTAGTAAATACAGCTGTAAGAAGAGTGGCTGACCCAGGGTGGGAGGGAGGGGGACTCCATGAGAGTGGAGAGCGTCAGGGAGACTCTTAATTTAGATCGACAGTCCTTGTTATGTATTAAGTGCCTGTAGACTTTTGTCTACATTTTAATAAGGTACCTATAAGTTTGGTTTGCTTGATTGAATCCACCTGAATAATTTCCTGCCTATTTCAGCCACATTAATCATATGTAACATTTTCTGACACTTTTACTAATGTGGTAGAGGACGTGGGCAAATGCTGCAGTTTTGTTCTTTATAGTATTTTTTTTAAAGCCTCTACATTCACTGGAGTGATTGGCAATTGCCTTTATGAAAAGTCAGAATGTTATAGCACAACAGGAGGTACCCTTTAATAAGACCTTGCTAAACTAGGGGCTGCCTCAGCTGGTGAATATGAGCTGTTAACCAGCATGGCCGGAAAATGGGTGATCAGACTAGGTAAATACTTTGGTTGACTAAGGCTCTTCCTACAAAATGAACATAATTCACCAAGAGTCAAAGAATAACTATTTTAAAAAATTATTTAATAATGATAATAAATACTATTTTTGTTGTTCTTATAATTGATACATAATTGAGAGACAGCATGGCAGAGTGGATAGAGAGGCCTCTTGGGTTTAAGTCTTACCTCTAACATATAATGGCTATATGATCCTGAGTAAGGCACCTAATTTCTTCATCCTCCAGGCAATGCTCTGAAACTAGTGGTGTCAAACTCAAAAAATGAGGGCCAATAAACCATGCATAAAGGCTAAAATATGATTGGGAAATATTTTGAAAAGTAGACTAAAAGAAACTAGAATACCACATATTGACATTATCTATGTTCTATTATATTTATATTTATTCTAAAAAATATTTCCTAACTCATTTTAATCTTATTTCAAGGCATTTGGAAGTGTAGGGCCCAATGACCAAGTATTTAATACTTCTACTCTAAGACTATAAATTGCAGAAGGATTGTGGAGATGCATTGCTAGAGGGAATTTACACACAAGAGGAGGTCCCTATGTCAAAGAAACCACAGGTTCAGTTGGGGAAAAATAGCCAAAAGTACTACATCTCTAATGAATTTACCAGCTCATTCTTTCTTTGAGGATTAGTAGGCAACTAAAGATTTGGGAAAACATCAAGGTTGTTGTTAGGAAGAGTTATACTTTTAAGAGATAGTGGAACCTTGTGTACACAGAGTGCTGAATCTGGAGTCAAGAAGACCTGTATTTAATCCTGCCTCTTACACTTGCTAGCTGCGTGATTAAGAGTAAATCATTTAGCATTTCTAATTTTAATTTCCTTATGTGTAAAATAATGATAAGAATACCTACCTCCTGATGCTCAGTAGGATAATCAACCGCTATAGACACGTCCATTAATATTGTTAGTCTACAGGCAGAGACAGAGTAAGGAAGGCAGGTGGCACCATCATGCAGAGAGCACTGAGTCTGGACTCAGGAAGACCTGAGTTCAAATATGGCCTCAAACTCTTGCCACCTATGTGACTCTAGGTTATCTAACTTCCATTTGCCTCATTTTTCCTCATCAGCAAAATGGGGATTTGTAATAGTGTCTGCTTCTCAGGGTTGTTGTGAAGTTCAAAGGAGACGTTTGAAAAATGGCAAAACCCTAGAGGGCTATTTAAATGCTATTGATGATGATGGTGATGACGGCATTATGGAAGAACGGACTAGCTATCAGACTGGGAACCAGGAGACCTGGTTTTCCCTCCCAACTTTGTCACTACTTGACTGTCCAGAAAAACTCAGGTCAAGTCATTTCCCCTCTCTTGGCTGGGGAGATTGAATCAGATAGCCTCTAGGATTCTGTCCGTCCCTAATGTTCAGTGACTCTCTTGGTTGCTGCACTAATATTTTGACTTTTTTCTTAGAAATAGGTGCTTCAGAGAAAAATTTCTGTAGCCTTATTTCAAGAGATGAATCATTATAAACATCCCAAACTAGCAAACTTCTTTGGAGGAAAATGATACATGAATTTATAAGGGAATTCTCCAGATTGTAAACATTGTCAATAGGAAAATTGTATTAAAAATCTTCTTAAGAGGAATTCATTTTACTCTATGGAACCAAAGAAGCAGTTATCTTTTACAAACCTCTCTATGCAGGGTAAGATCCCAGTATGTGAGCTGTATCTCTGATCCTAAGGCAGTATGAAACAACAAATTTCATACCCTCATAGAAGTACATTGAGGTTAATTAGGCAGCAATGTCAATTCTCATTTCATACTCTTGGGGGCTGCCTGCTGCAACCTTTCAAGCATAGAAGGTCTGGAGAGCTCTTTTTTTCAGCCCTAATACTGACCTACTTGGACACCCTTCCATGAGCTGCTTCTAAGTGTTCTGGCCCATAAAATGAGGCAAATTCCTTCCCATAATCTCCACCTACCTCCCTGCTCAGGGGTTGAATAGCTCAGGGAAAAGTCTATGTTCATACCTACCCTTTCCCCTGTACTCAGTTAAGGTGTAAAGATGTTGAAAAGCTCACAAGTGAGTCTGAAAAATGCTCTGTGGTTTCCTGGAAGAAGCTGTGACCCAATATTATTTACAGGGATGGATCAGGGAAAAGGAGAGGAAGTGACTATTGTTCCTCAGTGTGGCTACTCAGTCACCATTCAAACAAGCCTGCAAGGATGCAATCAATTGGTATCTCCACTGACTGTTATTAACACTATAATGTGAGAAAGACGCAGTTAAATACCTTATAACTTCTGAACATTTATGTAGTAGATTCACAAAATCTTTCCTAATAATTACCTGCTAAGTAGGGAAGGAAAGTACAGATCCCTCCCATTTTATGGTTGAGGAAACGTAAGTTGAGTAATGAAGTGATTTGCCTGTGGTTGTCCCATAATCAATCAGTGCTAGAACCAAGATTCAAACTCAAGTGTCTTGTCTTCAAGGTCAAGTGTGTGTGGACACTCCACAAGTGGGTGGGGCACAGTCTTTAATGAAAACCTGTCTAAACTCAAGAACATAAGGCTATAAAATGCCACAGATAGAGAAGAAAAGTAAAGTAGCAATATTTACCCAAGATACTGTTAAGTATGTTTTGAGCATACATGGTATGTAGGTATGTATGTGTATATACATATACATGTATATTTGTATGTATATACATACATATGTTTATGTCCTCATACATATACACACCTATATGGAAGTCTCTATTGCTATATATTATGATAATATGAAAGAGTTTGCTTGCACAAAATGGTAACAACTTTCATTTTTCTGGCATTTTGTATAGGCCTGGTCAGGAAGATTTGAATTCAAATCCTGCCTGATACACTTATGTGATCCTGAGCAAGGCTGTCTGTCTGTCTACCTCAGTTTCCTTACCTGTAAATTGAAGATAATTATAGCATCTACCTCGCCAGGTGGTTTTGAGGATCAAATGAGATGATGTTAGTGTAATTCCAGTCCTGAAGCCCATTGTACTGGAACTTTCCAGCTTTTATCAACTCTGACCTTATAAAGTGACAAGCACATAATAGGGACTTTAAAGAGGAGTTTTCCCTTCTCACTCTTTAAGGAATAATTGCCCAAGGTCACAGAGTGGGTGTGTTTTAGAGGTAGGCCTTGGAACCAGATCTATCAACTATCTCAGGCACACACATGAGTTTTATTTATTTGCTCAGACCTGGGTTGTGGCCCTCACAGGGATATTTTTGCTTCTGTTTGATTTCTAAGGTCCCTTTCAGTTCTAGTGATAGCCTAGCTTGGGAAGATTTTCTGTGAAGGGAAGGAGTAGCCTTGGATGAATGAAGGAGGCTGCCTCAGGCGTATGGAGGTAGAAAGCATGAAATCTGCAGTGGGAGAAAATGCCAAAGGTGAGACCCTCCAGGAGGGTCTGAGTGCTGCTTGGCAGGAATGAACAGACCCAGGCCTTTGAAATCAGAGTTCTAGGCTCAAATTTTGTAGCAACTTTGAACTTTTTACTAATTGGGATATTTTACCTCTGGCAAAACAAAGCAAAATGTTTCTAAGAAAAAAAGAAAAAAAAAGGGAAGGGCTTGAAAAGCTTCTTGGAGAAGAATATTTGAGAGAAACAATATTTTGATGAGTTAGTGCTAAATGAATTAGAAACATGTGGACTGAATTTCCCTTGAAATACAAATGGATCGAATCATTAATGAGGAAAAAAAAAGTCATTTGGCAAAAATTCACTTGGGGTTTTGCTGAACCCAAAACATTTGAAAATATTTTGAAATATGCAAAATGTACAATGCATCAGAATTTGCCCAGTCCTAGTCTGGTTGCAGAGAAAGACGATTCATCCTTTATCGATCTCTTAATGGAGATCTAGAGAATGAATATTCCGTGGTTATTGTGATTAGGCATCCTTTAGACAGCTCTATGGTCAAGGTCATTCTGATAGGCATTTTCATTGGGGGTCTGGAGGATGTGGACAGGCTTACACAATAGCCCCAGAAGGGCTCATTACCACTGCTTTAAATTCTGAGCTAAGTGGGGCTTAGTACAGTGGAGCTTGTAAGCCTCTAGGCTGTTCAGGTATTTCACAGCAAATTTGGACCTTATGGTTCCAATGTTGAGGAATCCTTAGCACTTTGTTTGCTGGTTTGTTTTCAATCATAGGCACAGTCACAGCCTAAGGGAGCCCTTGAATTATTTGTGGGAAGGGCCTTAAAACAAGGAGTGATTCCAAGTACCTGGGAAAAGTAGTGGAGACAACGGATCACAGATCTTTCAGCTGGAAAGCACCTTAAAGGTCATCTAATTCTACACTTGTCACTTTTTTAATTTTAATTTTTGAAATTTTGTTATTTCACTGACATGAGAAAGTCCCACCAAACAAAGACTTCTACCTACTCAGGATTTTAGAAAGTTGATTTTAGAAAGTCATTGCAGGCATGTTCATAACATCATGGGACCATAGATTTAGAGATTGAAAGGACTTTCAAAGCCCAGCTCTTTCATTTTACAAATGAGGAAACTGAGGCACATAGGTGTTTAGTGACATTACTGCCGTAACTAGCATTAATGAGTGCTAAATAAAATAAATAAATAAAATAAATAAAAGAAAGACAGCCCCTGCATTTAGTGGATTGACTCCCAAATAGAAGATGACAGTACACAAAAGGAAGATGAAAAAGGGGAGGAGGCAAAGATTCCTAGTGTAGGGAAATGGTAGAGAAAACATAGGGGGGCATTCTGGAGAAAAATGAGTGACGTGGCTGATCTGGGCATCCTCCTTTAATAGAAGTTTTGAGAGGAATCATCCAATCAAAGAAAGGCATCAGGGAGGGAGGACGTGTCCAGTGTGTGAAGGGGATGGAGGGTATTCCCAATGTGTGAGTTACAGGACTGGAATGAGACTTCAGGCTGAAGAGCTGACCCATGGCAGAGGAAGTCCAAAGTGAAACCTGGAGAGGATTGAGCTAGAAAGAATCAGAGGGAGGACTGGAATCAAGATCCTTCTAACTCCAAGACCAGCTTTCTCTCGTCTATGACTCTCAACTCTTCATTTTCCTGAGAACAAACTGAATAGCATAGGGTTGAAGTTAGTGCTTCTATTGAATCATCCTGCCTCTTGTTTATTTCTGGAATAGATGAACCAAAGGCAGTGCCTACTCCTCCATAAAGTTTTGCCCAAAGGCATGGAATTTAAACTGTCTGGGAAATGTATTGCAATAACGGACCATGGAATTTTGGAAGTTGGAAGTAACCTTAGAGGTGTTCAGTACAACATTTCCCTGAAGTATGAATTTGCCTTTAAAAAGCCTGACTACCTCTTACTAGCTGTGGAACTGTGTCACCCAGTAACTTTAGCTCTCCGGGCTTCAGTTTCCTCATCATAAAGTTAGACAAGTTGATCCTAGATGATCCTTTCTAGTGACAAATCCATGGTCAAATGATCCATGGAGTAGATGACTTCCATGGTTATAGAAGTAAAGATTTATAGAGGGAAGGGATCTGAGAGGCTATTGAGTTAAACCTTCTCATTTTATATATAAACCAATGCCTAGGGATTAAGTGACTTGCCCAGAATCACACAGCTAGCAATTACATGAAGCATGATTCAAACTCAAATCTTCCTGATCCAAATCATACCACCTGGATTTCTAGAGAAGACAAGCCTTTCCAGTTCTCGAAATTCTATTAGTTTTTTTTTTCCCCTATCTAGGCACTGCCTGTGTTAATTTGAATCTGAAATGTCAGCCTGAAATTAATTATTCAGCTAATTATTGAATGCTTGCTAGTCGCAACTAAATTATTTGACTAATAATTAAACTCTAAATGTTTTGACTTAAATTTAGTTAATTTAACTAATTAATAACTATTTAATTAATTAACCTATCTGGGCTCTTGATTATCTCCTGCTAATAATTTGCTATATGGCCTTATACAATCATTTTCCATCTCGTAGTTCTTGATTGTCTAGCAGGGGAGGCTAGAGAGTCAAGTCTCTAAGGTTTCTTCTTGTTCTAATATTTCTTATATTCCTAATATTTCTTCTCCAAGGAAGAAGACTACATAGCTTTTCTCAGTAAACTGTCTCAGTGGGTCCTGATAAATCTGGTGCCAATGTCTGTGGATTTTGCCATCATATGTGGAAAGAAATTTTCATTTCCAAGCACATTTTGGAGCATGATATTGCCTTTGATTCATTAAACATCATTCATTTGCTCCCTGTCATTCCCCAAATTTGTCCCTACTACAAATTTCCCTACTTTTGCAGGCATCACAATCCTTCCAGTCAGCTATGCTTCAGCTCTACAATCATCTTCAACTCTTCTCTTGCTCTCACTCTACAGTCTTTTTGTAAATATATTTTTATTTCTGTCTTTTGTTTTTTACATCAGCAGAATTTCTCCTAGTATCTCTTTGTCTGCCCTCTCTCAGGAAGCTTTCTCATATAACAAATAATATTTTTAAAGTAAAAAAAGAAAAATCAGTAAAAACTGAAACAGGATGAAAAAAGTACAGTATTCAATATTCATATACATCCAACGTTAGCAGGAAGTTGTGGGGGTGCCTTCTCATTTCTCTTCTTTGGGGACAAGCTTGTTCTTTATAATTTTGCAACTTTCACTTCAGATTGTTTTGTGGTTGTGTTTTCCATTTCCATTGTGATAGTCTCCAAGTAAATTGTTTCCTTAGCTCTATTTATTTAACTCTGCATCAAATCATGTAAATCCATGATTGGTGGTTATTTATCATATCCGTCATTTCTTGTAGTACAGTAATGTGCCATTACGTTCATATATCACAAATTGTTTAGCCCTTTACCCATTAATGAGCATCTCTTTGTTTCTAAATCTTTGCTGCCCCAAAAAATGCTGCTAAAAATATTTTGTTGTACATAGGACCTCTCCTCTTCCTAATTGTCTCTTTGGGATATATAAGTCTAGTAGCTGAATTTATGGACCAAAGAATATGAACATCTTTGTCACTTTATTTGTACAATCTCAAATTGTTTTCCAAAATGGCAGCATTGATTCACAGCTCCATGCACTATTGTGCCTATTTTCTTACAACTTTTCCAACATTGACTCTTTCCATCTTTTTCCATTTTGAGCAGTTGGCAAGGGACTTCTTTCATATTTAATTAGTTTCCAAGTCTTGATTCTACAATGTCTCTCAGCTCTCCCCTTCTTTCTAGTCCAATAACTACTACCTTAGTCCAGGCTCTTATCCCTCTCACTTTCACTATCACAGTAACATGCTAATTGTTCTTTCTATTCTCAAGCTCTCTCCTTTCACATTTACCTTTCACATGACTGCCAAAATAATTTTCCTTGAGCACAGGACTATACTACTCTCTCTGTTCAAAATTCTTCATTGATTCCTTATGGCATCTGGAATAAACCATAAACTCTTCAATTTGGCATTTAAAGTCCTTCACAAGGCTGGTTTCAGTCAATCTTTCCAGATTTACTTTCTATCATTTTTTGGATGAATGATGCATGTATGAATGCATTTTTGGTTGTTTACTATGTACCAGGTGCTGTACTAAGTGGTAGGAATATAAAAGCAAGCAAGCAAAGCTGACCTTGCCCTCATGAACCTTATGGTCTAAAAGAGAAAGACAACACTGGGGTAGGGATGGCATGGTAGGAGAACATGATGGCATAGTTTGGAAACACCCAGGAGTTTGTGGGGTGACCTGGGTTCAGGCAAGATAAGGTGAGCATGCACCTGGCAGAGCCCTTCAATGCATATGTACTTCTTTTATCACTATAGTTTTGCAAAGGTTTTGCCTCTCTCCCTCCTCCAAAAATCACTCCTTTTTTCTCAATTTCCTTATTACTGTTGAGAGTACTGCCATCTTTCCCCATCACTCACCCCACATATCCTGTCATTTTCCAAATTTTAAAATGTCTTTTTCTATAGCATCTCTCATATTTGCTCGCTTCTAGTCACATATATAATCATCACCTTAGTTCAGGTCCTCATCACCACTCACTTGAACTATTATAGTAGCTTTCCAAATAATGAACTAATTGTGGAGAAGGCTAATTCTCTAATCTTTAAAGTGCTCATTCATCCCCCTCTCCTCCAGCAGGCATCATACTTTGGCAGGACTGCACAAGCCCACCCATAAGCTTGCAACAGAACTCAACTATGATCCCACTTCCCCGTTCTATTATAAGCTAAAAGCAGAAGCCTGACATGCTGCTCTTTCAGAAAATTGAGGAGCAGGACATCAATGTATGGATGTGGTTCCAACAGGTCTGAAGCAAAGGGGATTGTCATACCATTATGATTAATATTATTCCCTGAGAAGTCACTTGAAGAAGTTACCAAGGCAAGTAAAACATGAATTGCCCAGTGGAGGAGGAAACTGAAACAGCTTTGAAACATAGGGGAAGGGATAAAAATGAGTGATAGAGAAATATAAGGGGAAAACCTTAAATTATCAAAGACTTCCAGAAGAAAAAACACAGTTAAAGATCTTGAACACAAGCAGATAAATCAGCAGGATTAATAATAGAAGGAAACATGGCTCCAGATCATATAAATGAGTATAAACATCTATGAATAATATTGTAAGACAAAGGAAAATTATTCACCAGCCGATGAGGCAGAAGACCTTGTCAATTCTCAAGAGAATGTGGAGCCATAGCAAGATATTCCTGAATAGATTAACAGGAAATACTAATTGTAAAAGCAAAACTTATAGTCTGCTCACCAAAAATAACTGGCAGAATAGAAAAGTTATTCAAATTTCCAGAGTGGAAAGTCTCACCATAGAAACAAAAGAGAATGGCTGATTGGGAATGCAAATACATAGAAGTAAAAGACAATCTGGAAGAAAAGAAGCAAAAAAAAATGTTAAAAAGAAAATTTAATGTCCATAAATATATCTCTGTACATTGATTTTGAAGACAGGATAAATAGAGATAGCTTAAGGATTATAGGTCTTCCAGAAGAAATATGACAAGACAAAAAATGCAATAATGCAAGAACTAAAATAAACAACAACAACAAAAAAAAACTGCCCAGAACTTCTGAACACAGAAAATAAAGTTCTAATTCCAAAGAATCCACAGATCATCTCTATAGTAAGCACTCAATAAGTGCTTGTTAACTGATGGATGTTTCTTTCATTCTGATCTTCTGTGGACATTGGGAAAAAGTTATCAACAGTTCCAAGATGATAATGCCTTTCTACTGTTTTGATTTTGTCGAGTGGACATTGGTCCATTGATTTCTAATTTTTGCATCTAGTCATTCAACGAGGTCTGAATCCATCTCAATATACTGTGTCTAGCTAACAGTGCTAGATCTTGTCTATGAGAACAGCTTGAAAACTTTTGTCAAATGCTTTTCTCAAAATTTTGTTAAATTAAATCAACTGTTTCTCCTGATCTTTTAGTCTAGTTTGTTTTTGTTCAATTGTTTTTTTTCCAGCTCTTTGTAATCCCATTTGGGATCTTCTTGGCAAAGATACTAGGAGTAGTTTGCCATTTCCTTCTCCAGTTTATTCTACAGGTGAAGAAACTGAGCAAAACAGGGTGAAGTGACTCGCCCAAGATTACACAACTACTAAGTATCTCAGGCCAGATTTGAACTCAGAAAAATGGGTCTTCCTGACTCTAGACCCAGCACTCTATCCGTTGTGCATGTCCTTTTGGATGCTTAACATTGCCTGAATTTAATTCAGTTCAATTAAGTAAATGTTTATTTAGCAACTCCTTTATACAAAGTACTAGACCAGACTTTGGGGAAACAAAATTTAAAAAAGAAAAGGAAAGAAACAATTCTTGCTGTTAAGGAACTTTTGTTATCCTGAGTATAGATGCAGCAAGTAAATAAATTAGGAAATAGCTAATATATCTATATCTATATATGTCTATATCTATATCTATATCTATCTATCTATCTATCTATCTATCTATCTATCTATCTATCTATATATATTTAAAATGTAAAGTAATTTCAATGGGGCTCACTAACAACTGGGTGATTAGAAAAATGCCCTCACAGAAGCTAACACTTGAGCTGAAACTTGAAAGGAGCAAGAGCTTCAAGGAGGTGAAGGTCATGAGGGTGGGCATTCCAGATGTGAGGGATAGCCTAAGGAAAGGCATGGAGGCTGGAGTGTTGGCTACAAACATAAGTAAGCTGGTTGGACTGAAACATATGGTGTGTGAGATGGAATAATAACTCATAATTAGCCTGCAAGGAGAGGCAGAAGGCAGCCGGTGAAAGACTTTCAATAGGAAACAGAGGAATTCCCATTTTATTTAAAGGGCAATAGAGAAGCTTCTTGAGTAGGGGAATAGCATAGGTAGGCCTGTCATTGATTAAGCAATCAGCAAGCAAATATTAAGCACCTAATGTATATCAGATAGTGTGCTAGGTACTACAGATATAAAAAAAATACAATTCCTGATTTTAAGGAATTTATATTCTTTAGGGGGAGTCAATATGTATGTGTACATGTATATGTATATATCTCTATGCATAGACATACACATATGTGTGCATACATAGAGATACCCCAAGATCAGTCTGAAATTTGCTGAATACAAAATTATTTTAAAGGGAGAGGTCTGCTAGCTGGGAAGTCATAGAGGAGGTGGTCTTTGAGGTGAGCCTGAGAAGTGAGAGCATTCCAGGAACAGAGGGCAGTAAGAGATGGAAAGCTGTGTCTGAGTAATGGCTAGAAGGCCGGTTTACCAGGACTGAAGAGTTCAGGAAGGGGGATGTATATAATAAGGTCAGAAAGTCAGTTTGAAGTCAAGTGGAAACCAGTTTTAAATGCCAACTAGAGGAGATTGCACATGATTGCACATGTAACAAGGAGTAACTGCAGTTTATTGAACAAGGCAAGGATGTGGTCCAAACTGTGCTTTGGAACACCACGTTAGAAACTTTTAGAGGAAGGATTAAAGGGAATGGCTAGAAATGGAAGCTGTTCAGGTAAGAGGTAACAAGGGCCTGGACCTTAGTTCATAAAAAGGTTGTAGTTTGAATGGAGAGAAGAAGATTGTGGCAAGGGAGATGTTTATAGAGAAAGTGTACAGACTAATCTTGCTGCTCTCTGGGCATTTGGTGCCATAGGCCCCTTCTAGAGGGTTAATTTCTATTTCTGGGTAAGCAGGTTTAATCAGTTTTGATGCTTGCTTTGTGCAAATACTTCATTGGTGATGATCTGGATTTCCCCCAGGTTGACTGTGTGCTGCTAAACAGTTCTAGGAAGATGGAAGCATTTGGCTTTTTGAGTGGGTGGCCATATGACACATGGGTCATCTGAATGTGTGAGTGGTTTAATGAGAATCCTGACTCTAGGCAGTCATCAATTTACAACCCCAGAGCATGGGGAATCATTCGTCCCCACAACTGGAGTGGTTCCTCCTTTTCCAAGCCCCATCTGCCAATGAATCAGTGTTTCCTCTTTTCCCATCTGAAAGAGTAAACATTATCTGTTCCTCTCCCTTCCCAGCCAGTCTGGCAGTCATTGTGCTTGTCAGGGAGCCATGGTTCACTGCTGAGAAGTCTCCTGAGATGCTTATGTGCAGCTTTGCAGCCACTGAATCACACATTTCAGGTCCTGCCTTCGGGAGCACTGGTGTGTGGCCCCAGTCCACATGGCACCATGATGGGTGATGTTTGCCTTTGTTCGTTGGACTGAAGACTTTTCTGGTGGCCTACAGTCTAGGAGCTTAGATCTGGCATAAGGAAATGTAGTGGGTGTACTCAGACCAGGCCCTCACCCTTCTTAGCCCCATCTTGGCATGCTCCTTCTAGCCAGAAGCACATGGCCTCCTGGCCTCTGGCCTGTCTCACTGAAAACATTTTGGAGAGGAATAGACAAAAACAAACAAAACAATGGAAATGTATTTAATTTCTTGGACCAAGTATCTGGTAGAAGAAAAAAAATACAATGAAGTAGCAATGGATTTATTTGATTTAAAAGGATGAACTCACTTTTCATTTGTCTGAAAGCATGTGCAACATGCCCCCTTATGATTTTTTTTCTGGTCAGCCTTGGATTCATGTCTTCAAAAGCAATGACTGAGAAGGGTCCACAGCTCTGTCTAAGCAAGAGAGGTTTGGGCAGCAAAGAGAGCTGGAGGGCATTGCAGCTGAAAAATGTTTGTGAACTGAGAGGTTGAAGAGGTTCTGACTGATTGAGGTCCTAGTCCTTAGCTGATCAGTAGTCAAGAAAGGAAGAAACTTTTACTTAGTGCCTACTATGTTCTAGGCCCTATATGCAGCACTTTACAGATATTATCTCATTTGATTCTCACACCAACCCTGGGACCTTGGTGCTACTATATTCTCATTTTATACTTGAGGAAACTGAGACATTTAGAAGTTACATGACCTGCCCAGAGTCACACAGATAGCAAAAATCTAGGCCTGGGTTTGAATTCAAGTCTATTCTGACTCCAGACACTATGCTCTATCCACTGCACCACATGGTTGCCTCATGTTAGGGATAGTAAGTAGATTACTGTAGCTGGATTATGGTGTGGGGAGAGGTGTAAAATATCAGACAACTGGAAAAATATGAAGGGACCAGGGTGTGGAAAGCTTTAAATGCTAAAAAGAGGATTTTATAGTTGATCCTGGAAGTGGGAGGGAGCCAGTGGAGTTTACTGAGCAGTGGGTAACATTGTCAGACCGGAACTTTGGGAAAAATCACTTTGGAAGTTGAGTGGAAGAGGATTGTAGTGGAAAGAGACCTGAGGCAAGACGTCAATTATTAATCAATTAATCAACATGTGTTAAGTACCTACTATGTGCCAGGTGCTCTACTAAGTGTCAGGGATACAAAAAGAGACAAGAGACGGTCCCTGCCCTCAAGGAGCTTACAATCTAACGGGGGTACACAACATGCAAACATCTATACAAAACAAGCTATAGACAAGATAAATAAGACATGATTAAAAGAGGGAAAACACTAGAAATAAGAGGGGTGAGGAAAAGCTTCCTGTAGAAAGTGGGATTTTAATTGGGATTTAAAGGAAGCCAGAGGTCAGTGGTCAAAGCAGAGGAGGAGGAAAAGCATTCCAGGCATGGGGGACAGCCAGGGAGAATGCATTGTATATGCCAGTTCAGTTCTACTAGATGAGAGATGTGGAACAAGAACACCAGTGCCAATGGATGGACGAGTATGTGTCAGGGAGTGAGGTGTAAGAAGACTGGAAAGGGTGGAGGGGGCTGGCTTATGGAGGACTTTGAATGCCAAACAGTATTTTGTATTCGTTCCTGGAGGCAATAGGAAACCTCTGGAGTTTTTTAAGTAAGGGGCAGGTGGATGAGTGGGTGGGGGAGGTGACATGATCCAACCTGTGTTTTAATAAAAATCTCTTTAATGGCTAAATGGAGTATGGGTTGGAATGAAGAAAGACTTGGCACAGACAAACAGGCATGAGGTGATGAGGACCTGCACCAGTGTGATGGCATGTCAGAAGAGAGAAAGGAGAGAATTTGAGAGATGTTATTAAGATGAAATCAAAAGAATTTTGGCAACAGCTTGAATATGGGAAGGCTAGAGATAATTAAGAATCTAGGATGATTCCTAACTCATGAGCCTAGGGGAGTGGGAGGATGGCTCTCTATATTAATAGGAAAGGTAGGATTGGGGGAGAATTAAGGGGGAAGATAACAATAATCTCTATTTGAGACATATTAAGCCTTAAATATCTACTGGACATCTTGTTTGACATTTCTGAAAAGCAGTTGGGTTAAGGCAGGAAAGGTAGATTTGAAAATGATCACCTTAGAGATGGTAATTAAATACTTGGGAACTGATGAGATCACCAAGCAAAGTAGTACAGAGGGAGAAGAGAAGAGAGCCCAGCACGGAACCCTGAGGAACACTTATGAATAGAGGGCATGATCTGGAGGAAGATGTAGCCACAGTGATAGAGAAGGAGTGGCCAGATGACTAGGAGGAAAATCAGGAAATAGTGATGTCCCAAAAACCTAGAGAGAAGAGAATATCAAGGAGGAGTGATCAACAGTGTCAAAGGCTGCAGGCTTCAAGGAGAATGAGCATTGAAGAAAAGGTCATTGGATTTGGCAACTAAGAGGTCATTAGTGACTTTGGAAAGAGTAATCTGTTTAATGGTCCAGGAAGTGGTCTAGGTATGAGGTGACAAGGGCCTCAAGGGCTTGTCCTACAGTGGTAGCTGTGTGAGTGGAGGAAATGGGACATACGCAACTGGATTTGACAACTAGATAAGACACGCAGGGTGAGCAGGTATGAGGAGCCAAGGATGACAATGATGGGATATAATGAGTTTTGTGTTAGAAATTGGTTGGCCTATGACTATAGAATCCTGGTCCCAAACATTTTGACAGTGAAATGTATCTTTTCTTAATCTCTCAATCAACTGACAGACTGACTTTGAGATTTTGGAAAACCTACAGGACATGCATTTTAAGATATCCGAAAGGCAGCTGGTGATGGAAGAGTGGAGCTCAGGAGAAAGATTAGAACAGACTATATATGGATTGGGAGATCACCTATACAGATATGGTTCAAATTGAACCAAAGGCAACTGATAATGCCATCAATCTAGCTAGTATAGAAGGAAAAGAGAAGGTCCAGGACAGAACCTTGAGGGACACCATCAGCTAATGGGCATGACCTGGAGGATGATCCAGAAAAGGAAACAGAAGAGTTGTCAGACAGATAGGAGAAGAAGCAGAAGGTAGCAGTTTTATAAAAATCTAGAGGGGAGAGAGTATCCAGGGGGAGATGAAGATCAGCAGTTTCCAGTGTTACAAAGTGCTCAAGAAGGATGAGGATAGAGAAAAGACCATTATACTGGACATCGTTTGTAATTTTGGAGAGAGCAGCTTCAGTTGAATCATTCACGATGTTCACTAAATTATACAACTCCCCATGGTTGCTCAGTCATTTCAGATTCTTCATGACCCGTTTTAGGGTTTTCTTGGCAGAGATGCTGGAGTGGTTTGCCATTTCCTTCTCCAGCTCATTTGGCAGATGAGGAGACTGAGGCAAATAGGGTTAAGTGACTTGTCCAGAATCACAGAGTGAGTAAGTAAGTAAGTATCTAGGCAGGATTTGAACTCAGGAAGATGAGTCTTTCTGACCGCAGGCCTGACTCTCTAACCACAGTACCACCTAGCTGCCCACAACGCCCTATAAAGTGATAAAGGAAATATAACTGCCATTTCCTGACTGATTCCTAATGTTGAACGACAGCAGGGGAATTGTCCACCCTTTCTAGCACGTTCCTGGTTTTCCTTTACGGTTAAGATGCACAAAATGAAGAAAAAAAAATCCCTACCCCAGTTCTAGGGAATCCTGCTCAATGCTTTTTACTTCTTACTTATGTTAATCAGTCCCCTTTTAGTAAAGTCTGCCAGGAATCACTAAACTAAAGTTGTCTACTTCAGGGAGGGTACACTGGGGATTTTTAAAGAGCTACTTTCCATCTTGCTCAGCTTAAAGTTAACGTCTGCTGCTTCCAACCCCCCACCCCCTGCCCGGGGGCCTAATTGTGCCATTCCACAAAAAGGTTATAGCCTCTATTAAACAATAATCATTAAAAATGAAAGATAGATTCATTCACTAATTCACTAATTCCTCCACTCTACCATTTCTACCTCCAGGCTAAAGGCTGGCATGCACAGAACCACTCTCTGACCTTAGAAAAATCTTGTCATCTTATTACAAACACATTTGAGCTACATAGTCCAGGGAAGGCTGAACACCAGACTTTTTCTGTGAATGGGCTGACTTTTATAATCCTTCAAAATGGGAAAACTAAGTAACCAAAATGAGGACCAGCCAAGAGCAAGAATTCTAGTTTTTCATCTCATGATAATTACAATTCCTCTTATGAATGCATGGCCCTATAGCCCATATTATGGGATAGGGGGACATGACTTAGTTAAATTACATTGGAAGCTCCTCAAAGACCAGAATATTCAACTCCTCTTCTCTCCAATACCTCCCATAATATCCTGGTCCCACAATATGAACACAGTCAACAACCTGTTAGTTGATTGATAGACTGAGAAAAAGATATAATTCTACCATTTCTTGTTGTTAAGACGTTTCTAATCTAATTCATCATGTAGGTGGAAACTACTGAAAGAAAAAGAAATTTGGGGCACATGATTCTGGAATCATAGCCTAATCAATCTAAAAGGATCTTAGAGAGCTCATCTTGTTTTTGGGAATAGGGTAGCTGACCTGCTTAGTTTTCACTATGTAGTTTCCTTATGCCATTTTTTAGGTTCCTTGTTCTTTGTAATTATTAATCAACGTTCTGACAAATCTATAGATGTTGTGGCAGAACTGGCCTGACCCTAAAACTAGGTTATGTTACTACAGAATCTTCTTTTTGAGTAACAACAGCAATTGAGATCCTCAATATCTGTGGAACTAGACAGAATAAATAACTTGAATGGGCCTGCCTGCCATGTTTGAATCAGGCTGATCTTTGCCAGTGAGTCATTGATCGAGCCTGGGACTCATGTTCTCTACATCATTAGAACTTGGGTTTTTCTTTTTTGTGCATCTTTTCCATTTTTTCCTGGTCTATAAATTTTCAAGATACACCTGGCCACATGGGTCATAGCACGCCAGGGGGTTCCAACCTCCTGTTTGATGAATTGAAAATATTTTTGGTATGATGTTTTCTTGAGTAGCAGAAAATTTCCTTGATATGGTAGGACCAGATGAAAATCAGTTCCACCTTTTTAGCTTGAAACATTATTTTGCCAGAGTGGTGTCTGCAGAAAAACAAAAGTACACACACACACACACACACACACACACACACACACACACACACACACACACACACACATATATAAATAATTTATATATGTGAGTGTGTGTGTATACATACATATATATATAATTTTCAGGACACTAGGCTGCTCTACCCTTTCTAAAGCAAACACAGTAGATGATAGATAGATAGATAGATAGATAGATAGATAGATAGATAGATAGATAGATAATAGACAGGCAGATAGATACATAAATTGACAGGTAGATAGATAAATTCATAGGTAGGTAGATAAGCAAACAAAAAGATAAATAAGTTGATAGATAAATAAATTGATAGGCAGATTAATATGTAAATTCAGAGATGGATGATATATGTAGATATATAAATTGATAGATAACTCAATATGTAGATAGCTAGATAGATAGAGAGAGAGACAGACAGACAGATAGTTCCTTCTTGACCATGTCCAATACAGCTGCTTTCCTTATTCTTTCTATAGTTACATTCTGGGTAATGCCCATCCCCAGACCCTTTTAGATCACCCAACTGAACACTAGACTAATAGTCAGAGTTCTAATGCCACCTCAGACTTCAGATACATGCTAGTTATGCCACCTTGGGCAACTCATATCATCTTTCAGAGAATAGTTTCCCCATCTGTAAGACTGGAATAATACTACCTAGCTGAAGTATGCAGAACCACTGGCAGTGGGTAGAAGTTGCAAAGACGCAGCTTTCATCTTGAAGTAAAGAAAGGCTTTCTGATAATTAGGGTTGACCAAAGTGGAGTGGAATTATAGAGCTAGAATTATAAGAAACCTCAGAGACCATCTAGTCCAATACCCACTAAGTGAAAAGAGCAGGCACAGCAAGGTTGTGACTTGCCCCAAATCACCAAGCATGAGAGGTAGGGTTTAAGTTTCAGTCTCTTTCACTCCCAAATCCATGCTCCCTCCACAGAACACCGGGGCTGGTAGTTCTCACCCTGGTTCCCAACCTCTTCCTGCTTCCATTGAAAGTTTTCAAGCAGGGATCCATATTTCATGTGGTTTGCCACTAAATGGGTACATTGTAGAAGAGGTCCCCTTGTTAGTTTAGACGAACTAGAGATGCTTGCCAATTCTGAGATTCTCTGATTTTATGAGCATGCAGCCCATCCAGACTGGGTTGTTGGGAGTGAAATTTTTGTCAGCCTTGAAGGGCTATGTAAATGTGAGCTATTAGGATGATGATGAGGACTGACCCAGGTAGGGAGGCCATAGTCTTTCATGCCCACACTTAAGCTGTGGGAAGCCTTTTGAGGAAAATAACAATTAGTGTCAATTACCAAAGCGTCTTCCCTACCCTGGCAGCCCTTTTCAGGCTTTTAGAAACAATGTGATTCTAACAGAGAAATGGGGAAATGGCAGAGGGAGGAAAGGTCACTGTCATTTCTTGGTTTTACAGTCAACTCTAGCTAAAACAGGACTTTTTCTAACTCTTTGCCTCCCACATCTTCAGGACTTCTGAATCTGCATTAAAATATTATTACACCTTCATTTAAAGAGAAATGAACTGTTGTGTTCTGGGAGAATTATTCTCCTTGGATAAGCAGTTGGCGGAAATGTTGTTTGTGGCGGGAACTATAGAAACCTAATTAACTAGAAAGTCATTAAAACTAGTGCAGACTGTCATTAAGTCAAAGACAGGGCATGGCATTCAGGCTGGCTGATGTGAGCATGACATCCCTAGTTAGGTTTTTACTCACAGCATCCTGTGGGTGTGGGCCTTGGAATCTGTCACCACCTCTAGTTTTGAGAAGAATAGTCTCTACATAATAGATTCTGTGTACAATCTACCCACCCCCTCACCAGAAGAAAAAGAAAAAGAAAAGAAAAAAAGATTGAAACCCTTGCTGTCAAAGTAGTTAAACTCTAAAAGATACAAAACACACTAACATACACATACATGTGCATACACACATGTGTGTTCTTCCCCTTTTAATTTTCATCACCTTCAAAATCATATTTAGTCTTGCTCAGGCTGGGCATTCCAATTATCTGATACCAAATATACCAGTTAATCAAGCCTGTGTAACAAGATAAAAATAGACTTGTCTACTGGAGGGCTGGATTAGAATTCCATGCATTAAGGTCCTTTCTACCTCTGAAGGCATGTATATAATGATATTCACAATTTCATATAGGATACTCTTTTTTCTTGTCTCCTTTGTATAAGGAAATATTTATATATTTTTAAAGTTCATGGTGAAAAATATTAGAAATCAGTCATAGGTGATTCCTTATTCTCCCACCCTGTGACTGATGAAAGGAGATGGGGAAGAAGGGATGTAAGGCATGAGAGACAGAAAGACAAATGAGTTTGACCTCTGAGCTATTCAGAAACCGGGCTCCCTAAAGGCTGAATGCTGTCTGCCTGGGTCCGGAGTTCAGAAGGGCCCCTTGGAGAAGAGAGCATGATCTGCCCTGAGCCCTCCATCTGAGCTGAGTAGAAGATAAGTTATTTACTCTGATTTCCCACTAATTACTTAATACAAGGTAATTGGAGCAAGGAGAGATAACTAACCACTTGGGGGATCAGGGAAGGCTTCATACATGAGACAGTGTATATGAGATAAAGAATCTGTGAAGGACTGGGGAAGGAATCCACAGTGGCAACAGATGAAATGTTAAGTTAAGAGAATAAAGAGTGTCTAGTTTGACTGGAATGTGGACTGTGTGAAGGGGAGTTATAGAAAATAGGGCTAAAAGATAAGAACGAACCAGACTGTGGAAGGCCATAGAGAATCTCCATTTTCCCACAAAAACATTAGTAAATATCTCAAAGAATAGCAGGCTGAATCAAGAAGACAAAGAGAAGCCACATCCAACCTGGAACGGGGCAGAAGAAGATGAGAAGCCATTAGGTCCTTGGGGAAGTCATGAGCCCAGGGAGGCAGAAGCAATGGGAGATCTGGGAAATGGGTCTGAAGTCAGTGCAAAGAGGGCTCCCAATTGTCAGGGCAAAAATGAGGACAGAGGCAGACTGCTAAAGGTCCCTTCAATCATTTTTCACCCTACAATTCTTTAAAAAATTGTTTTGTAGGGGGAATATTTGTAATAGGAAAGTTTCTAGTGTTTTTCAGCAGCAAATAATACTAACCCTTGGTTTTAAATGTAGACTTTTGATCATATTAAAGAAAGGTCTTTCCATGTCTAATTTATTTGTTTGTTAATTTATGTATTTTAATTTTTTTGTTTTAAACGAAAAGGGTGTGTGGTATTTTGTAAAAAAAACAGTTTGCATCTATTAAAATATTCATTTTTTAGGTTATTTTTATTTTAGGTGGTAAAATGGATAGAGTGTTGGCTTGGAGTCAGGAAGACCAGAGTTCAAATCCAACTTTAGATACGGACTAGCTATGTGACTCTGGGCAATTCATATAACCTCTGTTTGCCTCAGTTTCCTCAATGAGGATAATAATAGTAATAATACCATGTGGCTCAAATGAGATAGTAATTATAAAGCACTTAGCACAGTGCCAGGCACATGGTATGCACTATATAAACATAGTTATTATTAATATTATTGGGCAGGTAGGGGGTGCAGTGGATAAAGCACTGCTCCTGGAATCAGGGGGAACTGAGTTCAAATCCAGTCTCAGACCCTTACTAACTGCGTGGTGGCCCTGGGCAAGTCACTTAATCTTGTTTCCCTCAGTTTTCTCATCTGTAAAATGAGCTGGAAAAGGAAATGGCCAACAACCCCAGTATCTTTGCCAAGAAAACTCCAAACAGAGTCAGGGAGAGTCAGGCACAACTGAAATGATTCAACAATTATTGTTATTACATTATAACTAAGTCAATTGTTTTTGTGATAACGAATTAGCCTTGTAGATATGGTATGAGTCCAACTTTGACATAAGGAATTATATTCTGGACCATTTTCTATAGTTTCCTCCCAAGGATTTCATCAAAGGTTTTTCCATTGGTATATATTAGTGAAAATGGTTGATAGTTCTTTTTCTCTGAAAGGAAGAAATTGTTTCATTTATATCTTTATATTATTAATACTTAGCAATTATGGAGACTTATGTTTGTTAAATGATTTGTAAAGTTCTTTGCAGAGTGACTGGCACATAGTAGGTACTTAATGATATTTGTTCTGTTCCCTTCCCTTCTCCCCGTTGGGTGTCAGGAAAATATATCTATCCCTTATAAGGAGTTTAGTGAAATCTCTTTTATCTCTGTTTTTGAAGATGTGTGTGTGTGTGTGTGTGTGTGTGTGTGTGTGTGTGTGTGTGTGTGTTTTAAACAGAGGTAACGATTGTTCTTTACATGTTTGATAGAATTCATTTGAAAATCAATCTGACCCCACAATTTGTTTCCCTTTTGGCAATTCATACATGGCTTACTTAATTTCCCTTTCTGAGACTGGGTATTTTAAAACTTGCATTGCTTGTTTTGTCCATTTGAGTATTTGTCTCTATTTTTGTAGATGCTCATTCACGTTAAAAAAAATTCTCCATGCCATTTATTATTACTATTATTTTAGCACATACTTATGAAAACATTAATAATACTATTTCATCTCTGTTATGAATTCATGCTCTTGATTTTTATTTTGACAATTTGGATTTCCTCTCTTTCGTTGGAACAGGTTAGCTAATAGTTATTGAATTTGTCAATTTTTTTTTTAAATATGGATTTCAGTTTTATCAGTTCCATGGTATTTTTATTTTTAAGCTTCTGTATTTCTCCTCTAATTTTCAAGATTTCCTCTTTTGAACTTCCTTTACAAATCTTAACCTGTTTTGCTTTCTAATCCTTTTCACTGCATGCACAGTTCATTGATTCTGTTTTAAAAATTTTGTTAATATAAGGTGTCACAAATATACATTTTTCTTTGAAGATTACTCTAACTACTACCAACAAGATTTGGTATGTTGTCTCTAGTATCATTCTCTTCAAAAAAATTATTGTTTCTATGATTTTTTTCTTCTACCCACTCAATATTTAGGTTATCATTAAATTCCATGTACTCATAATTTTCTCTCATTTTTTCATTAATTTATTGTATTGTGTTATGGGCCACAAAGGATATATTTATGGTTTTTTATCTTTTTACATTGTATAAGATTGCTGTGGAAAGACTACAGAGTTTGGTGTTAGGGGAACTAGATCATATCTCTGACACTCTATCAGAGAGATCTTGGACAAATCACTTGATCTCTCTGAGTTTCAGCTGACTTTTATCATTTGTACAATGATTGGGTCCAACCTTATTGATCATTGAATAGATGATCAATAAGATTCTTTCCAGTTTGAAACTGGTTATCCTATAATCTTCTATGTCCCAGTGTAAAATATATTTTTATAGAGGTATTGCTAAGAAATCCTTTAATAAAATAATTTAGCGCAGTTTCAAGCTATTAAAACTTAAGATTTGGGGGACAGTTTGTATTCCCATATAGAAATCAAAATAGATCAGCTAAATATGTTTTCCAAAAATCTGTTCAGCTTTATATTTTCATTCTCATTTATTTTCCTGTTGGATTTATCCAACTCTGAGAAAGTATATTATATTCTCATACCCTTCATGTGTTACCACGATTGTTTTTTTGAAATTCACCCCTTTTATTAACTTAGATTCTATATCATTTGGTATACATGTATTTAATAATGACATTTTTCATTGTTTTTGTTACCTTTAAGATTAATACAGTTTCTCATAGTCCATTGTAAGACCCTTTTCGTACTTTCTCCTGCTTCTGTGGAATTGTTTTATGATGTTACCAGACATAATCAGTCATCATTCCTTTCCATATGATTTGCCACAAAGCTATCCTTTTTCCCCCATTACCCTAAATGATGGATAGGAATCAAAATCACCTCTCTCTATCCCATATTATCAAATGAGATAATATTTTTAAAGCACTTAAAGTTCTTGGCACATAGTAGGTACTATATAAATGTTAGCTATGATGGTGATTATTCTCCTTGAATTCTGACAAGAATTTTCTTGAATCTTACTTTCCCTCCTTCTCATTTCGCTACCAATATATGTACATATATTGATTTACTAAGGATAGAATGATTTTTTTAATTAAGTAAATATTTATTATTTACTTACTCTTGCTATTCTCCTTATTATTCCCTTTATCTTTTGACCTTTAGATTCTTTAGGCTGTTTGTATTCTTTTGCCCTCTTAATGTCTCTCAAATAATGTGTAAAGTTTTATTTTTCCTTGAATAGTGATGAATAGACAGAAAACACTCCATTACATAAAGATGTCTCAATCGAGTCTAACCACATGAAAACAAACATTTAATTTCTTAGGTTTTTTTTTTGTTACTATTGAAAATGTTTTACTTTTGTTTTGTCAGTTTGCATGTTGAATACTCAGCAGGCTTTTGGCTTCTTTTGAAGGAATGACTGGAATAGTTACCTATTCCTTTGTGCTGAATATCTTATTGCTTTCTTTAAAGCTTAGTCTCAATTTTATAGAATATTATATTGTGTCAATCAATATTTGCTTTGCAGAATATTATATTTCAACTTTTCCTCTTATTTCTTGTAAATAAGGAATAATTTTACACTATTCTGATTCATTGTTCTTGAAATGTGAAAAGATGCTTGATTTTGTAGTTATTAAATTTTTCTATGATGTTTTGGGGCGAATTAAACTTGGAGTTTATTTCAGTTGGTGTTCTGTGATTCTTACAATCTAGATTTTGCCGTTTTCATTATTCCTGGAAAATTTTCCTTCATTTCTTAAAGTTTAGTATGCAAGGTTTTTCGCCTCAATTTATTTTCCCAGAAGATTTAGATTACCTCTAGATAATACTTAGACTACTTTATTTCATGAAAATTTCAAGTTCTGTCTTTTAATTTGATCAGTAAATTGTTCTTCCACCTCTGCATTTTTACATTTCTATTCTACGTTCCTCTTTTTTCAAAGAATCTACTACTTTGGAAAGCATTGTTGTATGTTGCTCTAAATTTCCTAATCTCCAGGTAGATTTAAATTTTTTCCTTCAGAGTTCTATTTTCTGCACTTATACGAGATTTTTTCCCCCTTCTGTGATTATGTTTTTGAACCAGGTTATCAGAGTTGTTCCTTTCGGAAGCTAGAGGGCTTACAGGACAGAATGTTAGATTTGGAGTTAATAAAGGTTTTCAAATTCTGCCTTGCATATATAAAACCTAGTTGAGTCATAATTTCTTGATTTGTAAAAGAGTAATAATAATATTTGCTCCCCAGAGTTGTTCTGAAGATTAACTGAGGTAACTACATAAACTGTTTTGAAAACTTGACTATTATTATTGTTGTTGTTGTTGTTATTGATGTTTTCAGGGACTTTGCAAAATTTCTTGTAATATATTCCAACCTTTTCAGGACATTTGGATCTGTTTTTCTTTGTTGTAAAGTGCTTATTCATTGGGATGATCTTTTTTCTTCAATTGTTTACTTATTTCTCCTCACTCAGCTTTAGTCTATTTTTATCAGATCTAATGAATTTCTATGGTTTTCACTAAAAACAAGTTTATTATAACCAACTTTCCGTGTTGTAAATCTAATTTTGTGTCCCTCCTCTAGTCCTCTTTTGCCTTTTTTTTTTATTTTTTATTTTTTTTAGTTTTCTCAGATTTCTGGGAATGAATGACATCTAAGATACTGGCATAGAAAGACTTCTGAAAAGCCACTTTCCTTGGATCTATTCTCCACCTTTCTCAGATTCAACTCTTCTAGTCTCCAGTCTTCTCTCTGTGACTGACTTCCTATAATCCCTAAGCTGATTCCAGAGACCTGGCCATAAAGGCATAGAAGAAGTCTCACAGGATATGGTTATAAAGGGTTCTTAGAGAATACTTTCCAGTATGATCTCTCTTCCTCTTTTCTCTCACTCCTGATCACTGCTCATTTCTTTCAGGATAGTATTAAATAATTATACTTATCCTTATTTTCTTGGACCACTCTGTCCTACATAATCTTATCCCTTCTCCCACTGACCACATATTCCTATATAGCAGTCTCCTTTTGGAAGAACTCCTTCAAAATCAAGACTGTTCTGATTCATGGTCTTAGACCCAATCTGGGAGGGGTTTGGTGTTGTCTTCTTAAAGCAATTAACCAAAGGATTAACTCTAAAAGTATTTTTAAATTTCTAGCCACCAAGAAAAATACAACTGCTTAGAGGGCATTGGAATGACAGCTATTACTCTAGTGGGGGCTAGGGAGTGGCAGGAGGGCCAGGAATATCTGTCTGATGAGGTGATTTACAGAATTTTTTTCTTAGAATTACTTTGAGGTGGAATCTTTTGTTTTTCCTCTTCTAGTTGTTGGTGTTATTGCCTTTGGAGGTAGAGGGAGATATTTTTTGTTATTTATTTCGAGTTATGGACTGGGACTATCCCCTGGTTTACCTATCATTCTGTCATATTCCCTCATCTTGAGATATGAAAAGAACCAAAGAATTCCATCCAGTCAACAAGCCCTTACTAAACATTTATCAGCTACCTAGCACTGGAATCTAGCATTCTGGAGGGATCCTCTGTGGTGGATTTATATGAAGGCAAGGATGAGAATTGCACATGATAGGAAAGAGACATGGAGAGCCTGTAATACGCACTAGTGGAGAAAAAGAATATAAGAAAATATAAATTGATTTGCATATTTCAGTATCTGCTTCTCTGAAACCCTAAACCAGACACAAACATTTGAATAATTGAAAATTAGCATTAAGTGGTTAATGTCCAGTTTTCGCCAGAGTATATCAGGTAAGCAGGAACTCAAGCCAGAGAAGGGCTGGCTTCCATGTGGATCATGGGACTAATGGTGTTTTATTAGGGTATATGGTTGGATGGCAAAGTATATATGACTGAAATATTCCCAGCAAGTTCCATAGTAGTGTCTGGAAATGTATTTGTTTGTTTGTTTTCTATGTAGGGCTTGAGATCTGAAAAACTCAAAGGCAGGGAAAAAAGAGGTGGGGGGTAGCTGCCCATAAACTTCCCAATTAGGTGATAAATAGATCAGATTAGTGTACAAGGCATTTTGATTGATGAGGCTTGCTAGGTTGAGAGAAGCTGATTGAGCAGAAGCTGAGAAACTATGAGGAGATTTTCCAACATATTTTGTTCCAGTGATGATAATGTATTGCTAATCATAGCTTTTACTTGGGATGGTTGATGTTGCTAGCCTTTGAAAAGAATTGCTTTATTAAGATAGATCTTGATGCCCCAGAACATAATCTTAATTCCCCAAGAGTCTTCGAGGTCATGTTGGTTTAGAGTGCAATTTTCCTTGGGCAAATTATAGCTGGGAATTCTGGTACTTTCATAATTTGGATAGAAGATTTCTTCAGGATTCTGGAATCCTTTTTAGTCAAGTCTTCCCCTGAAGTTAATGTCAGAATCTTGATGTTAGACGTTTGCTCCTCCCAGACTCTCCACCATTTAAGGAGACTGCCCAGGGAATTCACCTTATCATTTCCCATATGCCTGCTTTCTTGAACTTCACCACTTTCAGAAACTCATCATTCTTTTTTTTTTTGTAATTAATTAATTTATTTAGTTTTGGTTTTCAGCATTCACTTCTATAAAATTTTGAGTTCTAAATTTTCTCCCCCTTCCTCCCTCATTTCCAAGATGGTGAGCAATCTCATAGAGGTTCTCCATATATATTCATATTAAACATTATTCATGTTGTAAAGAAGAATTAGAACCAATGGGAGGAACTATGAGAAAGAAGAAAGAAAAAAGAGAGAAAGAGAGAGCAAATAGTACGTTTTGATCTAAGTTCAGATTCCATAGTCCTTTTTCTGGATGCGGATAGCATTTTCCATGTTCAATCTTTTGAAGTTGTCTTAGATCCTTGCATTGCTGAGAAGAGCTAAGTGTTAGTCATTGCACAATGTTGCTGTTACTGTGTACAATGTTCTCCTGGTTCTGCTCATTTCACTCAGTATCAGTTCAGAAACTCATCATTCTGCAAGATGATGTTTGCTGTCAATTTCATACCTCCTCAATGATCCTTGGTCCTGGGTTTCCTCCATCCCTCCACTTGGTGAAGTGAGGTCCTCTGTTTGAGGAGGGCACTCAAAGCATTCATTTCATCACTTCCCTCACCAACTCCAGGACTTTATTGTGTCCTTCAATGAGTTACTTTCCACCTCCTTTTCAGCTTCTTTTTTAATGTGTCATTTCACATGTTAGATTGTGAGCTCCTTGAGGGCAGGAATTATCTTATGCCTTGCTTTGTTTCCCCAGAATTTAGCACAGGGCCTGGTATATAGCAAGTGCCCTACAAATGTTTATAGAACTCTGAATCACTGGGGACATAGTGAGGGAGTTAAGGTCAATATTCCCAGGTTTGTGCATGCCATCTGGTCATCTTCCTCTTCCTTTTCCTCTGGAACTCCCCTTCCTGCTCATCTAGAGAATAACTCTAATCATGAGAAGGTGAGCTTTATACCATAATGCCAACATGTCATTAAGGCCCTAATAACAGCGTTACCTGCCTCATCTCATCTCCAGTTAAACAATTCAGGATTTGGATACTGGGTGTCTGGAAGAGAAGGTTTCCAAGAAACTTCAGCAACATCTCATGCTCCTTCTTGGGGTATTTCATGAGAAGGCATCCTGAGATGTTACTTCACAGTATCCTGGAGGCAGAGTGAGTTTGAAAGGTCTCTACCTTGGTGACTGAGGAGCTAAGAGGGAAATGAGCTTTGGATGTCACTGGGAACAGAGTGATGCTTTCTGGGGAGAGCTGGGGTGTTAGCCAGGTGTCCTGGCCAGGGTCCAATCTTGGCTCAGGATGTTTTACCTCCTGAAATTCCCCCCTGTAGTTCTAATTGGATATGGTATTCTCCCTGGCTTCCTGTCCCAACTGCAGAATATGGGATTGTTGGGCGGCTGTGAAACAGCTGCTACATTCCACCCCTGAGGTGCACGGACAGGCTCCAGTGGTGGATGAAGCAAGCCTTCTGCACAGCTTAGGCAAAGGATCAGCTTGCAAAGAGACTGAGGATCCTCTAGGGGTGATGGGCACCGTGGAGAGCAGAGATGCTATCGTGGTGACGTGCCTTGATTCATTGTTATCTCCAGGCTCTATGAGGGGTTGGGGATGGCCAGTCCAGGGCTGCCTGTTGACTTTTTCTGCCAGCCTGAGAAGCCATTTGAGAGTAATGACAACACCGTATTCACAGCAGGGTGTTGTGATTGACAGCAGTGTGAAACCCTCAGGGTGGGTTTCAGCTGCCAGGTCAGGCCAGATGGGAGCTACCTCCTATGTGTGCAGTGAGGCTGGGAGTAGAGCACAGTCATGTTTCCCTGCCTAGCCTTTGCTTTACTTTGCATTTCAGAATTTATACTTTCTTGTTGGAATGCTAATGGTCCGTGACAAGGAGGAATGTGATAAATGCAGTAATGACAACAATGAAATACTATACACTGACAGGGAAATCACGACACTCTCCCGGCGTGGTGAGCCCCCTGTGAGGATGGACGTGGGAAGGTCAAGCGAAAGCAAAATATTGCGAATATCTCATTTTATGACAAGGACTCTGACCCTTACCCATGAAATAAAAACGGATCTGAGAAGATCGGCTCAAAATTACTGGAATGATAAAGAGTGCATTCAGTATCTAAGAAGAAACTGTCAACCCTTGAATTTCCAAGGGAAAAGCCCCTATCTGACCTTGAACAAGCTAGTGAGACACTGTGGGCCTCAGTTTCTTCACCTGTGATCTGAAAAGTTTGGACAAGGTGGTCTCCAAGGCCCTTTCCAGCTCTAAAGTTCCATGATTCTTTCAGTTATTAAGTCAGGCTAGCCTCGGATTTCAGAAATAAGGCCCTGGTGCATGTGGAAGAAATGACTGTGATTATTTGTCTGTCATCCATATGACCATGGAGACACATTTTGGGAAACCAGCCCTAATTTTTTCTAATGAAGCCAGGTAATGACTTGAATTTGATCTACAAATATAGGAAAAGTGCTCGCAGAGTCGACCTTCTGTGTTTTCTGAGTGTCTTTCTTTTCCCCTGAGCATCCTTACATTCTTTTCATTTTCCTGCAGCGCTTTTCTTTTATTCAATGCACTTTCTGTCACCCCAACCCCACGATACTGGAAGCTGAGGTCCATAGTTCGCATGAGTTTTATTTAGTTCCTTCTACTATTAGACTATAGAGTTTTCCTTTTTGGTGTTGTTTAGTCGTTATTTTTCAGTCCTGTCTGACTCTTTGTGACCCCATTTGGGGTTTTCTTGGCCAAGATACTGGAATGGTTTGCCACTTCCTTCTCCAGCTCATTTTACAGATGAGGAAACCGAGGCAAACAGGGTTAAGTGGCTTGCTTAGGATTACACAGCTAGTAAGTGTTTCATGCCAGATTTGAATTCAGGAAGATGTCTTCCTGACTTCAGATCCAGTTATCTATCCACTGAGCCATCTAGCTGCCCCTTTCACATACATTCCTATTTAGATAACTATCCAAGATATATATATATATACACACATACACACATATACAGATGTATACATATACATCTGTATATGTGTGTGTATATATACACACACAAACGTATATATAATATGTATGTATGTATATACATATATCTATATATGTACGCATATGCTATTTTGTACCTTGGGCATGCACCATAAAACATACTTAAGATGAATCTTTGTAAAGCATTCTCTCCATTGAGTTGGGAGGAGGGAAGGATACTGAAATGGATCTGGAATCCATAGCATGGTGATGGGAAAATGGAAACAGGACTGAGTGGAAGTCCAGGGTTTATCCCAGCCCAAAGTGCCCTGGGGCAAAACCTATCACACAGCCTTCCTTAAAGTGCTAATGAGGAACTATTCTACTGGCTAACTGTCTTTTTATTGTCCAGATTTCATCTGGATCATTGCACAACAGTTTTCACTAAGTCACCTACCTCCCATCTTTTCCCTTTTGATGTAATTCTGAATGCTAAAGCCAAAAGCAGTCTTTATTATCCGTAGCTTAAATTTGGCAGTTAGGGGATGGAGTGAGGGGATGGGAATAGCAGACAGGGTAGTAAAGCTGGAAACAGATTTCAAATCCAGCCTCAGACACTAACTATGAAAATGGGTAAGTCACTTAAGTTTCTTTAAGTCCAGGCTTCTTCATCTGTAAAGCGGGCATGATAATAACATCTACCTCCCAAGGCTGAAGTGAGGATCAAATGACAACATATGGAGAGTGTTTTATAAATATTAAAACATTGTATAAATACTAATCATTGTAGTTATAGCATGCCTCTCTCGTGTACCCTTCAAATAGGCTTTTATGTCTCATATTTCTCTGCTAAGCAGATACATCTTATGAGGGCAGGATAGGACTTTGGTCCTATAACATCAGTTTTCCCCTCTTTCCATGATTATATTCCTAAATGTTTGCCTTCATAAATATTGGCCCATATTGTCTTTTAATTTTGCTATACAAGATCAATGCAATTTCCTTGGGGATTCCTTGATATTGCAAGAACATCTGTTGAGTGAAAGGGCTGTTCATCTGCTATCTCTCTCACAATCACTACATGAAGGGGACATCTTTTTTTGGGGGGGGGGATTCTCCATTTCTTTGATGACCTCATTTTCACTTTTCCTACAGAGTTCCTTGTCTGAAATGCACCTCAGTTGGCACACCAACCACGTGCCTCTCAATTGTCCTTTTGATGACAGTCCATTTTTCTTCTTTGGAGACCATTGGTCAACCAAGAAAAGCAAAGGTTTTTTGAAAGGAAGAAGAATTGGTGTTAACAGTAGATCTCAATAACATTCCCACATCCCCAAAGCAGTGAAACTTGATTCCTCCTTTTGTTCAGTAATGCACCCAACTTATTGTATACACACACACACACACACACACACACACACACACACACACACACATACACACACACAGATGGATAGGTTCTGTAGATTCTCAGGCTGCCTCATATTGCCTTGGAAAACCACAAATTAACATTATCTATGCTTTATTGTTCTCTTTATCATATTTTATTAAACATTTCCCAATTACATGTTAATTTGGTTTGGACCACTTCAAGAGTTTTGCAGGTGACTTGTAATTTAGCAGTTCTCAAACATTTTGGTCTCTCCCTTTCTCTCTACTCACACAGCCACTGCCTTCTTTCGAAACCTCTTTCCTTCTTGCTCAGACTATTACAACAGCCTCTTAATTGGTTTCTCTGACTCAAGTTTCTTCTAGCTCCAATCAATCCTCTACTAGTCATCAAATTTATTTTCCTAGAGTTTAGGTTTGATCAGTTTACCACTCTATTTAATAAATTCCAGTTACTTAGAGGCTCAAATATAAAAATCCTCTATTTGGTTTTTAAAGCCCTTCACAATCCAACCCCATCTTTCCTTTCCTATCTTATTACACACTATTCCCCTGCATTTACTCTGTGTCTAGCCAAAGTGACCTTCTTTGTGATTTCGTGCTAGATATATCCCATGTTTGTAATGCATTCCCTCTTCAATTCCCCATTCTGGAATCTTTGATTTCCTTGAAGACTCATCCTGGGCACCACATTCTGCACGAGGTCTTTTCCCACCCCCCACTTCCTAAATTTACCTGTTTTGTTATTTTTTTTTTACACACAGTAACTCTCCCCATTCCCCACCGATTAGAATGTAAACTCCTTGAGGGCAAAGATTGTTTCACTTTTTTCCTTTGTATCCCCGTGACTGGCAAACACGTATTTAACAAAGTTTATAGACTAATGATTGATCGATCCTAAATCTTTTAATCCTCATTTTGTTGTTCATTGTCTTTAACTTTCCCTCCCTCCTAGCTAGGGATAATCTCCAAAGGTCTGGCATCAATGTCTTCTTTGAAGTGATTTTGTGAAAAACAGGATTAAATATGAGTTCTGTTTCATGCTACTAGAGCTCTATTGACCCATTTATCAATACTCTAGCTCCTCATTCAACCAGACAGACATCTAAATCTAATAAAAAATAAAACTGCACTTGATAGTACTACCATCCAGCTCACGTTTCTCCATTTTGCTTACAAGACATCACAGACAAAATTGACAAATGCCTTGCTACATTTACTCTGTTTACATTTTTCCTGAGCGATTAACCTAGTTAGTAATCTCAAAAAATGAGTGAGCCCTTCTCCCAAGGTATGACTCACATTCGGAATATTTCCTATTTCCCCAATTTGCTAAATGCTTCTCTGGTTATCTGAAGGACTTTAGAGCCCCTCCTTCCTTGGGAAAACCTCTCTTGAACAGGAGGAAGCAAAGTACTGAATCTTCCCTCTTCTCTTTTTCCTGGTTATGCTTCACAAGTTATGATTCTAGTCCTACATAAAGTTTATTTATACATACATGCATACACACACACATACACACATTTCATATTATATATATATATATATATATATATATATATATGCTTCTCTTCATTTATTCATTCGTTTGTTTTAGCGTTGTAGTGGCAAAACTCCTGAACTTACAGGAGATCTAATTTGGAATCCTAGATCTGATACTTACTTTTGGTTTTATGGAGGGGGGAAGGCAAAGCAATTGGGCTTCAGTGACTTGCCAAAAGTCGCACAGCTAGTAAGTGTGTCAAGTGCCGGAGCTCAAATTTGAACTCAAGTCCTCCTGATTCCAGGGCCCATGCTTTATTTACTGCACCACCTAAGTGCCCCGTTACTTACTTTTTCTTTTTTTTGCTTTTTGGAGGGCAATGGGGTTAAGTGACTTGCCCAAGGTCACACAGCTAGTAAGTGTTAAGCATCTGAGGTCAGATTTGAACTCAGGTCCTCCTGACTCCAGGGCTGGTGCTCTATTCACTGCACCACCTAGCCGCCCCTAATACTTATTTTTGATGGACCATCAGTAAACCTTGTCCAAGCTTTAATTTCCTTGCCTGAAAAATGGAGATACCAACATTCACCCTCAGTATCTCACTAGTCTGTGATTAAGAAATACTTTGTTGACCTTCAAGTACCAGTTAAAATGGGAGTTATTTTCTTGTCATTAAAAAAGAAAAGTTTTGGGCTCCCATTGGTTTCGTTTACTCTGGAAGTGGATTTTTTAAACAGTCCCCAGAACCCCCCTACTCAGTGTTCTTGGGGAAGCTTAATAACTGGTTTTAACTGTGGCACTTAGAAAAAAAATGCACTTAAAGAAACTCACTGAAGATAGAAAAGGGGGAAATGATCATCAGAGTTTCCATCTGGGAGAAGAATTGCTGAGATGTGATCCAAGTGAGATTTAATGAGTGAGATTATGTAAAAAATAAATAAATAAAAGCAGACCTTGATTCTGACCGTAACGTATTTCTAGAAACTGTCCTAAAATAGATCGTATTTTCCCAGAAGGATCGGAGGAAAAATCAGAGATATGACCAACCGTATGTCATAAAGGTAAAGAAGACGGCTATATGAAAATGCATGAAGGGTCTCCAGTTTCTTCAACATGGCGAACTGCTGGTCTGGGGCTTCCATACACTCATAAAGAGGCTGTGCCATCTGTAACTTTAGTAGCGAAGACCGAGGCAGGAGTCAGCAGCTCGGAAATGTTTAACGATTTGTCCAAAGTCACCAAGGTAGTAAATACGAGAGTCAAGGTTTGAACCTAGGCTTTCCTGAATCCCAGATTCTATCCACCGTATCACATTGCTTCTGTGGCAACTATAAACCTCTACAATCTTTTAAAATGTTAAAAGTGCTGTTTCAAGTCTGATAAAATGAGTATAACCAGACTGTGCACATTGATTCCACATGAGCCCCCAGCGTATAAAGAACATATGCATACATACACATTCATGTACATAGAATACAAATCATCCATAAAGCATGTAGAAAGTCAGTTCTACAGTGTATTTAATTTGACCCCCAAATAAGCTAGCTACAGGAACAATTAATCAGATTGTGGGTAGGGGGATGGACAGCTAGGTGGCAGAATGGATAGAATGTAATACCTAGAGTCAGGAAGACCTGAGTTCAAATCCGAAATCAGACACTCCATAGTTACATGATTCTAGGCAAGTTACTTAACCCTCTTTGCCTCAGTTTCCTCATATGCAAAATAAGCTGGAGAAGGAAATGGCACGCCACTCTAGTATCTTCTCCAAGAAAATCCCAGATGGGGTCACAGAGTCAAATATGACTCAAAGAACTGAACAACAAGAAAACTGAAGGAATTATATCAATCAAGTTTGTTCCCTTGAGGAGCTCAACTCAAAGATCTTATTCGAGGTGAACCTTGGGACACCTGCAAACTCCTCTTCCTATAAAGTATGTACGTTCATCCTTGCCTGCTTAAGAAAAATGTAAGGTGATGTTTCTATGATTAAGGTTGCCTCCAAAATGATTTCAATGTCTTGAACTCTTAAGAGGATGGCGTTTTGTCTGGAGAAGTCACACTTTCATGCCGGCATTTCAAAGAAATGATAGATTAAGGTTGTTTTTTCCCCCAGTTTTTCCCTTGCGTCTTTCTTTCAGAGGTTGACTTTCATGACTATTGCCCATGAACTCTTCTTTCAGACAACTTGGACCCATATCTGCTCATTCAAAATGAGTCTGTGGTTGTCTTTGATATTCCTCCACTGCTCAGATAGTGTTGCCTTTTCTCAGGCTGGAAAGGCTCACTCTCACTTGCCCAGTCTTCTAGCAGTGCTCAGAGTGGGAGGTGAAATGGGTAAGTGGGAGGGTGCTAGGAGCTCAATATTCAGGAGCATCCTGCTCAGGTCCACTGGGAAATCTTGCCAGCTGTCTTTAAATGCCAGCACAGAGGGGTGCCTCTTGCACTACAACTGCCAAACCTCTTAAAATCCAACCAAATCACTGTGTAGGGATGGTCCCAAGCAATAATAAACAAGTCTTTAATATTTGGGGAAAGGGCTCTACCTCCCATCTGAGAGTCTTAGAGTGTAGCCTGGGGCATTGAGAAATTAAGTGATTTGCCCAAAGCCACGTAATCAGGATATGTCTGAGCCAGTACCAAGGTTAGCCCTTTATCCACTGTGCCTGAGATTCTAAACCTGGTGTCTGTGAACTTGGATGGGGGAAAAACAGACATTTCAAAAATTTCACTGAGCTCTAACTGAAATTGAACACTTCCTTGCATTATTAAAAAAAATTCTAAAAAAGTGTCCATAATCTTCATCAGATCACCAAAGAAGTCCATGAGATGAATATTAATATCAATGATAAGTATAACAATACACAATAGCTAGTATTTCTGCAATGCTTCGTTGTACAAAGTGCTTTATAAATAGTTTCGTTTTATCCTCAGAGCCCTGGGAAATAGGTGTTGTCAGTATATGCATTTTACAGATGAGGAAAGGGGGGCAGACAGAGATTCAGGGAGCCACCCAGACTTAACTGCACTGTGCTATGGTGCTTCAAAAGCTGAGTATTTTTTATGTGCTGAACATCAACTGAATAAGCAAACAAAAAACCTTACAGCTCTTACAAGATCCCCTAAATTACCTGGCACTTTGTTGGCAGCTATCTGAGCAGTGCAGAATCGGTGATGAAGTCATTAAAAAGGTAGTTAGCAGATCATTAGCACAAACTTTTGAAAGGAAGCCTTAATACATTTTTCTTTCCTAGAGATTTGCTAAAAGAAGATTTTCTTTTTCTTGTGCTACTGGATACTGGTGTATAAAGTGTCTAGTGGAAGGAGAAAGGTGGTGCCTATGAAGTCACTTCATTCTCCTCCCATGTGGCATGTTAAAGATCAAGACAGGGAGTGTCTCAGAATGGCTAATCAGGGAGGAGTTAGTGGGAGGAGGGCTCATAGTCTACTTTAAATCTGCTCTTCAAACCCATTGTCCACAGATGGACAACAGACTGTGAATATTCATCCAGGAGGCCCCCACTCTCCTGGGAGCACAAGAGGAAGACACTACTCCCTCGATTCAGACCCCAAATGAGCAAATCATCTTTAAAACGCTAAATAAAAGTACTATCATGCTCACTGACATGTTGTTTGACGATCAGATGTAATGTGTTACTTCATTTCTCACCTTATGTAAATGTACCACCACACCTTAGGTGTTACTAGGAGACACTTCATTCATTCATTATTCGTTTGTTTATCTACTCACCCATTCACACAGTTTTGTTTGTTCATTCATTCATTTATTTTTAAGATTTAACTTTCATTGAGCGTCCAATCATAAAGAACACTAAAAATGCCCTTAACTTAAAACTGAGACTTAAACATAGTCGTTTTCCTTCTCGGAGACATTAGGACGTACCTTAGACACACCCTGCACTCGTGTCTATGTTTGTCCCCAAGCCATAACTGTGATACAGGTAGGAACAATATCTGTCAGTCAATCAAAAAAGTATTAAGTGTTTGCCATTTACCAGGCACTATATTAAGTACTAGGGGCCCCCAAAAATGGGAGGGAAATGGTCTATATCCTTAAGGAACTCATCTTCTAATGAGAGAGACAACATATAAGTAAGTAGGTACAAAATTAGATATTGACAGCATTGATGGGAGGTAATCTCAGAGAAAGATAATAACAGCTGGGGTTGAAGGGAGAGGAAAGGTCTTCTTCAGAAGGTAAGATTTGTGCTAAGACTTGAAAGAAACCATTTATTTCTATTGAGACATTACAGTTTGTTTTATTTGGGGGCTGAAAACATTTTTAAAATGAAACAATTGGATTTTCTAATGGTCTCTTGGTACCAGTTAGTTTAAGAGAATATACTTCAAATCATTGTATCACAAAAACGTGAACTCAGTCATACAAATACGAAGTAACAGAGTTGGGATTCAAATCTAGGTCTTCTGACTCCAAATTCAACTCTACTTAAATACAGAATAAGCAGTTTATCATCATCCTTCTTTCCTTAAATGAGAAAGGAATGAAATGCAACCAGTTGTGTGGACCCCACCCTCCACCCCCATGGCCAAGTTGGCCAAAGTTTGTCAAATATTTTTCTTCATTAAAAACATGTCCAGTTGCAGAAAAACTTGAAAATAGTTGCTAAATGAAAACCAGTTTAAAAATTCAAGCCAAAAAATGCTGGCAGCATTTGAACTGAGTTATGCAGACAGCACGTAAGTCCTAATATTGGGTTTAAAAAAAAAAAGAGGGAAAGGGATGTTCCATTTCCCACCAGGAAGGGACTTAGCTAAATGAACTTGATCTTGGGCCACTGTCAATCCATGCTGCCTCTCTCAAAGAAACTTTTTCACTTCTCCTAGAAGTGTCACTACCATGATGAAAAGAATAAACACAAGGACAAACTTTCCCATTTTTCAAATAAACAAATTCTACAGACTATAGGACAGTGAGCTTGTCTTTGATTCCAGGCAATATTATATTATATCACATTGCAGCAACATTATAAAACATAATATCAAAGGGATGGTTGGAGATAACCTAGAAAAGGCAGTAGTGATCACAAAGAGACAGCCCGACTATATAAGAGGAGCACAGTAACTGGAATGAGGTGACGAATAGTCCAATGATCAGATCACATCTGGAGTGTCGTATTCAATTTTATGTTCAAACCTCTGGTTAGGGGGTGCTAGATTTAGCAGATAGAGAGCCTGGCCTAGAGACAAGAAGACCTGAGTTCAAATTTGTCCATAAATGTTTGCTAGCTGTGTGATCTTGGGCAAGTCACAACCTTTATTTGCTTTAGTTTCCTCAATGATAAAATGGGAGTCCTAATAGTACCTACCTCCCAGAATTATTGTGAGGATCAAATGAAATAATGATTATAAAGCACTTAACACACTGTCTGTTACATAGTAATCACTATATAAATGTTAGCCATGATGAAGATGATGATAATGATACTTTGAGATGGACATTGATAAGTTGGAAGCTATCCAGAGGAAGATGACCAGAATTATGAAGGAATCTACACACATTCCATATTGAGCTGTGCTGAAAACATTAGAAATGTTTATTTAGAGAGAGAAAAGACCTTGAGAGTGACATGATAGCTACCTTCACTTCTGAATAGAGGATTAGCATACGTAAAAAAGTAGACTTGTTCGGCTTGTTTCCAGAAAACGACAGACAAAAACTGCAGAGAGGAAGAGTTTGGTTTGAGTGAGGAAAAACTTTATATCTATTATGGGAGGTAGTGGAAAGTGTGCTAGGTTTGGAGTCAGGTAACCTTGGTCAATTTACTCATTAAGTGTGTCAGTTTCCTCGTGTGTAAAATGAAAGTCTTGGACTAGATGACCTTTAATTACTCTATGGCTTTTAGAGCTATGAATATATGATACCAAAATAGATCATGCTTTTCCAAAATAAAGTTGTTTTTATAAAGTAGTGGATTTCTGATCAATTAAAGTCTTCAAATGAAGGCCAGACAATCTAATTACTGGAAATGTCTGTGTGTTTAGGGGATGGGGAGTGGGGGAAGAGTTGTTCTGTTTAGCTCTGGGTTGGACTAGATAATCTCTTTTGAGATTTTGGGATCTCAATAAAATCACAGGACTTCCTTTTCTACTCCACACTCTTATTGTGCTGTGGAGGACAGTCATTCCAAACTGTGCCCTATAGTGACTGAAGATCTCTTCTGTGGTACCTAACCTACAGCACCCTTCATTCTGACTTTCCCCTTGCACCTTCTTAACTTCCTGTCCTTATGTCTCAGAGGTAGCAAAATCACAAAAAGAAACATCATAGTCACATTCTGAAGTAGTATAGGAAAGGGAGTAATAAGCAGGTATGAGGAATGTTTCAACCTGGCAAGAGGCTCTGTGAGAAACGGCAGCCAGGAGGGAGACAGAATTATAGGAAGGACATTTAATGACAATCTCCAGCAATACCCTATTTTTTAGTTTTGTTTAAAGGACAACTGAGGTTCCACAGAAGCAGAATGTGGAACACATCAATTGGGTGTGGTGTGCTAGCAAACATTCCCCAAATGAGTATCCCAGGCTCAGCAGGCCCAATGTAGTTTTACTGTGGTGCAGATTCCTGAGTTTTACTCCTATTATGTGAAATTTTGTGTCTTTCTTGGGGGTGGAATGGGAGAATGGGGGTAGGATCTGATTACATACCTGGAGAAAAGTCATGAAATGTGTACACCTTGGAAAATAGGCTTAGAGTACTTCATTGGCTTTGATTGTCCATGAGCTTTAAGGATAGCTGAGATTTGGGGAGAATATTATCCTTGGAGATACACGGTGATGATATTAGCTCTGTCCACCAATCTGGGTTCTTGATCCATATGCCAAAAGGAATTTTGTTAGAGATGAAAATTTGTGGGGTGTGTGTGTGTGTGTGTGTGTGTGTGTGTGTGTGTGTGTGTGTGTGAATGTGTGTGAAGATCAAGACTTTTGGGACATGTTGCATTTCAAGTACTTATTAGGATTTTCAGATAGATACAGAAAGCAGGCAGTTGGGCTGGATGTAAAAATTGGAGTGCCATATGCAAGGAGATATTGATTAACTCTGGAAAACTATGAGCTCATTCAAACAGAATAGATTATAAAGATTTTTCCAAGAGCATTTAAGTATTGTGGACCACATTCTATATGTGATTAAGTGTAAAGTAATATAAAACACCAGATGAATAAAATAAAATAAAATAAAAACCCAAAGTGCTGTTCTGAATCTTATTGACCAGTGAGATATATGTACAGTGACAACCTCACAGCACAGGAAAGTACTTGGGGAGACTGGTGAAAGAAATATCTCTAGGAGGGAGGGACAATGGGAAAACTGGTTGAGCCTTCTGTCATATCTTATAGTCACTCTCCTGCCTCCTTTTCCTAGAGCTAAGCCTCACGCTCACTGGAGCTCTCTCTGTCTCTCCATCACTTTCTCTCTCCCTTTCCATCTCTCTCTGTCTCTGTCTCTGTCTCTCTCTCTCTAAGTATATACACATATATAAACAGATCATATTTATAAGCCATTTTACCTTTCACTTAAACAACCCTGAGACATAGATAGTATCTTATCCCCAATTTACAGATAAGGAAATTGAGAAATTTAATGACTTCTCCATGGTTACTAGAGAGTAAGCATGGGAGCCATGGACTTGACCCAGGTCATAACGTTCTAAGGTTGCAGAATTAGAGCTAAAAGGAAGTCAGAAACCATTCAACTTAGGGGTCACCAAGCTATGGCCTGAGGGCCCAAACCATCCTTAACTCTCAGGCCACACAAACACAGGCATCAGGTTAAATTTGGCCCTTGGGTCAGAGTTTGGAAAAGTAAAGTCTTTTGCAGCTGAAGAAACTCAGGCCCAGGGCTCAAGGTTATATAAGAAGCGAGTATCAGAGGTGTGATTCAAACCCGCTGTTAAAGATATTGAACTTGGCAATGTTTCTTCTCTCTCCCACTTGGACATTTGTGCACAGGTGATACACTTCTAGATTCCTACAAGGCTCAGCTCAGTTTTTCCAGATGTCCAGGCCACCTCTACCTCTGTCCTCTTCCTACCTTATTTAGAGTTTACTTCTAAAGTCAAATGTGAACTCTTCAAGGCCAAGAATTCTTTTTAGGTTTTTGTCATTGCACTCCCAGTGTCTTGCATAGCTCTTGTGATCTTGTGCTTGGTCTATGTTTGATGAATTGAATAAAATTATTTCTGTGAAGGATTATGGCTTGCCACCTCCCATTGGACCCCTGGCTATTCTAGAATAAAGCAGAGGGAATCAGATCATTGTCTGCTAGTCCATCTTTATCATAGTCCACTAAACTATTAGTGACTTCCTTAACATGGAACTACCCGTTGAGGACCACAGACACACAGACTAGAGGGACCCCATTAAATAATCTGATGTTTTCAGAAAAAAATATAAGACAACTCTATTTTAAAGCCAATTACCCAAGACCCTGACACTTTTCACTTGTACACAAATTCTCCGCTCCCTCCTTTCTCCCCCAAAAAAGGATATGTATAGAGGTTAGTGGACCAGCTACTTCACAGGTGCAAGAACAATATTCTATGGTACTTGTAGTCCTAACAGACAAGTGCACTGAAATTTTAGTTCAAACATTCAGAATTGTGGAATTGCAGAGTTAGTGGCCATCTCATCCAACCAGTACACCAGAAGGAGTCCGCCACCCCAAATATCTCACATCTGAGCTTCTATGCTCTACTTAGAGACTTCCCAAGAGTGTGAATCCACTACCAGCCCATTACCCTTTCAATAGCTTTCATTGTTAGGAAGTTTTCCCAACGTCAAGTCCAAATTCAGCCTCTTTACAACTTTTACCCATTGCTCCTAATAATTCCCCCAGAAGCCAAAAGAAAAGTCTAATCCTCCAAATGATAAACATTTAATTCCTTGAAGATAACTATAACTCCCCCTGCAACCTTCTGCCACCAAATCTTCTCTTCTCCAGACTAAGTATCTCTAGTCCCTGCCATAAGACAATGGTCATAGACATAAGATAATGGCAGGGACTCTGAGGCCCTCCATCATTCTCATTATTCTCCTTGGGACATTCTTAAGTTTATCAATGTCCTTTCTAAATAGTGATTCTCAGACCTGAATGCAATACTCTGGATATCATTTAAATAGGGTGCAATACATTGGGACTATTACCTCTTTATTCCTGGAAGCTATGCTTCTTCTAATGCAGCTCGAGGTATCATTAGTTTTTTTGATCACCATGTCACACTATTGGCCCATGGTGAGCTTGCAGTTCACTAAAAGTCCCAAATCCCCAGATTATTTTCATGTTACTATCTCATCCTGGCTCCCCTATCTTGTATTGGTGATGTAAGTATTTGAATCCAAGAGGAAGACATTTATCCCTATCAAAGTGAACATCATTAGACTCAGCCCAACGTTCTAGTCTTCCAATATCTTTATGGATTGACTCTGTCATACGTGGTGTTAGCAATCCTTTCCAGATTAGCAAGTTTGATAAGCATATTATCTATCACTTTATTGAAGTCATTGATAACAATTTTAACAGAAGGCCAAGCACAGATTCCTGGAGGGCTCAACATAACCTCCATACAAGCTGGTATTCAAAAACTGAATCCAGTCTTTCCAAAGCATCTAATTATGCTGTTTTGTTGCCTTTATCTCCCCACCCATCTTTCTCACCAAAAAAAAAAAATGACATTGAGTATTTTATCAAATGCTTTCCTATAATTTAGATAAACTACATTTACGGCATTACCCATATTGAAATGGTCAGTCTGATGTGTTCTATTTTTTCTGGGTCCATACTAGCTCTTTATAATCACTATTTCCTTCTTTAGGTAATAAGAACATAGATTGAGAGCTGGAAAAGGTAATTTAATCTAAGATTTTTTTTTTCAGGTGAGGAAACAGAAGTCCAGAATGATTGGCTCACACTAAATAGTTGAGCTAGTAAATGGTAAAGTAGCAATTTAAAGAAGTGTCCCTGACTTCAAATCCTTCCCCTGCCCCCCCCCCACATGCACGCATGCACGTGCGCACGCACACACACACACACACACACACACACACACACACACACACACACCCCTTTCCCCATTCTGATTCTGCTGATTTCTATACCCAACCTTGACCCCTATGACCTAAATTACTACCTTGCTCCTCGCTCCAAAAAATGCAAATATCCACCATCAGCAAGCATTTACTATGTGCCAAACACTGTGCTAAATTCTTTGTAAAGGCAAAAATAGAAGCTTCCCTTAAAGAATTTTCATTTTAGAAAGGAAGACAACAATTGGGCAGATGTATAAGGCATATAGAGTAGATAAAAGGTAACCTTAGAAGGGAAAGCTCAAGCATCTGCGAGAGACTGAGAAAAGCCTCTTGCAGGAAGGTAGAAGTTTGAACTGAGTCTTGAAGGAAACCAAGAACTCTAAGACGCAGAGGTCAACTCTAGCGTATTGTTGCTGTTGTTCAATTATTTTTCAGTCCTATCCAACCCATGACCCTATTTGGGATTTTCTTGGCAAAGATACTGGCGAGGTTTGCCATTTCCTTCCCCAACTCATTTTTTTTTTTTACAGATGAGGAAATTAAGGCAAATAGAGTCAAGTGACTTCCCCAGGATCACAGAGCTAGTAAGTATCTGAGGCCAGATTTGAACTTATAAAGATGAGTCTTTCTGACTCCAAGTTCGGCACTCTATACACTGTACCATCTACCTGCCCCCAACTCTAGCGCATAATTTCTCTATTTCTTCTATGGGACTGCTGCATACTGCTCAGTAAAGTCATGCAAGTGATCTAGTTTTTCTTAGTACAGATTAATGATACAGAACCTCAGCTGGATGATTACTGTTTGATAGTGCTCTTCTTCTTTCGTTGAGTCATTTCAGTTGTATCTGACTCGCCATTACCTTGTTTGGGATCACTATCTCACAGACTGTTCGAAACCTTTCCTTCTTTCCTCCATCCACCAATGCCCCACCCTGCCCTTGGAACAAACAACTATTCTGCTACTCTAAAGAGAAGATTAAGGGCATCAGACATGAACTCCCTTAGCAGCCTTCCTCAAAACTTCTCTACATCACCATCTCCTCTCTCCTTCTTTCCGTTGATCACAGAAGAGGCATCCTTAACTCTGTCTAAATTGAAACCCTCTGCCTATTCTGGCCAAAAAAACCCTCACATTCATTTCCACTTCCCCCAAGATCTTCCTCCAAAAATTATACTTTTTAAAGATATTTCTCTTGACTAACTGTTTTTTTCTCTTCTGGCAAGAAACATGCTTAGCTCTTACAAGATTTAAAACAATTGTTATGACTCCCAGCTACTAGTGCTGTTCTCTCCAAATTACATTGTATTTCTCTTGTATGTATTTTGTATAGACTTACAGGTCCATGTCATCTTCCTTGATAGAGTACAAGCTTCTACTTTCTCCCACCCCCTCACTTCCTTCTTTTCCTCCTTCTTCTAGGACATTTCATTTTTCTTAGTGTATTGATCACCTAGTGCAATACCTGGAGCAGAAGTACTTAATAAACGTTTGTTGGTTGATTGGCTAACACTTTTGTAAATATACATCCTAGAATTTTGACAGCAAATAAAGTCAAGGTCGTTATTGGTTTATAGTTTTCAGATTCTATTGTTTTCAGACTCTATTCTTTTCCTTTTTCTGAAAATGGGGAAAACATTTGCCCATCTTCTTTCCTATAATACCTTCCTCATTCTTTAGATCTTTCAGACAGTACTGATAGTGACTTATAGAAATCACATATCCCCCTCATTCATTACCTAAGGATAGAGTTCATCTGGAGAAGATGATCTGAATTCAACATGAGTAAGTAAGTATGCTCTTCTCATCCCCTTGTCTACACTGGGTATCAACTTAGCATCAGCCATTTTGGTTCTAGCCTTTCTAATCCAGAGATCATACTTCTTGGTAGTGAAAACAAAAGTAAAATTAGAATTAAGCAGTTTTGCCTTGAGACCTTGGGCAAACTAAATATCTTTTCTGGGCCTTGGCTTCTACAAATGAGGTTGGTACATACATCTTCAGGGACTTGTAAGGTTCAATGGAAATAAGTGATGGGAAAGTGTTTTGAAAAGTCAATATGCTACTTGAATAAGAGTAGCCCCAATTTCCTCAAATTTATCATAAAAGTTGATGTGAAAACCAGAAATTGCATGTAACTGGGTCTCTTGGACTGATACAACATCCCATTTTAATGATCTGGGAAAGTGAACCTGCCAAAGACAAACTCAATTGCCAAGACCATTGGAAAACCCCAGCTAGAATGTGCTGTGTATGTACATTGTCCCTCCTTCATGGGAGAATTCTCTAATAGTCAGGGTAATCATTATAAAGCTTTCAAAACCCATTTAATTGTTTATGAATATGTTGGAGTCATGCTGTAATGATGTCCTTAGGGTTGTTGTTATGGAACCATTTTGAAGATGAAGTCATCTTAAAATGACCTTAGATAACTTCAATAATTAAAGATCCTTGGATAGGATTCAAGAGGGTCTCCCCTTTAAACTAATTCCACTCAGTGATGAATAACTTTAGAGTGTACTCCAAGTACCTTGTTTTCATTAGTGCTCTATTATCTCATTCTTCTCCCTTTCCCCCCTCCCTCTTTTTGCTCCTTTTCTGTCACTTAATTGTTCACCATTATTTGGCACTTTAAGATTTGCCAAAAAATGAAAAAGGGAAAAAAACCATGATTTCACTGAATTCTCACAATAAGCATATTAGACATATTGTTTCCATTTTACAAATGGGGAAACTGAGGATCAATGAGATAAATGACTTGCCCAGAGTCACACAGCTAGTGAGGATGAGAATCCCTTCTTTAAACTTAAGTCTTTCCTAATTCCAGGTCCATCATTCTTTCCTCTAAATAATCCCGCCTAGGATCAAGCCCCTTTATGAGCAATTGTAATGGACTAACTGGGTAAGACTTGACAGAAATATCATTTCTGAAACAGCAACATTGAACAAACATATGCCCCCTTACTCTTGAGGTTAAATTTGTTTCATGGGAAATTGGTGTTAATCAATAAGATGTAAGAAATTTTTAAAAATTAATATCTTATTTTTATATCACTAAAAATTTTCCCTGTAGCCCTTTCCCTCCTCCCTCCAAGAGAGTCATCCTATATAACAAAGATCATTTTTAAAGAAAAAAAATAACAGGAAGAGAAAAAACAATCAGCAAAATTGGGCAATATAATCAAAAAGCCTGAAAAAAAATGCACTGCTTTACACCTGTGAGCCTCCCACCTCAAAGGAGTGGGTATAGTGGGGAATTTTCTCATTTTTCTTCTTTGAGATAATCAATGTACTTTTGTCATAAATTGCTAGAACCAAGTTTTTAAAAACCCAGCTGTGTGAGATGCCTCTTTACAATATTGTGAGGATTCCAACTTTATGTTTAAACATATTTAGACACCAACCTTATATTTAGACACCTTATTATCTGCAGATTGCTCCTGGGCTTTACAGAAGACTGATTTCCTTATATACACATATAAGTTTATGCAAATTGCATACCAAATTAATGTAAGATTAACACATCTATATACCAATGTAGGACTTTCAAGTGAGAAAGGACTTTAGGAAAATATCTAGATAATCTTCCTTATTTTCCAAACGAGGAAATTGACGCCAAAAGAAATCAGTGTCTCCTTAGTAGTTTAATAAGTACTTAATCATTGATAGGTTAAAGTCACTCAACACTCTTGGGGAAGAGAAACCGTTGTGTTTTGAAAGTCTTGGAAAATGGTTCTATTGGGGTAGTACTTTTCTCTATCAGGCCTTTACTTATGTCTCAGAGAATGACTCTTGGTGTCCCAGAATCCATGCAATAATGAATCATATGAGGTGGCAGTATAACCAGGTAGGGCTCCTGGTTCATAAAATGCCAGCATGACCATCAGGTGTGGAGATGAATCAGGGATCAAGGACAGCAAATGAGTCACCTTCAGAACCTTTTGATCCTGAAAGCAAAGACTGCAAAAGCTCCTTCACTGTGTTGGGCTGCAGTTTGTGTGAACAGGGGATTATGGTAGGTTAGGTTTTCAAAGTGCAGACCAGGAAAGAGTAAAGAGTGAATAAAGGCTATACCCAATGATGGGTCATGGGTCCTCACAAGGACTGCTATTACTCTGAAGCAAGCCAGAATATAAAACTGCTGTGGGTATCAGGCTCAGAGAAGAGATACAGTTAGATAAGCTGGTTTTAAGGACCACCAAGAGGCTTTAGAAACTGGCAGTCACAGCAGCCCACCCTTGAGATAGCCATCTGGATACCCACTCTTTTCACAAGATAAATGCCTGAAATGGAATTTGAGAATCAGTTAATTTTCTATCTCCTGTGGGAAACCTCTCTTGAGTCCTTTACTGGTTAGCACTCACTCCCTATATCTCCTCACATTGTTACGTATGTATTTATATGGAGAGATCATGTTCCTCCCCAATATCCCTTCTCTCTCTCCAAGTAATAACCATAATAAAAAGAGTAAGCATTTATATAATACCTACTATTAGCCAGGTTCTTTGCAATTATCTGGCTTGATCCTCACAACAACCCAGGAGGTAGGCGTCCCCAATTTACAGGTAAAGAAACTGAGGCAGGCGGAGGTTATATGGCTTGCCCCAGAGCAAACAGCTAGCAAGTATCTGAGGCTGGATTTGAACTCAGGTCTGCCACTTCAGGCCCAAGACTCTGTGTCACCTAGATGTCTCACTCTTTTGTGTTTGTTTCTTATTTGTATCCCCAGCACCTAAGGACAATGACTTGTACAAAGAAGGTGTTGAATGCCTATTGATTTTTTAAAATTGTATTGGACTTTCAAAATGAAACTGACCTCCATTCTTGGAGTCAGGATGTCTTGGTTTCAAATCCTACTTTAGACACTTACTCATACCCTGAGCAAATTGCTATCCTCCCTGGATCTTAGTTCCCTCATTTGAAAAATGAAGGAGTTGGATTAGATGGTCCCTGGAGTTCATTTTAGTTCTAAATTGATGTCTTATGAAAATAGTAACCCAAATGAACCTAACTAGACCCATTCCACAGAAGAAAAAGCAGAAGTGAGTAGCCTTGACCTAGATGGCCAATTTTCCCTTTATAGTTGGGAAGATGACTGCAAGGGTTCATCACAGATACAATGAATCCAAAGGCTGTTTTCCAGGATGTTTATGCATTCATCAAGATGATTGAGAAGACAAACATTTAAATGTAAAAGCAGTCTGAAGTCTGCATTCATGTTTTTTACTAGTTACTAGTTTCAGTTAAATACCATTCAATCTAACTTTGCTAGTATCTCCAGATATTAATAGAACACTTCTTGCTCACTGTGAAATCAGATCTCTTTGGTGTTGGCCAAAGGTGTGAGAACTTCTGATCAATTTATCACAAAAATCCTTCAAATTTCTCACAGCAGGCAGCTATTGTTTTCTCCCCATAATATTCTGACACAAACTTTTCTTCCTCAGCCAATTATTTCTCAGAGTTTTACTCTCATTTAGCAGGAAAAAAGACCCTGGGCAAAAGAACAGTAAGGGATCTGGAGAAAAAAAAAGTTCTTTTCATAATTATTTCCTTATTTTCTTCATTATTCTCTTCCATCTTAGTATCGCAATAATAGTAATAGTAGTAAAGTAGTTGTATTGGGTGTGGTAGTAGAGCAGTAATAGTGGAAATAGTAAAGCAGTAGTAGTAGCAGTGATGGTGCTGGTAGTTGTGGTATTAGTAGTAGCAGCAGTAGCAGTGATAGTAGTAGAATAGTAGTAGTAGTAGTAGTAGTAGTAGTAGTAGTAGTAATAGTAATAGTAGTAGTAATAGGAGTAGTAGCAGTAGTAGTAGTAGTAGTGGTAGTAGTAGTAGTAGCAGTAGTAGTAGTAGTAGTAGATGTAATGGTAATAGTAGAGTAGTAGTAGTGGTAGTGGTAATAGTAGTAGTAGTAGTAGTAGTAGTAATGGTAGTAGTAGAGTAGTAGTAGCAATGGTAGTAATAGCAGTACTAGTGATGGTAGTTGTAGTAGTAATAGTAGAGTAGTGGTAGTAGTAGTAGTAGTAATAGTAGTAGTAGTAGTAGCAGTAGTAGTAGTAGTAGTAGTAGTAGAAGTAATGGTAATAGTAGAGTAGTGGTAGTAATGGTAGTAATAGCAGTACTAGTGATGGTAGTTGTAGTAGTAATAGTAGAG
>CM053584.1:354350492-354367927 GCA_028627135.1 Pseudochirops cupreus
AGTAATGGTAGTAGTAGAGTAGTGGTAGTAATGGTAGTAATAGCAGCACTAGTGATGGTAGTTGTAGTAGTAATAGTAGAGTAGTGGTAGTAATAGAGTAGTAGTAGTGATAGTAAAATAGAAGTAGAAGTAATGGCAGTAATAAAGTAGGAGTAGAAGTAGTAAAGTAGTAGTGGTGGTGGCAGGAGCAGTAGAGTAGTTTTAGTAGTAGTAGTAGTAGTGGAGTAGTAGAAGTGGTGGTGATAGTAGTAGGAGTAATGATGGTGATGGTGGTAGTAGCTGGAGTAGTTATTTTTGTTAGTCAATCATTTCAGTCATGTCTGACACCTCGTGACCCCATTTGGGGTTTTCTTGGCAAAGATGCTGGAGTGCTTTGCCATTTTCTTTTAATCATTATGTAGATGAAGAAACAGCCAAAGAGAGATTAAGTGACTTGCCCAGGGTCACACAGTTAGTAAGTGTCTAAGACAGGATTTGACCTAGCAGCTCCATGGTAGCCGTAGTAGCAACTGCCATTTAGTTAGGTCTTTAAGGTTTGCTTTTAAAGTTTGTGCGGCAAAAGATAACAGTCCAATAGCCATTAATATCCTCATGATGTCAGGAGAAGGAGAGGAAGGCCTCCAGCACCCTCCAGGGCCCTTTTGTGATGATCTTTGGGAAGAAAACATACATGAGCTGTACAGGATGAGCAACATTATGGGTTGAGATTTGCACCATTGCAGGACACTTCCACTTCATTCTGCTTCCTAGATCACAGCTGAAAGAGTTGATGTTGCTCAAAATAGAAATGGAATATAAAAGTTAAATACCCTCCAGATTTTGTAACCCAGTTCTGAGAGAGAGTTCCTCTGAAATAATGACCAAAAGAGTTTGCCACCTTCCAAAGAGAAACCTTTTCTTAACAATGTATTTAACAAAAGTTTTCTCAATATAAATTTGTAGTAGTTTCATGACAGAGTAGATGTTGTGTTTTTTAAAAGTCTAAGTAGATTATATCCATTGATGTACCCCCACAAAGAATTAGATTATCCATATGCTTAACTTACCAAACTAAAAAAGACCTTTTTACTCTTGACTTCCTCTCCCTTTTCTCTGAATGTCAGCACCAAATTCCACTTGATATTTTCCGACCATATGTCTTTTTTTCTTTTTCTTTTTGCAGGAGAGAGGGTGGTGCGTGAGGCTTCACTTTTGCATTCCAATTGTCTGGGTAGCTTCTGCCTGGATCTCTTTACAGCAACAAAGACCACTTACATCTGCATCCAAGAGACAAGGAAAACGTCCTAGCATTCAAACACACACACACACACACACACACACACACACACACACACACACACACACATTCCCCAGTAGCCCACTGACTGTATACAAAATGTAATGCAACATTGAGCAGTTGAAAAATGATCTGATAAATTAGATCAACACAGAGCCATTGACCTGAGTTATTGATTCTGTTGTCACAGCATTTGAGGCTTAAGTGATTCAGATATTTGTTCCTGCTCTTTTCCTTATCCTGTCTCTGCATCTACCTCCTAAATTGAGCAGACACATTGGAAAATGTTACTGCATCATTAACACTTGATCCCCTTGTTAATTTTACCTAGTTTCTAAAGTACTTGCTTTTGCAATGTGACATAGATTTTAGAGTTGTGAGAATCAAATGAGACATTATGAGTAATGATAATAGTTCATGTTTATATTAAAATTTGCAAAGCACTTTACACATATTATCGAATTGGATCCCAACAACCCTCTAAGGTAGGTGCAATTATTCCCATTTTATAGAGAGAGAAACTGAGGCAGAAAGAAGTCAAGTGACTTATCTAGGGTCTTATAGCCACTAAGTGAAGGTATATTGGACGTTAGATATTTCTGACTCCAATAATTCTGTTCACTATACTATTTAGCTATATGTGTGTGTATATATATACACATATATATACACACACATATATATATGTATAATATTTAGCTACAGTTAGCTATCAGTATGTGTGAATGTATATAAGTATGTATATATGTATATATTTATGTCTATAGTACTTTGAAAATCTTAAAGAGCTAGATAAAGGAACGTATCATCATCATTATTATTATTATTCATCTTTAATATAATGAAATGATTACTCCTTTTCACATACTTAGAAAAATATTTTTCTTGTTTTGCTTTTTCTTCATTTTTAACTCCTACTAGTATTTGTGAATGCATAGCCTAAAACGTTTGGAATACATTTTGTAGTAAACATGGTATGAAAGTATTGAGAAAAGGTAGAAAATGATAGGACTATTTAGATTTAAGACTTGGTCTAAGCATGATATAAATGTTTATCTTTTCCCTTGAATACTACGTTTATTTTAGTCAGCCATAAAGAATGCGTTCCTTCTAGGTTATAAGATAGACCTCTGTCCTCCCTTCCCCACTTAAAAACATACTCCAAACATTTCCTCTTTCTGAAACGATGGAAGCTAAGCACACTAGTCAAGGCATTCTTTGAGGTTACTAACACAGGAGTTCATAACCTAAGATTACCTGGGCTGGAATTCTAACTTTGCTACTTAATATCTGTGTGATGGTAGGTAAGCTGCATAATTTCCTAGGGCCTCAGTTTCCTTGTCTAAAAAAAATTAAAGTATTGGGCTACATAATCACTATATTTCCTTTTAGCTCTATATCTTATGATCAATGGATGTGGTAAAAACAAACAAACAAACAAACAAAAAAACATTCGTTATGCCAAATCTGAGGAAGGATAGGAAAAATCGTAAGACACAACTCAAACTCTTCCCTTGACACATCCTGTTTCAGGCTCCAATTTCCTAAACTTTTAGCCATTTCCCAAAAGAGATGCAAAGTTGCTTGAACCTTTTTTCATGAAGGTGACCTTCATTCGCCTTTACAACTTTCCTAAAACCCTCATGGAATTGGCCTAGGAGTCAACCCTGGGAAAATGTCACCAAAGTTCTCATATTATTGTATTTCTAGCCACTAGTTGCACAGGTATAAAGACCCAAGTCATTCCAAAGGAACATCTATGCTTTTGCCCATTCATCTGCTTTTAATTTGTGTCTCCTAAAGCAGCTACTCCTCTGTTGTGGAAATCTCTTACATTAAGGTTTTTTTTTTTTAATCAATACAAATGAGTCCCTGCCTGAGAACTGAATAGTTTTCTCAAAATCCACCTACAAGCAAAGGTCATGTATGAAAGCCTCTGTCTAATGAGCGATTACAGCTTCTTTCTTCCCTGTAACGGAAGTGGCCTCAAGGCCACTGTGTCTTGGTTCAAGGAGTGAAGTTCTAAACCATAATGGCCTTATACAACTGAAACGATATTTCTTCACCAAAATTTTTTGTCAGTTTACTCAATCCTTGACCTTTCTTTTTTCTTTATCCTTAGATATCAGTCCTTAGGTTGGAAATTCTCCTTTGGCTGACTCTTTTTAATCAGATAAGGTTTCTTCCTTGGTTGCCCAAGGGATTGCTGTAGGCCTCACCCAGTGCTGATGGATTGAATAGTCACTAGTTATTACATGAAAATTGTATCAGATAGGAGAAGGAGGGGGTTGAGAGTATGGGGAGGGCTGCAGAGAGAGGATGGGCAAGTTTTCTGATTCTTAGAATTGGCAGATTTCACAAACAGCTGGCTGCAAGACATGGGTGCTGATGGAACACATTAATTACTGTCATCAAAGTTTTAAACACATTTGAAAGCTGTTGGCAATATTGGCATGTTGGATGAGGAGAGCAACCACCTCCTAAAGTGAAAAGATGAAAGAGCATTGGGGAATGGCCAGTTGGAAGGATGTATGAAGGCCAGGCTATTGGGATAGCATCAGAGATGAGAGCCTGGAAGCCAAGGTAGCTGTAATATTCCTTAGTCCCACACTCTCATTCAAACAATGCTAAGTCCCTGATATATTTATCACATTGTCCTATTGGAGGACTGGGGAGTTTTAGTGGGGTGTAACAGACCTCCATGTTGAAAGCCATGCTACTTAGATTGCTGATTGGATTTCATAGTCATGGGCAGCATGTGGCACTAATCCTGATATACACTCAACAAAATACTTTTACATTATGATGACCCCATGAGTGTGTCTTTGGAAAAAGACTGTACTTTGGGGCTTACTCACCTGGATAAGTAGATCATGAGAGAGTTATTTAGAAGCATCAAATGTCAGCAGTGGAAGGGAGGATTCATCTCAAGCTCTACCTTCAACATTAAGCCCTACCTTATCCTCCCTGCTCCCCAACCTAGAGGTATTCATTTTCTCAAAACTACCTGGTATTCCTTTCATGTGTATTCTTTACAGTCAAGTCAAACCACTGTTCTGGGCTTACAAATATAGGAATAATCCCTTTCAAAGAAAAAGCCCCTTTCCTGAAGGACCTCAAATATAATGAAGGCAAGAAAATATGCAAACCACTATGTTTAAACAAGATAAGCTGAGACTTGAAAGAAGAAGCTAGGGAAACCAGGAGGCAGACACAAAGAGGGAAAGAATTCCAGATGGGACAGGCAGAGACAATTCACAGAGTCAGGAGATGGAGTATCTTGGTGAAGAACAGAAAGGAGACAGAAGTCATTATATTGTAGAGTATTGTTGTGTGTTTATCCTTTGTTTTTGAAGAGGACCATGACATCAGGGAGATGATGACATGACAGGAAAGTGTAAGAAGACTACAAAGCTAGCAAGGGGCTGGTTTATGAAGGGTTTTAATAATCAAACAGAAAAGGTAATAGGTAGCCATTGGAGTTTATTGAATAGGGCAGTGACATAGCCAGATCTACACATTAGGAAGATCTCTGATAACTGAATACAGGACAGACTAGAGTAGGGAAATGAGGCATGGAGATCAATCAGAAAGCTATTGTGATAGTTCAGGTAAAAGATGTTGAAAACCTATGCCAGGGTGGTGGCAATGCCAAAGCAAAGAAAGGGCCATATACAATAGATGTTGAAGAGGTAGAATGAAAAAGATGAGGTAACTGGTTGGATATGGGAGAGGATGAAAGAGTGAGAAGTCATGGATTGTGTCCTGACTCTCTTGACTCTGGCCTGCTTTGTGTGACTCTGACCACCCATAGGTTGGAGACTGGTCCCATTCCAGCTGACAGCGGAAACATGAGTATGTTTGTAGACAGTAGGGAAACAGCCAATAGGCAAGGGCATGGCATCACTTGGGATAGTTGGGGTCAGAATTCCCATAGTTCCAGTTCTTCAGTTCCCCCAGTTTTCAGTCCCCACCCTTGCCTTGAACCACTACATGAGTTGCCATGAGGTGACCCAGAAGTGGAGACTCTTTGCAATTCCAAAGGAGGAATTTCAGAAGCTGCCATCTCTCTCTCAGTGAACCACCTCTCATGAGTTCCATGTCTCCTTTTCCAAGGATCCCTTTATATTGATGAGAAATTGATAAATATGAGATGAGGAATTTATTGACTTTGAATGAGATTAAGTACCCCCTCTTAGCAAGGAAGGAAGGAAGGAAAGAATGAGGAAAGAAAGGAGGAAAGAAGGAAAGGAGAAAATAAGGAAGTAGATAAATGAGAAAGGGAGGACGAAAATATGGAAGGAAGGAAAGGAGAAAGGGAAAGAGGGAAAAAGAAAGGGAGGGAGGGATGGAGGAAGAAAGATAGAAAGGGAGAGAGGTAATGAAGGTGGAAAGAAAGGAGAAAGGGGTAGAAGAAGACAGGAAGAGAGGGAGGGAAGGGATAGATGGAGGGAGGGGAAGGAAGGAAACATTAAGCACTTACTGGGCATTAAGCACTTGCTGGACATTGTGCTAAGGACAACAGCAAAAGTACAAGCAAAAAAGAAAGACAGTCTCTGCCTTCAAGGAGTTTACATTCTAATCAAGGAAGACAACAAACAAAGGGACTATAAAACAGTGGTGGTTGGTAGGGAGAAGTGATGAAGGTAGCTGCCCCAAGATCATGGTTATGAAGTTTGGAAACCAGAAACAGGCTAAGGAGAATGAAGGCCAGTCTGGTCTCCTCCACAAAACGGAGGCCTCAGGAAGAAGCCACCACTGAGAGGAATTGTGCTTTTCAGAAGATATTCTAGGTTGAGAAATCCACAGGAAATAGATGTTTAAAGTCAAGGAGGCCACAGTTTCTAAGAGAAGTTTAAGGATGAGAAAGTGGTAGATACTTGGCTTTAAAGTCTGGAATTCAGGAACAACTCTGAGACAGGAATTTTTAAAAATCCTTATGGATTTGTAAGGTTTGATGAGAAAAGTGAAATAAAAATGGGTGACTTTCCTAAAAACTACAAAGATATATTTCATTTCTTATAGGAAGTACCTCCTGCTTTCCCTATTAACCTCAAATGCAATGAGGGAGAAGGGAAGAAACCACACCCAAATCAGGCTAGGAGGAAGCAGCTGCTTCCCAGCTGCCCAAAAAGACAGACTAGCAGCTCTGGAAGGAGATGATCTTCCCTCCCATGATGTGCTTAATTTCATAGCTAACTTTGTTTCTAGAATGATTCTCAAAGTATCCTTCTAAGATACTCTGAGAAGCACTTTACCCAAATGTGGAAGAATAACTTAGATTGGCAGATCTATTTCCGTTATCTTTTTGTCCCACCTTCCCTTCTTTCAATTCTTCCTTCCTGAGCCCCAAAATAGCTTAATTCCTTCCAAAATCCTTTTTCAGGTTCATAAATATGTTTGGCACTTTTATATGTAAACTGTTTTATTGCTGAAAGAAGAACTTTTGTGCATAAAAAACTGATAAAATTCACTTGTGAAGAAACATTTTTCCAGATAAAATTTGAGGAAAGACATAGACTTTTAGGAGGATAGTAGATGGCTTCTTAGATAAATGCATCGAGAGTACCTATTTGAAGGCAAAGAAATGACTGAAGCTTTAGGGCGTTGTGGTCCATTGGATTATTTGAAACATGATTGAGTTAACCTTAGTTTATTTTTTTTGTTTTTGTTTTGTCTTCCACTTATTTATTTATTTTTTGAAATAAGTTTTTGTTGATGAATTCTGTTTGTTATATTGCAGTAGCCCTCTATCTTTCCCTCCCAGAGAGCCATCTCCTACAGCAATTATACTTTTTAGAGAGGAAAAAAATAGCACAACTGATTGGTACGTTGAAAAAATTTGAAAATATGTGCCATTTGTAATATATGTGGGATTCCTACCTTCATGAAGGCGCAGTATCCTCTCACTTCTCTCCTTTAAGATCTTTATAATTGTGTTGCATTCATTTTTGATTTTAGGTATGTTTGTGGCTGTTCTTTACATTTACGTTGCTGTAGTTACTTTGTATTTCTACATTGTTATCTTGGATCTGTTTGTTTTACTCTGCCTCAGTTCATGCAGATCTTTTTATGCTTCTCTGTGTTCATCACACAAAAATACTTCTTATGGCCTAGTAATATTTTGTTCAGGTCAGCTAGGTGACGCAGGGATATAACACCCAGGCCTGAAATTAAGAAGATTTGAATTCAAATCTGCCCTCAGATACTTACTAGATGCATGACCTTGGGCAAGTCACTCAACCCTGTTTGCCTCAGTTTCCCCATCTGTAAAATGAGATGGACAAGAAAATGGCAAACCACTCCAATATCTTTGTCAAGAAAACCCCAAATAAGGTCATAAAGAATCAGACTGAAATGACAGAATAACAAATTTGTTTAGCCATTCCCTAATAGATGAACATCTACTTTTCTTCCAATTCTTCTTTAACACAAAAAGTGATATACAGATAATTTGGGGTATATGGGAACTTTTTTTCTTTTTAATGACTTCTTTGGATGGAGTTACTTGTTCAAAGGGTATGGACATTTTAGTTACTTTATTTGTATAATTCCAAATTTCTTTCCAAAATGGTTGTGTGATTTCACAGGTCCACCAACAATGTATTAGTGTGCCAATCATTTCACAGTCCCTCCAACAGTGACTATTGCTGTTTTTGTAATTTTTGCTCATTTGCGGAGTGTAAGGTGAAACTTCTGGGTTGATTTGCATTTCTCTTATTATTAGTGATTTGGAACATTTTTGTATGTGGTTCTAAATACTTGGAACTTTTTCTTTTGAAAGCTGTTTGTTCATAACCTTTGAGCATTTATTTACTGCAGAATGGCTATTGGTCTTATATATTGTGAATGTTTTAGAGTTTGAAATGTTAGAGCTATAAATCACGTACCTCTTTGGAGATCATGAGAAGATTAAGCCTTTTCATAACTGACAGGTGAATTCCGTGAGTTGCGTGTAATAGGGGAAAGATGAGTTACTGACCACCAGAAGGTTCTGATTTGAGTCATTAGGGGTGGAAAAAACCACAGTTTTGAAGCAGTTGAACTATGAAGTCAGAGTGGAGTTTTTTTTTTTAATTTGTATTCCTAGTAGTTAGCTCAGTGCTTGATACATAGTAAGCACCAAAACTGGGCACTTTGCTAAGTGCTAGAAATACAAAGTTTGGGTCCTGCTCTCAGGGAATTTACATTCTAATTGAAGAATACTATACATAAAGGGAGACAAAAAGTGGAAGGTGCGGGTAGAGAAAGAAATCTTTCTGACTCATTAAAAGGCAAGTCAGCAGTATTGCTTTAAGAGATGTGAAGACCCAAGCCTTTGACCTATATTGGCAGTTCTGGAAGGAATTAGCCAATCAGAAAGGAGGTCACATGGGGTAGAGAATATTTCCAATGTAAGAAATAGTCCAGAGTGAGCTTACAAGGTGAAGAGCTTTCATGGCATGGTAAAGAAAATCTTGTGGAGATCAGTCTGAAGTGCAACCTAGAGAGGAATGAAGCCACCTTTGGTGTTGGATTAGAGTTGATAAATGGACTTCTGGCCTGGGTGAGATAAGGAGACCAGGTCTCCAAAAAACCTGAATTTAGAGGTATCTGGAACATTAGAGATAATCTAGTGTAGCTTCCTGAGGCCCAGAGACATGAAATCATCAGTAAAAGAACAGAAGGTACCCAAAAGGACACAATGCAAACTCCATCCATTTACCCATGCAAAACTTTCCCTTTCTCCCACATACACTCTGTCTCTGTATACATATATAGTATTTATATTATGTATTATAAATATCATAATATAATAAATGTGATACAAATTATATAGCATATATAATTATCATTGAATTAAAACTTCTTTTCAACATGAAATATGACAATCCACATATATTGAAACACTTTATTTGATGTTTGAACTACAATCTTATGTAATGTTGTAATGGTAAATGGGAATTTGGAGATCTTCCCTGCCCCTTAATAGGCCTAAGGGAATTTGAAGATTTTTCCCTACATTGCAGATCTTCCATGCCCGCTAATAGGCTGAATGTAATCACATGGAGCCTGTGGAGGGAAGAGTTTGTTAAAGATTAGAACAGAGCCCACAGGAAGCTGAGAGTCAGAGTAGTTAGAGCTTGAGGGAGGAGAGGACACAGCCAAGGAGACAGCTGGGCTTGTGAGTGTTTGTGAGAAAGTTAAAGAATGGTGTGGCTCCCCTGCCGTGCTATGGTGTATTAACTTCTTTGTTGCTATGATGGATTTGACTTTCTGGTGTTGGGATTTGGTTTTCTGGCATCTGAAAAATGTTTTGTTGCTGTCTTCTGTAAGGAAATTTTGTTATATTCTGTGATTCAGAACTGTGCTGGAATATTCATAGCCACCATCAGTGCTGTGGATATTGCATTGGCACTATAAATGTACACCTACAATAACTTGTAATTTCATATTACTTTTGATACTGATCAGATTTAAGGACAGAATGAACTTGTCTCATTTTAACCCATTAAAAAGTATTTAGGAAGTATGTAGGCTATGTCCTACCCTATGCAAAGTACAATTGTTCATTACAGAAGAAGCATTCATTCTGTTTGGAGACCAATTTTTAAAAATGTCAATCTCTTGTTTTCTTAAAGGATAAGAAGAAAAGGGGACTGGGTAGTGCATTAATGACTGACATCAGAGAGACAAACCAGATGTCATTTTATATACATTTATTTGTGTGTATATATACACATGTGTATATGTATATATGTGTGTATATATATGTGTGTGTGTGTATGCATATATATACATATACATAATACATACATACACATTTCTTTGGGACTATTAAAATGATACAGAGGAAAAAACAGAATTGCAGAACGTAATAGCTATAGGGAGCTTTTGAAATCAGTTAGTCCACCCCTCTAATTTTACAGATGAGCAAACAGGCCCAAAGAGATGATGTAATTTGGCTAAGGCTATAAAACAAATTAGTGACAGGGTCTGGGTATAGGTCCCCCAACTTCCAGTAAGATATTCTTTCCATTATAAAATGTCCTTAACAAATCAGACATGACCCTTGTGAGTGTTATACATTCAACATGAAGAATAACAGAGGACAATAGAGGATCATCAAAAAAAGACCTGGAAGGGACCTTAAAAACCATGCAATCTAACCCCTCTCCCACACTCCCTATTTTTTAGAAGAAGAAACAGAAGCCCAGAGACATTCAGTGACTTGCTGAAGGCACACACAGATAATAAGTGGCAGAGATGGAATTCTAACCTACGAATTCTGACTCAAAATTTTTCTTTATGAATGAATACCTAAAAAAAAAAGAGTTGAAAACTTAAAAGAGTAGAAACTTAGAGTGAAAGTTCAGTTAACAACAACAACAACAACAAAGTCAAACAGGAGAAGTATATTGCTGGAAAAAAAATCAGCTAAATGACAGATCATCCAATATAATGTATTGGATGTGGTTTGTATTGTATAATTTACACTTTGCAAATTCAGGAGCACCATATAAATGTAAATGATCATAATTTACTATGAAATCATTTAAGTCATAAAAATCTTAAAGTATTGCAGTAAAAATGTTGATTTTCTTTTCTTTATTTTCCGAATTAAAATTGTATTGACATCTCTTGTCTTCATCACTTTCATTCCAATATGTCTCCCCCACTCCTTTTATCCAGAAAGCCATCCTTTGTTAAGAAAGAAAACAGTTTTGCAAAAGTAACCAAAGCATAAACTGGGTCAGATAGTAATCTTCCTCAGTCATAGTTCCCTACATCTGCAAAGAAAGGTTGGCAGTGCATTTTCTCTTCTCTTCTTTGGGGCCAAGTTTCATCATCATAATTACGTAGCATTCGATTTTATGAAGAGGTTTGTTTTAGAGGTAAAAAGATATGTACTTACAGGCTGTGCTCTTCCTAATTAACCCACTGGGGCTGTTCAAAGCACTTCTGAGACCAGAGACATGAAGGGCTGAGTTGGGAAATCTGTTTTTAAGTTCTAGTTTAGTTGAAGTGAAATGACTGAGAAATCTGCTGGGTTTTGTTCTTTTAAAAAATGGTTGTGAACTAGGTGATTTGCAAGGTCCTCTCTTACACTTATATTCTGCGATGCTAAGTGTTTTGGGGGGCAAATGGTATTGGGAGTAAAAACCCATACAGTGTGATATGACCCATTCAAATAGGAAGGAAGAGGTAATACTGCCTGGTTAGTGGAAGGGATGCTTTGAGATACCATTGGCTAGTCACATGGGCATTGTAAAAAGAAAACAACACTTGAGGGAAGGATTATTCTTAATGATTCCCATTAACTGATAACATGTGGATATTCTCATTAACATAGGCCTAGAATATTAGCTACAGTGAAACTCCATATTTACGTGATTGCAATTTCTACTTTCCCACAGTTTTATTCACTAAATTCTCTAAATTAATAGTCCAAATTCCTGCAGTTTGTCTGGCATTTCCTTAGATTCCCTTATCTTTATTTTGATATATTGAAGGATCTGTGTTTTAATCAACATGGGGCTCCTTTCACTAAGTCAGGTTCTATATCCTCTACTCTTTCTCATTCTGTTTGATTGTTGTCCTTGTATTTCCATTAATCCTTCACAGAGAATACTCTCAATGGACTGAAGGACTTCCTTTAGGTCATTTAGTGTGTTGGAGGTACCAATGGGGTATTCAGGCTGTTCACTTGTCTTTTATTCTCACAACTTGAGTAGCCTTTATGCCACTTCTCACATACAAGAATATTTGTGTTCAAAAGATGATTTTTTGCATCAATAGACAGTTTGAGATTATAAAAAGCACAGTGCAGTTTTCCAAACATGATCCAATCTAATCTGTTCTTACTTCTCAATTCTTGACCCAATTCCTTGTTTATCTATAGAACATGTTTAAGATGTGTATATACTGACGGACTAATGCAATGGATGGACTGACCAATCAGCATATCATATTCCTGGCAGTATGCCTTTTTCATCCACTTCATTTATCCTGTGTAGATGATTCTAGTCTCTTTCATATTGCTGTAGATTTCACTGAAATTTTATAATGTTCTAGGAAATGACAAAATTAGTGTAGTGTCACCTGTGAGAAGGAACCTTCAGAGAATATCGTCATGAATAGGGAATCATTTCATTGACCTGGGCAATCTGGTGCCATCCTATTTTTTCCAAATGGATCATCAATTACTCGAATTCATTCACTCTACATTCCATAAAAACTGGCCTACTTGCTGATCTATGTATCCAAGGTTACTTTTCTGGTTTCTGTGTTGTCACCCTTCCCTGGAATATTCTCCTTCATTTCTTCCTTGCAGGATCCTAACTTCAAATGCCAACTCCTAGAAAAGGCATTTCCTAATCCCCTCAGTTATTAGGACAATAAGAACAAAATGCTATGTAATTTATATTTCCTTATTTGTACCCACACCATTCTCCACCCCCATTGTCCCAAGTAGAATGTAAGCTTCTTGAGGACAGGGACTATTTCATTTTTTATCTTTGTATCTCCAAAATCTGGTCCAGTGTCTGATTCATAGGCACTCAATAAATAACTGTTCTTGAATTGACTCTGCATAGGATATCTTCCATGGCACTGGAAAATACATTAGATGAACATATCTCTCCCTGTTTTCTATCCCATTTGATGTTAGTAAAGAATGGATCATTTCAAAAAAATCAGCATCATTAAAGTTTTGCATACTTCTAGCACAGGAAACTATTTAACAAAGGCAACACCTTGCTTAAGAGACCTTTCAAGGATGCATTTCTTCCACTAAATCACATGTTGCTGTTGCTTCTTTTCATAATAACATAATAGGCACAATATGACCTGTATCTACACTCTAAGTCAATTGCAGGATAATAAAGATGTGATCTGCTATGGAAAACTTTGTATGAAAGCCTGTTTTTTTTGCCTGCTTGAATTTTCATCAACACCCAGCATGTGTGTGTGTGTGTGTGTGTGTGTGTGTGTGTGTGTGTGTGTACAGTCTATTCATAGCTACCACCTACATCTCTGCTCCAGGCTCAAAATGTCCTCCTTTGCATTGGTCTGGGTATCTCAATCACTGACCAATAGATTCTTTGGCTATTGTGGCATTGGATTCCACAGTCATTGTCTTGCTCTGAACTACCTTATCAAATCTGAGCAGTATCAATCTAATGACTACCATAACTACCCACAGACGCCCTGGTGATCAGCAAGTCCAGATTTCAGACAGCAGAAGATAGAGAGGAAATATAATTCTTTATGCCAACATATGGCACTCCTTCTTGCTATGAGATAGATTTCTGTTGGTCTTAAACATGGATTCCCCAAGATTCCTGGTAATAGGGAAGGATATTCCTTTCAGGTATGACAGTATCATAAGAAACTAATTTGCCAGTCTCTTTCTTCCTTAATCATTGTCACCAGTGGGAAATAATAATTTAAATGTGAGAGGGGAAGATATGGGAATGAATAATAATTTTCCCATGTTTTCACTTTCAGGCTTAAATTACTCAATAGGAAGGAGCAAGTGACTTAATTTGAAGGATCTTACCAAGTTCTATGTAGAATTTCTTATTTCCTCATCTTTACTAATGAATATCATTGCATATCTTCATCATAGTCTATTCATTGGATCTCATTATTGAGAACTGAATGACAAGATGAGCAAGTGATGCATGAAATTGTATATTTTGTCTTTGAGTAAACAATGAAACCAACTTCTTTATTTGACTTCTTTTGGGGTAAACTGTGAGCCAGATTTCCATTTAACTGCATTTTAAAAAAGTTTTTTGGTTTAATTTGTAATGAGATTGTCAAGTGGTTTGGTTTCTCTGGTACTTGGTCAACTATTAGACAAAATTTATGTCTAAGAATACCAGCAGTTAAATTCATATTTGCATTTGATATAATAATTGTATGATTCTTAATAGACTGGCCTTTTTTTTGCTACTCAGTCACCATTACTACGAAACTGGAAATGGGCTACATAGCAATGAGGCGTCGTTTTGTTTTTTAGTCTGTTTCATGAATATTTTACCTCATGATCCACTTTCTGGTGAAGAGCTTTTCAATCATTAATTCAGCTGGACCTGGGACCCACTGTATGTTGCTGTTCTTTTACACTTAGTAGTCTGGTGCTCTCAAAGAGATGCTGAAATTTATGGGAAAGTCTCAGATAGGTGTTGTAACAAAGGTGGAACCTAGTATGTTTCAGGAAGACTAACTTATACCAGAATGCTCATTCACTCATTCATTGAGAAATTAATAAGAACAGACATGGCATTCAAGATATACCTAAAAGTGAGAGGCTGGAAAGGGAACAGAGCACTGCAAATTTCCATCCTGATTACTTTGTCATGGATCATTATATATAGAGAGAAACATGCAGAGATAGGCTTTTGTTAGGGAACTCTCCCAAGGCAAACAAATAATGCAGCCATACCCATCATGAGTACTGTATTTTTACCTAGGTCTAAATTTTTCTCCATAAACAAATTAATCTGCTCCATTTATTTCTTTACTTTCTAGTGTTGCTGTTCTTTTTTTTTTTTTACAGGAAGATGATATAGTTCATTAAAAAAGCTTTTTCAAAATCTGTTGATATAATCATATAATTTTTGTTGGTTTTATTGTTAATATAGTCAATTATGTTTATAGTTTTCTAATATTTAACCAACCCAGAATCCATGATATAAACCTAGCCTGGTCATAGCATATAATCTTTGTGATATGTAACTTGGTGATATGTCGCTAATATTTCATATGATTTTTTGCATCAATATTCATTAGAACTATTGGTCTATAATTTTCTTTTTCTGAGTCTCCCTGTTTTAAGTATCAAGACCATGTTTGTGTCATGGAATAAATTTAGTAATACGCTTTTCCTTCTTTAATGAATCATTTATGTAGTATTGGAAATAATTATTCTTTAAACATTTGGTAGAATTTGCTTGTCAATCCATCTGGTCCTGGTGTTCTTTCTTTGGAAGTTCATTTACAGCTTGCTCAAATTATTTTTCTGATATTGGGCTAAGTACTCCATTTCCTGTTCTATTAATCTATGCAATTTATATTTTTGTAAATATTCATCCATTTTATTAGATTGTCAATTTTATTGCCATAGAGTTGGGTGAAAGAACTCTTAATAATTTCCTTTATTTCTTCTTCATTGGTTATAAATTCATCTTTTCCATTTTTGATACTGTTATATTAGTTTTCCCCTTTTTAATTAAGTTTAACTAATGGCTTATCTATTTTGTTCTTGAAAACAGTTTCAAATTTTACTTACTAATTCAATTTTTTATCTTTAATTTTGTTAATCTCTCCTTTGATTTTTCAGAATTTCTCATTTGAGGTTTAGTTTTTTAAAAATTTTTTAGGTTTCTAAGTATTTTTAGTTGCATGCCCAATTTATTTACCTTTTCTTTCTTTCTTTCTTTTATTGATAAAGGTGTTTAAAGACATAAATTTTCCCCTAAGGTACTGCTTTGGCTGCATCCACAAAATTTTGGCATGTTGTACCATTGTTTTTATTATCATTAAAGAAATCATTATTTCTATGATATCTTCTTTGACCCACCCATTCTTTAGGATTAAATTATCTACGCTCAACTAATTCTTATTCTTTTCTTCAAAGTTCCTCTATTGAACATAATTTTTGTTGTATTATGGTCTGGAAAGGAGGCATTCAATATTTCTTTTGTGCATTTGTCTATGAAGTTTTATGCCCTAACATGTGGTCAGTTTTCGTGAGAGTTTCATACACAGGTTAGGAATGGATACACTCCTTTCTATTCTCATTTAATATCCTCCAGAAATTCATTCATTCAAGTTTTCAAAAATTCTATCAGAGTCCTTCATTTCTTTTTCTTTTTCTTTTTTTTTTACTTTTTGGTTAGATTTATCTAGGTCTGAAAGGGGGCAAATTGAGCTCTCCCACTATCAAAATTTCACTCTTTATTTCTCCCTGTAACTCATTTCCTCTAAGCATTTAGACACTATATAATTTGGAGCAAATGTTTAATATTGATATTAATTCATTATCTATAGCACTTTTCAGCAAAACACACTTTCCTTATTTTATTGCTTTTAACAAGATCTATTTTTGCTGTTGCGTCTGTAATCATGATTGTTTCCTTTGATTTTTGTACTTCAGCTGAAGCAAAAGAGATTGTGCTCTACCTCCTTATTTCAACTCTATTTGCAACTTTCTGTTTTAAGTTTTTCTGGAAAGAACATATTATTAATTTGGATTCCTAATCCATTCTGTTATCCTCTTCTGTTTTATAGGTGAGTCTATCCCATTCACAATCATAGTTATGATTTTTAATGGTGTATTTGCCTCCATCCTTGTACTTTTCTTTCTCTTTACTCCCTAGCCCCCATTAAAAGCTCATTTTTTTGCTTCTAATACTTTCCCTAGTCTGTCCTCCCTCTAAATCCCCTCCTCCAACCTTCTATTAACCCATTCCCCTCCTGTTTCCTTGTCAAGTGAAATGTATTTCTCTGTATGTGTGTGTATATTATTCCCTCATTTTACAAATTCAGATAAGAATGAAATTCAGGTATGGTCCATTCCCTCACATTTACCTGCTCTTTGTTGTATAGACTTCTACTTTTGCATGCAACTTATGTGAGATAATTTCCCCCATTTATTCCTTTCCCTTTCCTCCACCTCACAGTGTATTACTTTCCCCCTTTCTTTCCCATTCTTCTTTTAATATTATTAGAACATAACAGAAATACTTCTATATCCTAATTTGAATGGATTTGAAACCCAAATCCAGCAATATGTGTTTACAAAAAACCACACTTGAAACAGAAAGACACAAGTAGAGGAAAATAAGGGGCTAGAGCTGAGCCTCTTATGTTTCACTGAGGTAAAAAAAAAGAGGCAGTGACAGCAATCATGATTCCGATAAAGCAACAGCAAACATTATCACACTTCATGTCCTGTCTAATTAGATTCTCTCTATGATACTTGATGATGATAGTTCTGTGGGGATATATATATTATCTCCCTGTTTAAGAATGTGTAACAGCAAGCACCCTAGCACACCCAGGGCGGCTACTAGCACAGGTTCTTAGATCTGCTTTTCTAAAGGAAAGCAACTCAAAATGGGTTAACAATCTTACTTTAATCGATCAAATATCATTTACCTAGTTCAGG
>CM053584.1:354368427-354398252 GCA_028627135.1 Pseudochirops cupreus
TATATGTATGTATTACCTAATTTTCTCCTTACAACATCTCTAGGAGCTAATTCATAGGATATTATTATCATTTTATAGATGAGGAAATGGAAATATGCAGAGGTTAAATGACTTGCCCAGAGTCACACAGATAGTAAATGTTTGAGACTGCATTTGAACTCAGCTCTTCCCAACTTCAGGCTCAGTGCACACACTGCACCACTTAGAGATTCTTTCTGTTCTCATCTGTACATTTAAAAAAGGCTTCAATGTTCTTTTTCTTTTCTTTTTCTTAAAAATATTACAATATTTCAACAGATTCATGATGTTATAGATGCAAGGATTCACTCTGTAGATTACAATTCATCTATGCCTTTTTTATCCTTTGTGTTTTACATGTCTTCCTATAAATCCTGTATAGAGGAGCCAACCAAAGCTCTGAGAGCCTTCTAGGTGTCTTTACATAGTATCACCATCAATTTAACCTCAGAGGTATCTATCTGCTATTATTCACTAACCCTACATGATTGTTTCACCTCACTTCTCAGTTATCTATCTCTTTAATGACCCATACAGTACACAAATGAGTATGTAACCTCAGTTATACACCTTATAACTGAGCAAACTTAGGTCTAGAGATCTTTGATTATTTGTTTATGATCATATTATATGTTTTAGGTAGGATTCAAAACTAGGTCTTTCTAACTCCAAAGCCAATCCTCTATCCAACATACCATGATTCCTTTCTCTCAAAGGTTTTCTCCAACACTAGGATTATTTGAGGCAGAGGTGGAAGTGGGCATGTGCTCTGTCCCTTTCTTTGGAACATGTGCTTTGGCCTCATTCTAAAGGATACGTGCGATTCAGCAACTGCTGATTGGTCCCTTAGTCCCTGCTTTTGGAGTTGTAACAGAAATGATTGGTGACTGATCCAAGAATCATTATATACTAAGCAAGATGTAAACATTGTTTAGTAACTTTCTGTGTATAGTTCCAAACTGCTTTCAAGATTGGTTGTACCCATTCAAAAGTACCAAATTCCTAATTTCCCACAACTCCTACAATATTTGTCTTTTTTATTTTTTGTCATCTTTGTCAACGATGAAGAATGAAGTGAGTGAAATCAGGAGAACAATTTATACACACTTCATAAACAAAACAACTTTGAAAGTTATAAGACTTTGAAACAGCAGAAACAACTTATCAATGCAATGATCATCCAGGTTCCAGAGACTGATGTTGAAATATGCTTAGTCACCTTCTGACAGAGGTGATAGTTTCAGAGTATCCAAGGAGACTTTTTTTAAACATGGTCAATGAGGAAATTCGTTTTGCTTAACAATGTTGTGTGAGATGCTCATACAGTGCAGATGAAAAATGTGATTCGCAGTTCCACAACGATAGGTACTCTTTCATGTTTAGATATTTGCAGTATAATTCTTTGTCTTTATTACAAGCAATTTGCTTTCCTTTTCCTTTTCTAAAAATTTTAAAAAATATATTTACTTTTAGTTTACAACATTCAGTTCCACAATCTCTTGAGTTCCAAATTTACTCCCTCTCCCTCTCCTCCCCCCTCCCTTTTCCTTTTGCATGGGTTGAACAGCAGGAGGGGAAAAAATATATTTCTGTAAATTAATTTTTATTTAAAAAAAAACAAAAGGAATAATGAACAAGTTTCTACCCCCATTTTGATCATGTCACTGAGGAAATCCAGGAGAATCAGTTGTTCCTTGGACTTCCCATAGAGGAAGGAGGGGATTTGTCTCTCTTCTTGTCATTTCAGTTATCACCTCTACCTCAAGCACATGGCAACTAGAGCATATACTTGTCTAGTTGATCTCAAGTCCCCAGCTACCTTCCTTTGCCTTTCTGTTTCTCCTTTGATCATGGGTCTGCAACCAATAACCAGGTATTTCAAGATACAGATATTTCCAGTCTTGGTGGCTAACTTGTGAGTTCAAGAGATCCTGAGCTCCTTATGTGGTGCTTTGTCATTTATTAGCTTTGTAACTTTGGGGAAGTCACTAAGCCTTTCTGGGGCTTAGTTTCTTCATCAGGAAAATGAAGGAATGGAACTAGATAACCTATAAGTTTCCTTTGAGTGCTAAATATACACTCCTGTATCTGGATAGTTTTAGGAGTTTCTGTCACTGGTATATCTTTTTTTTTTTTCCAATTTATTTATTTATTTTTAGTTTGCAACATTCATTTCCACAAGATTTTGAGTTACAAATTTTCTCCCCATCTTTCTTTTACCCCCATCCCAAGATAGTGAGCCTACTGAATTCCCCTTCTCCCAATCTGTTCTCTCTTATATTCTCCCCCATCCACCCTATAACTTTGTAGTAGGGCAAGATGGATTTGAATGCTCCAGTGCCTGTATATCTTATTTCCCAGTTGCATGTAAAAGAAACAATTTTTTTAAACATTTGTTTTTAAAACTTTGGTTTCCATATTCTTTCCCTTCTTCCCTCCTCATTCACCCCCACTGGGAAGAAAATCAATTCAATATAGGTTGTACATGTGTAGGTATGTGAAACATTTCCATAGTAATTATACTGTGAAAAACAAACTATATTTCCCTCCATCCTATCTCATCTCCCACCAACTTATTCTATTTTCTGCTTTAACTCTGTACCTTTCCAAAAGTGTTCACTTCTAACTATCCTCTCCCCCAATCTTCCCTCTCTTCTATCATCCCCTCTTATACCCTTCCCCTCACTTTCCTGTAGGGTAAGATACCCATTGAGTATATATATTATTCCCTCCTTAAGCCAAATTCAATGAGAAAAAAGTTGACCCATTCATTCCCTTTCACTTTCCTGCTCTTCCCCTCAATTGTAACAGCTTTCTCTTACCTCTTTATATGAGATAATTTGCCCTATTCTATCTCTCCCTTTCTCCTTCTCCCAAAATATTCCTCTCTCACCTCTTAATATTATTTTTTAGATATCATCCCTTCATATTCAACTCATTGTGTATCCTCTATCTATGTATACATATGCATGCATATACACACTCACATATGTATTTATACACACATACACCCTCCTATATATACATATATGTATGTATGTATATATGTGTAAATATATATACATAAATGCATACATATATATTCATTTCAGCTATCTTAATACTGAGAAAAGTCTCATGAGTTACAATTATTGTTTTTTTCATGTAGAAATATAAATAGTTCAACTTTAATAAGTTCCTTATGATTTCTTTTTCCTGCTTACCTTCTCATGCTTCTCTTGCTTCTTGTATTTGAAAGTCAAATTTTCTGTTCAGTTCTGGCTTTTTCACCAAGAATGCTTGAAAGTCCTCTATTTCATTGAATGACCATATTTTCCCCTGAGACATTATACTTAGTTTTGCTGAGTAGGTGATTCTTGGTTTTAATCCTACCTCCTTTGACCTCAGGAATATCATATTCCAAGCCCTTTGATCCCTTAATGTAGAAGTTGTTAGATCCTGTGTTATCCTGATTGTGTTTCCACAATACTCAAATTGTTTCTTCCTGGCTGCTTGTAATATTTTCTCCTTGACCTGGGAACTCTGGAAGCTGGCTAGAATATTCCTGAGAGTTTTCTTTTAGGGATCTTTTTCAAGAGGTGATCGGTGAATTCTTTCAATTTCTATTTTGCTATCTGGTTCTAAAATACCAGGGCAATTTTCCTTGAGAATTTTTTGAAGGGTGATTTCTAGGTTCTTTTTTTGATCATGGCTTTCAGGCAGTCCAATAATTTTTAAATTATCTCTCCTGGATCTATTTTCCAGGTCAGCAGTTTTTCCAACGAGATATTTCATATTGCCTTCTATTATTCATTTGTTTGGATTTGTTTTATAGTAACTTGATTCCTCATAAAGTCATTAGCTTCAATTTTCTCTAATCTAATTTTGAAGAAATTATTCTCTTCAGTGAGTTTTAAAAATTCCTTTTCCATTTGTCCAATTTGACTTTTTAAGGTATTCTGCTCCTCATTGGCTTTTTGGGCTCTTTTACCATTTGAGCTGGTCAATTTTTTAAAGTGCTGTTTTCTTCAGTCAGGCTGTTGACTTGCTTTTCATGATTTTCTTGCACCATTCTCATTTCTCTTCCCAGTTTTTCCTCCACTTCACTTCCTTGATTTTCAAAATCCTTCTTGAGCTACTCCATGACCTCTGCCCAGTTCATATTTTTCTTGGAAGCTTTTGATGCAGGAATTTTGACTTTGTTGTCTTCTTCTGGTTTCATGTTTGGATTCTTTTTGTCACCAAATGAAGATTCTATAGTCTGATTGTGCTTACTGTGCTTGCTCATCTTGCCAGCCAATTACTTGGCTTTTGAGCTCTTTGCCACGGTAGAACTCTGCTTCCAGAGTGGAGAGAGATGTGTCCCAAATTGCTGGGGTTCTCACAATTGTCAGAGCTATGAGAAGGGTACCCTCTTGACATCCACCACAAGCTCTGGCACACTGGTGTTCCTCATCCCAGGACCACCACCCAAGACTGTTACCCAAATCCAAGCAGGTCAAAGCAAGAGCAATTACCCTCTGTATAGTCACTTGGTCCCCCTACTATCTGCAGGCCAGGAGCTCTGAAGGCAGCCATGTGGCAGCAGCTGCAGCTGCCATGCCTCTGCTACCTCTTACCCTGGGGGCAGAGGCCAGACCACACCCTTCTCTCACCCAGTTCCAACAGATTTCCCAACTGGCTTTTTACTTTCCCTTTGGTATTTATGGGTTGAGAAGTCTGGAAACTGCCACAGCTGCTGGTGATTCACTCTCCTGAAGTCTGCTCTGGTCAGTCTGGGCCTGCATGACTCATGTAGGACTGCACTTGGCTCCCAGCTTGTTTTGATAGCCCCTTCCTGTTGGCCTGCCACGCTGTCTTCAGTAGGAGATTAGTTTCTCTCTGTCACTTTGTGGGTTCTGTAGCTCTAAAATTTGTTTAGAGTTATTTTTTTTTACAGGTATTAGAGGTGGTTGGTGTGGGAGCTCAGCAAAATTCCTGCTTTTACTCTGCCATCCTGGCTCTGCCCCATCACCAATATATCTTTACCTCATGGTCAGTATTCTGCTTGTCAATCTTTCCGACCTTAGCTAGATTGGTCCTCAGAGGACAGCTACCTAGTATATACCTACCTACCTGATCTGACAGAAAATCCATTCTGACTTGTGAAGACCTTCAAGACTTTGTTCTTTAATGGCATAGTTTTCAAGAACCCAAGTTCATTCCCACACCACTATGAGGCATTGAGCTTAGGACATATTGAGGCAGTCTAAGTTCTAAACTAAATATAAAGAAGTGTCTACCTTCCAGTCTTTTTAAACCTTACTCACTCCCCACCCCCTATTACTCTGTGATCCAGTGTCACTGACTTCCTTGGTGTTCCTAGACCAAGACACTCCAATTCTATGCATTCCCTTACTTTTCATCTACCCTTTCATCCTGGCTTCCTTCAGGTCTCTAAAATCCATTTTGTATAACAAGTTTTCCTGATCCTCCTAGTGCTAGTGCCTTCCTCTCCACTGATAATCTCCAGTTTATCTTTTTTGCACATAGGTGTTTTCATGTTATCTTCCCCCACTAGACTGTAAGTAACTTGGAAGAAGGAACTTTTTTATATATTTTTTTTATTGCTAGAACTTAGCACTGTACTTGGCATGCAGTAGGAATTTAATAAATTCTTGATTAACAATTTGATTTATTTAAAAATAGAATGGGCTACCACGATAGGTAGTGAGTGTTGCATCACTGAAAGCATTTGAGCAAAAACTTATCAGGTTTATTATAGAGGGGATTCATTCTTCAGGTGGATTTTCAATCAGATCCCTTGCAATCCTTTGATCCTATGAGTAACTTTCTCATGGATAGAGCATTTTATTTGTAAATTAGACAATATCATGAATCTTAAATGACCACTGACCTACTATGTGACCTTATGTCTCATTGTTTCCCTTTCCTCATACAGAAGTAGACATACTACAACCTACCTCAGAGAGGTATTGTGAGGACTGAGCCATGTTATGTCGTTGTCTTAGTTACAGTGGAAGGTATGAGAAAGCTGCAGAGGAGAGGAGGTCATTGTTTGCATTCTAGTTACCTTAGAGATAGACTTTCTCCCTTTGTGTGAGCTCTCACTACATCTTGGCTAGCTGTCTGTTCCCCAATTTACAGGGTGTTTTCAGTGGAGGACTTACATCTGGATCTCTGTGCCTGCTCTGTTTTGGCAGAGCCCCAGCCTAATTCATTTTTAGGGCAATGCAAAATTTTCCTCTGTAAATTGCTCATGCCAGATGGAGTGAAAATATGAGGTCGACTGCTTTTTATGCAAGCTGTTCTGATTTGATTTAAATAAATTAATCATTTTTCTGGATTGTATTGGGTTGCCTTGGGTTATTATTTTTAAAAAGAAATCTAAGGTGATGATTAAAAAAGAAAACCAATCAAATAAATAAATTACAGAATTTCCTAGTTGGAAGGGACAATCCAAGACAATGCTGAGTGCCCTGAGGTAAGTATTTCAAAGCAACAACAAACAAGTATTAAGCACCTACTTTGGATAGGACATTGTGTTAGGCAGTGGAGGAGGCACAACGATGAGTAAGATACAGTGCCTTCCCTTGTGGATCTTGCAATCTAATAATGATGATAAAACACACATGCAAATAATTATGACCAGTCAGAATATGCTCAGTGTATAAGAGGGTCACAAACAAAATGTTATATAAATTCAGAGAAAGAAGAGATCATTTCCAGGAAGGGGAGGGAGGGAACAATAGGGAAAATTTCACAGAAGAGTTAGTTTTTGAGCTGGTTTTGGAAGGATGGGTAGGATTACTAAAGAAGCCTAAGTTCAGAGCCATTACTAGGGTAAAACCAGCAGGACTTTGTCCCAGATGCTGATGTCTCAGACAGTTCTGCTTCCTACCTGCTATATTATTCACCAGGCTCCCCAGAAGTTGGGAGGGAAGACAACTCTAGCAAAGGGAAATGGAGATAAGGGAGTGGGTTGGCTAGTGGAGGAGATTAGGGGAGGAGTAAATAAGAATAGGAGACCTTTCAGTGTTACTAGGGTTTTAGGAACAGGAGGTAGGAGAATTTCTTATGACCAGGTCACTCCAAAGACAATAACTTGTGGGCAGCTCAGGGACCAGTGGATGGCTGTGGAGGATTCCCCTCTCCCTCATAAGCTCATAAACAGGGGGGTCCTTCAGAAACCATATCATAATAGTTGCTGTCCTGGGGAGTAGGCAGGGAGTGGAATACTCATCTTCCTGAGTTCAATCTGGCCTCAGAGACTTACTTGCTGTGTGACCCTGGGCAAGTCACTTAACCTTGTTTGCCTCAGTTTCTTCATCTGTAAAAATGAGCTGGAAAAGTAAATAACAAACTACTCTGGTATCTTTGCCAACAAAACATCAAATGGGGTCCTGAAGAGTCAAATAACTGAAAAATGACTTAATAATGAAAGTAGCAGGAGAATAGAGAGAGGAGCTTTGGGCCATATATTCCTAAGGATTACTTTCCTTCTCCCTCTTCTTTTCTGGGGACCTTTTCTTTTACTCTAATTTTTATACTGCTGGCTTCTCAAAACTTCCTAGGAATCTGATCCCAGAGTGGGGAAGAAGGATTAGACTGAAAATATGGGTAAATAAATACCCAATGGGCAAGGAATACATCACAGAAAGGCTACAACATTTGAGGAGATATGAACATATATATGAAAATCTTGAAGAATGGAAAGAGGAGTTGAAACAGAGGGGAAGAAAAAACTGAGCTAAGCTCTAAACTCCTTGGAAAAGTGGACAAATGGCCTGGAATCCAGTAGATATTAGTACCCAAGACCTGGATAAGATGACCATATCAATGAGGAGGCTGAGGGAGAGCCTGAAAGTGGGAGTGACAATCAAACAAATATGCCCACTCTCCCTTCTTCTTCTGATCCAGTGTACTGTGGGAAATGAGCAAAAGTGAACCCATTACAGAAGAAGGTGACCAGGGATGTGATGTCTCATGGGAGAAGCCACGTTTCTGAGAGTGTACAAAGATGATAGGAATGTAAGAGAAAGAGGTCTGAGACAAAGGGAAATCTGTTAAGAAAATAATGGGAGTTCCAGAGGGCTCTATGGGGAGGAGGCATAAGGAAAGATACAGACTCTGGAGGGGTGGGGGTAGTTAACATGAGAGAGTGAGAAGGAGCATCAGGGGAAGGGAGTTTTTGCTGAGACAGACAGCCTATAACTCTGGATCGAGGTGATTCTGAAAGGAGAAGATAGTTTACCAGCCAGTGGGTGGTGAATTTGAATTTGCTCCAGTTACCATGAATCCTAGTTACATCTCTCAATGGGTTGAGAAGGCAATATTATCAATACCACACTCCAGTTTAATGCAACTATGGGGTCTCTGGTTGTTACAACTTGGATTTACTCGCTTGGATGCACACAGTGGATGTTTCTGCCTAGAATTTTGGCCCGAATTACCTGAATCATTGATTCATTGCTCCACCTAGTCTATGAAAGCCTCTTTGGGCATAAGCTTGGTGTGCTAATGAGGAGAGCAGAGAGCACTATGGCCTTGCCCACCAGCCCCACCTGCCCCCTTATAGGGGGGCAAGGTGAAAGGTTGGCTCACAGCTCTCAAATCAGCCTTTGAAAGGGAAAGCAATTGACCTCCTTCACTGGCATTCACTTTGCCTAATTGACTTCCAGCAGTGAGCCATTTATTTTGAAACAGGATTCTAGAGTCACTACTGGACCTGAGAGACAAAAATAATGTCATTAACTCAGTTTGTTTTACTTGGGATAAAGTGCTCTGAACTCATAACAAATGTCTTCTTGTTAGCAAATGGAAAAGTATAATTAAGACTGCCTTTCCAGTGGGTTTAACGAGGTTTCAGCTTCCTCTCTCTTTGGCTCTCTCCCCTTTTTAATGAGATACCAATTTCCTCCCTCCCTATGCTCACAGATACCTTTCCAATAAAACAGACAGCTTTGATTTTCTTCTTAGCATGAATTTTCAGCCTTAATTTATTCATCTACGACCTGCCCCGCCACACTCTTCATGTGCTAAACGGCTGTTAATCGCTGAAAATTAACAAGGTGTCTCACGCCAAAAAAATTAGAAAGGGATTAAGAAAAAGGGGTTGGGGAAGAGCAGAGAGATCTTGTTTCCTTCTGATTGTGGGAAAGTGTAGGTATTTTTACCCCTCACCTTCAGGTTCAGGCCATTCTGGAATCCTGGGCCCACAATAAGGACCCTTTTTTAAGGCTTCCCAGCTCTGGTCCAGCTAAGTACAATCTTGTGGGCCAGTTGGTCTGGGAGGTTGGTTGGAGGCCAGTTGACGCAAATGGAGGCAGAGACTGGAAGCAGCAGCCCGCTTCTGGAAGATGTGTAGGTGTTGAAGAGGCCTGAGAGAAGGACTTTTTTTCTTCAGTAATGCTGACTCAGCCCAGTCAGTCCTTCTGCCTGGCATGTGGGGAGATGAGATTTTGGCAGATTTGGGCAGTGAACGGCTCGTTTATGGGAAGTTATTTTTATTTCATTTAAATGGCCCTTTAAGACCAGCAAAACTTCTGGAACTTAGCACAAGGGTTATTGAGATCAGCATGCGGCAAAGAATCTACACCTTGTTAGAGGATTGCCTTTCCCTTCCCCCCACTTTGACCAGACGTACAAAATCCTCCAACTGCAGAACTCTCATTTTTCTGAATCGAGAGGCATTGGCGATTCATTGCCATTCGTTGTCTGCCCCTCAGAGGTAACCCGCCTGAGCCCACCTCTAGATGTTCATTGCACTTTGCTTCCCTCCTCACTCTCCCTCACCTCTTCTCACTGGCCCCTTGTCTCGACTCCTACAGTTACCAGCAGAGTATTGGCCTTTATCTATATAACTGCAACCGCTTCCTTCTCAGACTCCTCTACCCTATGTACTGATGATTAATCTTTCAATTGCTAATGTCTTCCTTCCCAAACTACCTTATAATTAACCATTTTATACTTGTATATAATTATCTTCTTAATTTCATCTTGTGTGTTTGTTGTTATTCATTTGTTTTTAGTCGTGTCCAACTCTTCAAACCCCCATTTAAGGTTTTCTTGGCATAGATACTGGAGTGGTTTGCCATTTACTTCTCTAGCTCATTTTTACAGATAAGAAAACTGAGGCAAACAGGGTTAAATGACTTGCCCAGGTTAAATGACAGCTAGTAAGTATCTGAGGTCAGTTTTGAACTCAGTAAGATGAGTCTTCTGACTCCAGCCCGCTACTCTATCCACTGGGTTGCCTAGCTGCCCTATTCTGTATATAGTTATTGGATAATTGTCTCCCCATTAGAATGTCTGTTCCTTAAAGGTAGAGGTTTTTTTTTTTTTTCAGTCTTTGTGTTTTTATCCCAGGAGTTAAAATCAAAGCCTCTGCCTGACATTTATTACCTATGTGATCCTGGGGTGCAATTTCCTCATCCAATAGACTAAATGGCCTCTGAGGTCCCTTCCAGTACTAGAGCTAGTGGGAAAAAGCCATTGCAAAGAAAGATAATAAAGTAGGTGAGTACAGTCACTTATCAGTTATCAGTCAATCAATAAGCACTCACTAAGTGTCTAATATATGCCAGGCACTGTGGTCCTGGAATCAGGAAGATGAATGCTAAAAAGCACTTTATAATCCTCAAATGCCTCCACTTTCAATGTTCTGTGACATCACTGATAAGAGGATTCCTTCTTTCCATCATGTACGGATGGATTAAACCCATCTATGCATTCTTGTGTTATTCTTGCTCATGTTCTTCAATAATCTTACAATAAAAGTTTATCCAATTGGCTAAAAATCACCGTCTCTGTCTTTTTGCTTCACATTTCTTGAATATTAGTAGAGTGCTTGGGTCATCTCTTCATTCATTATACATCACTGTCATCAGTATTTGATTGACCCACCTGTTTTTACAATCACATATTTCCTTCATGTTAATCCATATCCCATTTCCAATTTGTGGGTCATCTTTGGAAATATACTACAGCTGATGTGCACCTAGCACAAGGCTCTCCATCGCTCCTTGGATTACTGTTCATTTTTGTTCCTTCTCAGATTTTGGTATTAAAGGATATAGAATTGCTAGAGTAATAGCTATATTTGAAAGATTGGGATTTTTTTTAGTATCTTAAGGTTATTAAATTAATGAAAACGAGTGAAAAAAGCATAACCGAGTGTCTGAGGTCAGATTTGAACTCAGGTCCTCCTGACTCCAGGGCCAGTGCTCTATTCACTGCACCACCTAGCAGCCCCCTCTCCCTAACTTATTTTAACCGCTTTGTATTTACTCTCTATATAAATTCCTCTGTTTGGCATTCCTCACAACCTTGTCCTTTTCTATCTTCCCAGTCTACTTACACACTATTTTCTTCCACGATCTATATGGTCCATCCATAGTAATTTATTTGCTGTTGTTCCATACAAATAATACTCTCTGATGTTCATGCCTTTGTAGTAACTATCCATCATGCCATTTCTCCTCACCAACAAGGCAGATTTTAAGTCAAACCACCTACGATGCGTCAATACTGTATCAAGACCTGAGCATACAAAAAAAAAATGCCGAAGCACTCCCTGCTCTCAAGGAGTTCACAATCTAGTATACCGATGACTATCTACAAACAAATTACATACAGAGAAATTGGAGATGATCTCAGAGTGAAGACACTGTCATTAAGTAGGACTAGGAAAGACTTTATGGAAAAAAAAAAGGTTTTAGCTGAGATCTGAAGAAAGTGACAGAGAAGCCTGGAAGCAGAAGTGAGGAGAGAAGAAGGAGACAGCAAACATTCACAGAGTTGGAAATGGAGGGTCCTTTACAAGGAATGGCAAAGAAGCCAGATTCACTGAATTTTAGAGTATTTGAAAAAGGGAATGGTATAAAAAGACCAGAGAAATCTGGTTGTGAAAGGCTTTAAAAACCTCAGAGGATTTTAGATTTGACTTTGTACTTGATCCCACCTTTAGAATTCCTATTTTCTTTCATTCTTTCATTCACAACCTTCATTCCATGAAGCCTTTCTACATCCCTCAAGCTTTTAGTGTCCTTCTCCTTGTGTTAACCTTGTATTTAAGTCAAGTCAGCAAGCGTAAAGATAACTACCAAGTGCCAGGTACTTTGCTGGGGATACAAAGAAAGGCGGAAACAAAACAAAGCAGAACAAACACCATGTTGTTTATGTTCTGTTGACTGATTGGTTGTGAGTCCTCCCGAGTTCCAATCCCACGTCACCTTTTGCTGTGTCCTCATTTTGATATTCTTATCACCTTTTGAATGTTTCAAACTGGAGGTCCCACAAACATCTCAACGTGTCCATAACAGAAGCTGTTATTTACGCCTCTGCCCACAATGTCCCATTGCTCTTTTAAATTTCCCTTTCTCTGTTAAAGTAACGCCATGTTTCCATTCCCCTAGGTTGTACTCTCCTTAACTACTCACTCCCCATCTCACACAGCCAATCTGTTTTCCAAATCTTGTCAATATTATTCAATAGATGCAAAAATGAATGAAAAAGTATTTACTAGCCACTTCCTATATATCAATAACTGTCCTATGCAAGAGGGATACAAATTTAAAAGTTAGGTAGTCCTTGCCTTCAAGAAGTTTATATTCTACGAGAAAGAGACAACATATACGGGAGGACTGGCCAACTGGCCGAGGAAGGGTGTTTGGGTTTGAAAAGATACAAAGATGCTGAATGGAGTCAGAAGACAATTGATGCACTTTTTCTAGCAGCAATAATAATATTGATTTGATTATAGTTCCAGATGCAGCAAGGCATGGTGGAAAGAAAGCTGGCCTGCAAGCCTGGAAGCCTTATCTACAAATCTCACCATCAACACATGCTGCCTGTTTCACCCTGGGAAAGTTATTTAGCTCCTCAGTACAATTCTCAAGCTCCATACATTGAAGAAAAGTCTGCACTGATAGAGGGAGCAGTTTCCTCTCTGGCTAATGGAATCAGAGTTCCAGCTCCTATCTCCTATTCAGAGCTTGTAAGTGGGGAGTTGAGGCGGTGGTCAGAGGAGGCAAAGTAAAGGCAGCGGCAGGGTGGATGGCAAGAAGAAGGCCAAGTAGCATGGAAAGCATGACAGGCACTGGCTCAAGATGAGACTCAACAAGAGACACATTCTCTGATCTGAACAGCATGGGCCTCAGGCTAGGAATTCCAGATCTAAGAAGGACAAGGATGTGTCTCTGGAGAGTCAAAGCAGAAGAAGCAATGATTCAAAAGCCAAATCCTCCTACTCTAAAGTCAACGCCCCTTCCAATGCACTGTAACTTCCCATTACTGATGATAACAATGACTTTATAATGATGTGGAAAAGCCTCCCAATTAATTGAGACACAGCAGTCAGTCTGATTGCTTACTTTGCATGTATTCTGCACATCCTCATATACTTACATGGGCAATCCTCATTTTGAATGTAACTCCTTGGGGTTAGGAGAGTTTTACTTTTATCTTTATATACCTACCCTTTTACCTAGTGCCTGGCACAATAAATGCTCATTGATTAATTGATCAAATGAGACCCTATGGGTAAAGCACCCCCAAAACCTTAAAATACTATACAATTGCTAGATATTATCACTGATTGGTTATTTTGTCCTCTGGCCACATATCTATGGGGAATATAGAATATCTTAATGGCTCATAGAGTTTAGAACTTGCAAGACCTCAGAGGCTAAGACCCTCATTTTACACATGCAAAGGTGGGGATAAATTGAATCGATTAACCAGCTTAAATGCCCAATCACCCACTTAAAGTAATTAACAATATCATCTGGGAACTCATCAGTGCAAGTGTGGATTGAGAGTAGTTTTTTTTAGAGCATTAGCAAAACACCTGAGGAAGTTAAGGACCAACCTCCTTAGGTTAAGTGACTTACTCAAGATCCCACCAGTTAGCTAGTAGCAGAGGCTTCACACCTGGTCTACTCACTACAGATCCAATTGTCTTTTCATGATAACTAACTCTTAGGGTGATGAATGAAACCAAAGGTATAGAGCTACCAAAGTTATTGCCCAGTTGGCCTTGAGCCCTTTGAAGGCCTGCCTTGAGCACCAAAGGTCAATGTGTGTGTGTGTGGGGGGCGGGAGAGGAATGGGTTGGGGAAGGGAAGGTGTTCCTTGAAGAGGCCCCTGAGGGGCCTGATGAGAGGATCCTGGAACTGGCTCAAAGGAGTGCCTGGCTCTGCTTTATGGATCCATCATCATCAAGTTCAGTTATGCTTTTTTTGAAACCTGAGAATGATAATAGAAGACAGACTCTTACCAATACAACACAAGGGTCTGCCTCTTGAGACTAGTGAGAGGACCAGGTTGGAGAGAAGCTGGGTCAGTTGGCAGGGCACCCAGGGCATCTGGATGATACAAGGGGGTTGACATCTGGTTCCCAAACAACTTTTATCAAATAGAGTATGTCCACCAATAACTGATATCAGGACCTTTTTTTTAAAGGAACTTCTTTTCATTGCCCCTGTTTTTGAAGAAGAATCTGGTTAGAACTATTAATATTTGAAATTTTTTAAATTTCTAAGAAAAATGACTAATTGCTGAAATATTCTGATTTTTCTTTTCTAACTTCAAGCTACAAAGACTCTCCAGAGACCATTTCTTCCAAGGGTCCATATTATAGATGAAGAAACAGAGGATTACAGTCTAACCCAGACTCAGAGATTCCCTGCTCATAGTTCAGCACCCCATCCAATATATCACTTGCTTCTCAAGAAGGCCTAAAACAGAAAATTCATAGATTGGCTTGAGATATAATCCCTTCATCAGGTAGGGGTGCCTGTCAGCAGCAGAGACACCTCTGTATCTATTCTGTTTATAATCAAACTAGGCCCAATTCTTTGGAGCTCTGGTAGAACCTGTCTGATGTCAGGAACATAGAAGTCAAGCACCTGACCACCCTTGGCTCCTGGTGAGTCACTAACAGATCAACCCATCTTCCACTGTCCCAGACAAATATATTGGGCTAGTCCTAGTAACAGCAGGCAGGTGTTGAGGCAAGATGGTGCTGAGTGAATCAGCTGAATTTAATTTACTCTTTCATTCTGAACACAAGAAAGGTCTATCACTGGTGGTCACTCTTTGTGGAAAGGAAACAGAGGGTGGGACCAAGGAAGGAAAAGGAAAAGATGTAGCTAAAAGCCCATCCTTAAATTCCACTGAGAGGAGGGTGGTGAATGAAGAGATCATGAGGAAGGAGGGAAAAAAAGAACTAAAAAAAACATACTTGCCCCCTCAAGAACCATCTGGAAGCCAGATTCTTAGTGTGTGGGCAAATATTTCTTCTATTCCAGGTGCTTGTTTTCTGGGGGAACCTTTTCTTGTTTGTATATCTCAGAGGGGCTCTCCCTACCATCAAACCTCAGACCATCTTCCTCTTCCCACCAGAAACTGGCTGATGCCTGAAGTTCAAAGCTGAAAAGTCAGGCATCATATAAACATCGGCTGATATCATTATTATTCCTCATCTACATTACTGTGAATCTAAGATCCAGATAAGACACCATCGAAATTAGGCAAGAGATTGTCAGAGAAAACAAGATGCTGAGGGTTTTCACTGCTACTATCACTGAGGTGACTGGGAGACTTATTATAGGTGAAGAAGCCGAAGCCTGCTTCTGGGATGCCTGAGACTGAATTCCCAGATTGGTCATCTGGCCAGTTTCATGAATACACAGGGAATATAAAAGCCTAGACATAGCCATACTGGGTCAGATCCTTCCCACATTGTTTTTCATTTTATTTTGAAAGAATTAGTCACGCTCTTAGTGTTGTCTCCCCTCCCACCTCCATTAAAATGTAAAATTCTTGATGGCAGAGATCACTTTACTTCTGATTTTGTAATTCCAATGCCTGACACACTGTAAGTGCTTTCGTTTTCATTAAGCCATACAGCACTGTCCCAGCTCCCAGAACTGAACCTTTCCTGTGGACAAAGAAAATTATTTAGTTTAAAACAACCAATACAGTGACCATAGCTGATAATGTATACAATTTTCTCTTCTTCCCCATATTTCCCCACCTCTCTTGTAAGAGAAGGGAGAAAGGTTTCCTTATCTGTTCTCTATGATCAGGATGGGTTATTACAACATCAGAGTTCAAGGCCCTTTAGAGATAATCCAACCAGTAGTTCTCAACCTGTGGGTCGCACCCCTTTGGGGGTCAAACGACCCTTTCACAGGGGTCACAGGGGTTGCCTAAGACCATTGGAAAACACATATTTCCAATGGTTTTAGGAACCTAGACACTGCTCCCCTATCAGTCTCCAGGCGGGTCCTCCCACATGCAGATACACCCACATACGAGTATTAAAGGGTCGTGGCATTAGGAAGGTTGAGAACCACTGTCTAAAGTCTTCATTTTAAAGATAGGGAAACTAAGGTTCAAAGGGGTTAAATGCCAGCAGGTAGCAAGTGGCAAGGAAACAGCACAACCAAACCCTTGTCTTTGGCTGCCAAATCCATTTCTCTTTGCATTATACCATGATGCCTTTTGGGGAAAGGATCTCAATCAGTTAAGCAACCTAAGGTTACTTTGTCTGTGTCACTTATATTCTCAAAGGGGTATGTAGAGTGTTGCAAGAGGACCAATACCTTCGGCGTGAGGGCTTGCTGAGCCCTTTTCAGGGCTGTTCATCCACTTTTGGTGCCCACCTTCATCCCATTCTCACCTGTGGCTCCAAGAAACTGTAGCATGTGCAGTGGCCACACCTTGTCAACTATCTCAGCAGATAGGCTAAGCCTGGTTGAGGGGAACTGACAGGCCTCAAACCCATCAATGGGTCAGAGGGATGTCTACTCCAAGCACATGAAAACTTCCCCTGGTGGATGAGGACAATTTGTTCCAGTGGCCACGAAGGCAGTTAAAGCAAGTATCATAGAATGCTTTGAGCTTAGTCAGGCGTTGGAGACACCAAGGTCATTCAATGCTTTGTGACACTCTGCCTCACTTAAACCTAATTCATCCACCAGTCAAGACACCACCTGTGATGTCACTGGATCTCTTTGAAAGCAAAGGACAAACAACAACAACAACTTGTTGCCATTAAGTATATGTTTTTGAGAGTAGCACCCATTTTTTTCATTATGTATCTGAACTTAGTTCAGTGTCTAAAAACTGAGTTGATTGAAAAAAAAAACAGGTTGAGGAAATGTTAAATTAAACAGATACACTTAGTATAGCATCATCCACTTATAGGAAATAAAATCATAGCAATTAACAACGTTGAAAAGACCTCACAAGTCATCATTGGTGTCAAATAGAAGGAGATTCCTGCAGGCCCCATATTGACTTAAAAAAAACACAAATTAACATGACCTATGTGGAATTGTATTTTTAATTTATCTTCTTAAACCTTTTTCATTTGCATTTTAATGTGGTTCAGGCTACACTTGGGGTTTTGTGGGGCCCCTACTGACTCTGGTGAGTTTGACACCTCTAAATACTTCAACCCGTACTTGATCAAAAATTCTCTTTTTGATGTTAATGAATTGGCATTAATTAAATGCTTATTATGTGTCAAACATTATAGTAAGATATAGAAATATAAATAATCAGTAGAAAATACTGTCTTGTCCTTAAGGAACTTACACTCTATTGGAGGAAATGCCATATGTATATATACATACATACACACGTATACATAACATACATATATACACATATACATATATACGCAAATATGTATATATATGTGTATATAAATATATATGAATACGTATTATGTGTGTATGTAGGTATATACAAATGTAACAGAGGGAATGGTCAATGATAGCCCAGTCCTTATGAGCATACATGGAAATGCCTGCCTAATGCAATCTTTTACGTGGATTTCAGAGCATGTTTGGGTATTCTCTGTTTCTTGTTTATTTGCCATGTAATAAGGACAAAATAAACAAAAACCAAAACCTTTTGATTGACTGCCAAGTCAGAAGTGGGTGCATTTTCAAAAAGCACTGACTGACCAAAGTCAACCTCTCTCTCTGTCTCTGCCTGTCCCAGTCTCTGTTTCTGTCTGCTGTGTCTCTGTCTGTATCTCTGCCTCTGTTTCTGTCTGTCTCTCTCTGTGGTTCTGTGTCTCTGTCTCTGTGTCTGTCTCTTTCTGCCTCTCTCTGTCTTTGTCTCTCTCTCTCTCCCTGTTAATGAGCAAAGTTCATATTGCTCTAAGCCTCCAGAAGGGAGAGCAGTAGTAATTGAAACATCCATCAGCAGTCTCCCCACTTAAGTCAACATGTGGTGACATGTGGTCACCCTATTTTTTTGATTCTTTGCATTTTTTTCCTTCTCTTAGACAAATGAGTTTTAGAGACGGAGTGGACTAGGCTATGCCCTTATGATATCTCATAAGTTTTAGGGATGGAATCCATGTTAGAGTTTACAGCCAGTGAAGCTGTAAATAACAACCTGCAGGACCCAGACAAATAGTGAATCAGAGCTAGTAGTCAAGACGCTATTTTGTAAAATGATTCCATCTATTGGCTGTGCTGAATTTAGACATGAACCTGGTAGGTAAACTCTTTGTATAAAACATTTTAAGTTTGACTCCATTGTCTCTAGGAACCGAGATGTTTTAGGAGAGAGTATACTTCCATTTTGGGAGGGGGAAGGCAGGAAATAATATATTTCATACTTCTTACTATATCTTCTTAGTAAACATTCTTTTGCAAATATCCCTTTACAAAAACTAATTGATGTTAAGTGGTCAAATGATACTGGAAGCACTAATCACTGGTGATTAATATTAACCCTAATATACTAGAAAGGGTGGTTGAGTCAACATATTAGAAGATACTTCCAACCCCTTAGGAGCACCTCTAGAACCCAGAGGAGGAAGATATATCTTTATTTCTAGATCTGAAGTTGGGATAAAGACGTCCAGATTTAATGAGTTACACAGAGTACACAAGGAAACAAAAGAGAAAAGCACTTAGAATGTGGGAGAACAGGGAAAGGTCTTCTATAGAAGTTGGTGCTTGAGATAAAGCTTGAAGAAAGTCATAACATTTAAGATGAAGAAGGAAAGCAATCCAAATCTGAATATTGCCAACACAAAGGCATGGAGGTGGAAGATAGAGGATTATATGGGAGGGAAGGCAAATAGACCAACATGGCAAGACCATAGAGTACATAGAAGGAAGTAGTGTACAGTGAAGACTGGAAAAATAGGAAGGATTGTAAATGCTAAACAGAGAAGTTTAAATTTAATCTTAGAGGTAAAAGGGCATCATTATAATTTATTTGTAAGGCAGGGGTGTGCTAAGCTTTTCTTAAACAGGCTCAGGAAAGCCTATTGTTAAATTTTCAGTATGAGCACTAATACTCCAGGAATATAATAAATCACAGCTTGATTATTGTTTTGTTGATTGTCTAGATGACAGATAAGGGGACTAAGAATGTTTTTTTTTTATGTTTTATTGTATTTGGAAATGTAACAACCATTCTTAAGCTGGCTGGTCATACAAAAACAAATGGCAGTTAGGATTCAGTCCACAGACAGTAGTTTCATGGTCTAGACTTAAGAATATAATAAAGAAGATGTTAATAATGCACATATCTTAAGACCATTATCTCACCCAATTTACCAAAATAAGGTCAAAATACATACATGACTTAGATACAAAGGGAGATATCATAAGGAAATTAGAAGAACATGGAACATTATCTATCAGACTTATGGATAGAAAAATTTATGAATAAACAAGAGATAGGGAGCATTGTGGGATGTAAAATGGATAATTTTGATTACATTTAATTGAAAAGATTTTGTACAAATAAAATCGATGCAGCCAAGATTAGAAGAAAAGCAGAAAACTGGGGGGAAAACTATAGACAGTTTCTCAGATAAAGGTCTCATATCTCAACCATGTAGAGAATTTTGTCAAGTTTGTAAGAATGTGAGCTATTCCCCGATTGATAAATGGTCAAAGGATATGAACAGAGAGCTTTTCAATTAAGAAATCAAAGCTATATCCAGTAATTTGAAAAATTCTCTAAATCATTATTGATTAGAGAAATGCAAATCAAAACAGCTTTGAGATATCTCACATCCATCAGGTTGACTAAAATGATAGAAGGTGGATATGACAAATGTTGGAAGGTATATGGAAAAATTGGGACACTAACACATTGTTGACAGAACTATCAACTGTTCTAACCATTTTGGAAAACAATCTGGAATTCTGCCCAAAGAGCTGTGAAACTATGCATATACCTTTGACCTAGCAATACCACAATTTGGTCTTTTTCCCAAGGTGATGAGGGAAAAAGGAAAACAACCTATCTGTTGTAAGATATTTATAGCAGCTCTCTTTGTTGTGGCAAAGAACTGAAAATTGAGGGGGGGAGGTGCCCATACAAGGGAAATGACTAAACAAGTTTCAGTATGTGATTGTGATGGAATACTATTATGCTATCAGAAATGATGAGCAGATAGCTTTTAGAAAAACATGGAAAGATTTGCAAGGAATAAAGAAGAGTGAAATGAGCAGAAGCAAGAGAATGTTGTATACAGTAACAGCAATATTTTTCAAAGATCAATTGTAAATGACTAAGCTGTTCCAACTTTTATAAATACCCAAATCAACCACAAAGGACCTATGAAGGAAGATGATACCCATCTCCAGAGAAAATATACATACGTATCAACACACACATATACATATATGCAATGTGTGTTTACATGTATAAGTATATATAGATACAGAGATACCCCTACATATATGCATATGTGTGTGTGTATGTGTGTGTGTGTGTGTGTGTTTGTGTGTGTGTGTGTGTGTGTGTGTGTGTGTGTTAAATCATGGTCTTCCTTAATGTGGGGTGGGGAGGGAAGGAAGGAATCAGTTTAGAACTTAAAATGGACTAAAAATTAAAATAAAATTTAAAAAATAATGCACATTAAACTTAAAAGTCTTTCCTTTAATACATTTTTTTTCTGGGAGAAACAGTTGCTAAACATTTACCAGTATACCCCAATGGTATTCCTAAGAGGATGATCTTGTCAGACCTATGCATTAGGAAAATCACTTTGGGAAATTGTAGAGGATAGATAGAATGGGGTAGGGAGAAACTTATAGCAATGATACCAATTAAGAAGCTATTGCTTCTTGGCAAGAGGGGATGAAGATGTGAACTGGGACAGTGATCGTGTGAATGAAGAGAAAAAGGCATTTAAAAGAAATATTGCGGATATGGAAACAACAGGATCTGGCAAATGATTGGATGTGTGGGATGTTCTTTGGGCCAGATGGGCTACTTCCCAAAGTCACATATTTTGCTTTTTGTAGTGCTAATTATTGAGTTTTTCCCTCCTCTAAAATTGAAATCTGCCTCTCTGAAAGTTATGTTCTTTACTCTTATTTGTCTCCCTCTACAATCTTCTTGATATTCTAAACAAATTCAGTTTCTTTTCCATGAACTACCCCTTAAATACTTGCAGACAGCCATTATATCTGCCCTATGGTTTCTCTTCTCTCCTATAAGCTAAACACATCCCTTTCCTTCACTCAATCATCAAATTCCATGGTCTTCAGTCATTTGACCATTTTGGTTTCCGTACTTCAGACATCCTACGTATGCAGCATCCTTTCTAAACTGCAGTTCCTAGAGCTCAGCTTTGTACTCTATATAGTATCTTAGTAGGGATCTCTAACCTTTCTCACTCAGACCTTAGTGTTTAAATTAATAAAGCTTAAGATTACATTTATTTTTTTTTAAATTCCTTGTCACTTCATACTGCTGACTCATATGTTTGCACTCCACTAAAACCTAGATTCTTTTTCACATGAACTAGTGCCTACCTGTCTTTTGACCATATTGTAGTTGTGAGGTTGCGATTTGGAACCCGAGTGTAGCATTTTATATTCATTATGTTTCAGTTTTATCTGGCTGGATTTGACTTCACTTCCTGCCCTGTCAGCATCTTCTTGGATCCCAGTTCTATTGTACAATGCGTTAGCCATTTCCCTCAGTTTTGTTTCAATCACAAATGTGGTAAATATTCCATTTATACCTTTATCCAAGTCATAGGATCATAGATATAGAACTAAAAAGGACCTCAGAGTATTTATCTCAATGCTTTTATATTGGCAACAAGGATACGAAACCCAGGATGATTAAATGACTTACCCTGGTGGTAAAGATACTGGCTCCCTTAGCATTGATTTTTTTTTTTAATGGTGAACAGAACAATCATAGCCCTGTGTCACTCAACTTAAAACCTCTTTCCAGGCTACTATCAATACACTAATCTCCATTCTTTGTGTCTGGTTATTTAACTAGCTCCAAATGCTAGGCTAGTACCAGGTCCCCTTGCCTCTAGCCCACCACTCTTCCTCTTGTGCACAAAGATATAATGAAAGATGCTGTCAAATGCTTTGTTGAAATCCAAGCATATGCTATGTCTATGGAGTTCCCTGATCTGCTAGTCTAGGAAACTTGTCAAAAATGGAAATGCCCAGAAGTTAACACAACCCTCCAGATGATCTATGTCTAGGTAGCTTGTCAGAAAGGGAAATACTCAATAAATATTTATGGATTGAATGAAGGAGGATGGGTGAATTAGGCCCGGCAGCTGGGAACACTGCCAGAAGTTGATGAGATGTATTCAGACCTGCCCCAAACTTTGCATGAGTCTCCTTCCCATAGCAGAGATCTCCCCTTAACATATCCACTTGGTGTTTATGTTTCTCCAGCTCTTAGCAACAGTGAAAGGGGAGAAAAAAGTGAGTATGGAGCTGGATGGACACAGTTTTGAGCTGAATGAAAGTATTATAAGCCCCTTGAAATCAGGGACCATGGATTATTCATCTCTTTTATCTCCTCTGAGGTAGCTCTTTGCCTTACATGAAGTAGACTCTAAAGAATGGTGTGTTTCATTGACTGAGAAAAAAAACAGCAGATCTTGGAGCATGAAAGAGAGAGGAAGAATAAAACGAACAGGAGTACAGTACTCAAAAATGTCAGTCACAACAATTACCCTTTTGCTATGTTTTTTAATAAGCAAGTATTCATTATGAGGGATGCATTTGAATCCTGGTTATGGAGACTTTATTACCTTTCCTCTGTTTCCCATGTCCCTTTCCACAAAAACCTCCAAATCATTTATGGAGACAGGCAGACCAAGTGCACCAAGTCTATTCTATTTCCTTATAATAATAATAATAATGAACATTTATATTACCAAGAAAGCCAGACAGACGTACCTTTGAAATAGTTTCCCCCTCCCCTCTTCTAATACTAAATCCATTTTCAAGGGACAGATTATATTCTCAGTTACACGCGCGCGCACACACACACACACACACACACACACACACACACACACACACCACAGATAGATTTCTGTAACTGAAGGTAAAATCAGGCTCATTAATTTTCCTTGAGTGGACTTTTTGGTGAAGCCAGAATTTCACTTGTATCCTGTTTTAAAAAAAAAAAGATTCTTGTATGGGTTTTATGTGATTGGAAGGTCTAAGCTTCTAAATGTTCCTTTAAAAAGAGGCAAGCGATTCATTGCTGGAATGATGGATTTTGCTTTTTGTTCAGAAAGACAGAGCCCTCAGGGTGGGGTCTGGCTATTTCCTGCTGAAATGCACAACTGTAAAGATCAGTCACATTAAAGGACTAAACAACTTGACAGGCCCCCTTTAACTACTCCTGCAAATAAAGGTGACCCCCAATGGGGGGCTGGGAGGAAAGGTGGCAGGGGTTTAATTCACCATTAATGAACAAGCAATTCCCCCCACTGGTAACTCTGCTAAAGCAGAACACTGTCTCAAGCTGACTGGATTTGGCAAAAGGATACAAAACCTGGGGTCCTGCTCTGAAGGTAATTCTGAAGTTCTCTGTACTGTTGTCATTCATTTCATTCTCCATAATAAATAACTCTGTTCAGACTTAAGGGACTGAAGGTCGTATTGTATTTTGAAACTCTAGGTCAATAATATGTGCACACATACTCATGGACACACACATATGCAAATATGTGTCAGCCATAAAGTCCAAACATCGGGACCTGATGATATTAAGCATTAAATTGACATTGTGTTTTGCAAGTTAATGAGTCATTATCTCCCAGTATTGTAACTGCTCTCTGGTTGGGTCTACTTCTGCCCACCCAAATGGTTATTTGCTAAATGGATGTTGTTGTTGTTCAATTATTTCAGTTGTGTCTAACTCTTCATAACTCAATTTGGGATTTTCTTGGCAAAGATACTGGAATAGTTCAGCATTTCCTTCTCCAGCTCATTTTACAGATGAGGAAACTGACGCAAACAGGGTTAAGTTACTTGCCTGGGGTTACATAGCTAGTAAGCATCTAGGATCAGATTCAAACTCATGACGAGGAGTCATCCCAACTCCAGGTCCACCACTCTATCAACTCAAACAGACAAAAACAAAAATTAGCTTGAGTAACTGGGATGCTCGGGGAACAATTTTTTTGGTCTAGCTAAATTTTCTTATTACCCTCAAGTTAAACATAAGCCCCTTTTTAGAAAAAGAAAATATTTTATTAGTGCACTTTCCTGCCTTAGTAAGTAGAATATGGCATAGTGAGCACAAATGAACATTTATGCAGTGATTAATGATCTTCTGGGGCTGAGGGTGATCGTTGCTGTTTTTGAGTCATTTCAGTCGTGTCCGACTCTTTGTGACCCCATTTGGGGTTTTCTTGGCAAAGATACTGAAATGGATTGCCAAGTTAATTCTCACTGTACAAATTATGAGTAGTCATGGAAGGGATGGGAAATCTATGTGAATCTGAATCTGGGTGATCTCTGGAGATGTCTAGGAAATGTTTCTTATAAGGTTTCTGGTAAGATTGGATGCTAGATTTAGAAATGGAAGAGACCTTATGCAGCCACCTCACAGATGAGGAAACTGAGACCATTAAAAACAAAAACAACAACAACTTGAAGAGACCCTGAGTCTGTGCTTGTCTTATTGTCATTGTCTTGTTCTTCATTAAAGTTGCCTGCAGGGAACTTGTCCGTGAGCAGCCTCTTGAAGAACAGACACTTTCTGGTTATGTGATGTTGCACCTTTAACTCAGCATTTCTTTTTCAAGTCAGATTCTTAGGACCTTAGAGAAATCACTTACTACCGCTATGATGTGGGTATAAGTCACTTAATGCCTCTAAGACTCAGTTTATTCTGAGTCTTACTCTAATGAGTGAAAACGTATCAAAGGGTACTGAAAAGGAGAGGGGAGAGGAGATGTGCCCACAAGGATGGGAGACAAGAGGTAAAAGTCCAGAGAGTCAGGAGCAAAGAGGGGAGAGAGCAAGCATGGCTTGCTTGGGCACTTCTCAAATGGAGCTCCTAGACTCACCAATCAGAGGAGGGCGCCAGAATAGTGATGGCATCTCCAATGTGAGAGTCAGGAGTGGAGGCAGGAGAAAGAAGGAGCTTTCTTGGCTAGGGGAGGTACTTGGTTAAATAAATAGGAAAAAAAAATAGGAAATTTAAAGAGTTGGCTGGATAATGCTAACTTCAAGCTTTAAATGGATAACCTGAATTCTGACCAGCTTGGAGTTTCAGAAGAGCAGGGGTCCATACAACTGAGTGGGAGATGAGAGGGGGAGGGTCTCTGATTGGCAACTCATAAGGAAAGCTCATGAAGCCAGTGATTTGGCCAGCAGCTGAAATGACAGCACTACTGTTTATATCAAACTCAGTAAACCTTGATGATCTTCCCAATTTTGTTTATTTTAATATTATAGGGTTTTTATTTCCATATGTAGAGTTACTAGTTTATATCTTAGAAATCATCTAGTTTGTGCCTTCATTTTGTAGAGTAAGAAATTGAGATCAAGACTTCAAATATAATTTCTTCTGACCCTAAATCTAGTGGTCTTTCCAATGGCAAATGCTTCCTTCTTTACACCTGGACTATGATTTAGCCTGAGCTCTTCTAGGTTTATTTTCTGACCAATGATCTATATATTTTCTGTTTTATACTAAACCTGTGGTTTCATTGCTATAGTATCCTCCTAGCAAAAGAAATTCCCTCTATCAAACCAGAGGGACATCTGCTCTGCAATTTTTTGTCTTAGAGGGGGAAATCTTTATTTAAAAAAGAAAATATTTATTTTATTCTGAGCATAAGGGGAAAAAAAAACCCTAGCATTTTTGTAATATAGTAGAATAGAAAAAGAGATGATTACACATGAAACTGTAAATCTATTGTATAGAATTTGCCATTCCTTTTAAATATATAATACTGTTATTATATCTCTTTTGTTTTTGCTTTTTTGGTTCCATTTCCTCTCCTCCCCTGCCCTAGAGATGGCTACCATTAAGCACAACTATGTGTGTGCATGCATATATACACATATGCATGTATATATATATATACATATATATATAATCATTTTATACATATGTACATATTTATCAGTTCTTTCTCTGGATGCAGATAGTGTCTTCCTTCACATGTCCTTTGTAGTTATATTGGATATCTATAATAGTCAAAATTACTTATACACACAAAGTTGTTCTTAAAACAATATTGCTGTTACTGTATATAATGTTTTCTTGGTTCTACTCATTTAATTTTTCATTATTTTGTGTGAGTCTATCCATGTTTTTCTAAGATCACTTAACTCATCATTCCTTATAGCATTCCACCATAAGGTCCATGATCCATGAAGAACCTACAGGGAGTTCGTCAATTTATTTTTAAAACAGTATTTCCATAACTCTATTTCCACATAAATAGTGTCCTTTGCAGTTTCCTATGCATTTTATTTTATGCATTTCAAAACATCACTCTGAGAAAGGGTCCATAGGTTTCATTAGATTGCCAAAATGGTACATGGCACATACAACCTTTGTACGTGAGCACTTGCCAGAGGTTGAGAACAATGGTAAATATGGACTCCAGAATCCTCTCAAAATAATTATGGAAAATCAAATGACAAGACCTGAGATAAAAGGACCTATCCCCATCTTCAAAGAGTTGGCAATGATTGGGCTGGACTTTAAGGGAGGCTGAGTTCACTTTCAGGCTGCCTTGGAAATCCAGGTAGTGTTTTTCTTCTTAAAAGAGCCAAGATTACTGCATTTGTACCCTGACAGGCATTCGGATGTAACGGAGCTCTGCAAAGGTGAAGGGTCAGGTTCCATTAGGAAGAATTGTAAAAGGTAGAGAGTGGGGAGGAATGAGGAGTATCCAGATGTGGTGCTGAGGGACATTTTTAAATGGAAAGGGGAAAACTGGCTCTTTGGATTAATTTGAAAAGACTGAAAGAAAGAAAGAAAGAAAGAACGAAAGAAAGAAAATGCAAAAATAGGAATTGAGCTACAAACCAGCTCAATTTTTCCTCTGGCTGGTATTTCAGAAAAGGTTTTGGTATTCCATTCTACATGTCATTAAAGCTGTCAACCTCAGGTATTACCACTCATTGCTTCCTCTGAATCAGGTAGGTAGTGTGGAGGAAGGATAGGAGAATGAAGTAAGTGGGAAGAGGCAGTGTAGTATAACTGAAAAAGTCATTAATGTAGAGACTGAGGACCTGGATTCAAATCCTAGCTAGGCTACTTAGTACTAATGTAACTTTGGGCAAGTTGATTAAATTTCAGGGATATCAGTTTCCTTCTCTATAAATTAAGAGCATGTGAATAAAGTATCCCCCAAATTATCTTCTACCTGTAAACATTATGATCTTAAAAAAAAAAAGCAGAGAAACAAAGTGGTATAGGCATAATCCTCTGGTAAGAGAACTGGAAAACAGGCTAGACATATTCTACCCAATTGCAGAAATGGAATAAAGAGATTATAGTTAAGTGGAACAACCCTTGAAGTGTTACAGGTTTACATAAGGGTGCCACTTTTTATGACAATCTCTATTTCTGGGTTTCCCTTTTTTAGATAGCTGGACCTGAGCTCCTCATGTGGTCCCTGTGATGGAGGAAAAAAAAGATGGCTTACTTTGTGTAAAGAAAAATAAAGTAGGGCAGGTTGGCTGGACTATAGAACACATGAAAGGGAGTGATGTGTGATAATCCTGGAAAGGTCAGCTGGAGCCAGATTTTAAAGGATTTTAAATGTCAGGAGGACAAGTCTGTATGTTGTTCTTGTGTCAGTATGGAGCCATTAAAGCTAGCTGGGTAGAGAGCTAGATAATTAGATGGATAAATAATTAAATAGATAGGTTGGGGGGGGGGGAGAAAGAGAGAGTCAGACAGAGAGAGAAAGAAGAGAGACAGAGAAAGGGAGGGAGGGAGGGAGGAAGGGGGAAAGAGAGACAGAGAAAGAGAGCGAGAGAGAGAGAGAGAAAGAGAGAGGCAGAGAGAGAAAGAGAAAGAGAGAGAGAGACAGAGAGACAGAGAGACAGAGAAACAGAAAGACAGAGAGAGAGGGAGAGACAGAGAGACAGAGAGACAGAGAGAGAGACAGAGAAAGAGAAAGAGAGAGACAGAGAGACAGAGAGACAGAGAGAGAGAGACAGAGAGAGAGCGAGTGCATTTATTTGTTGAGTGTTTATTGTGGATCAGACCAAGTGCTAAGTGTTTTGGGAATACAAATACAAGCAAAAGAAAAATAAAAGATTCCCTCAAGGAATCTTATCTTCTAATGACCTCAAAGAACTTACTCTGTAATGGGTGAAGAAAACATCAAAGGGTACTGGAAAGGAGAAGGGAGAGGAGATGTGCCCACAAGGACAGGAGACAAGGTGTAAAAGTCCAGAGAGTCAGAAGCACAAAGGGGAGAGAGCAAGCGTGGATTGCCTGGGCACTTCTCAGATGGAGCTCCCAGACTCACCAATCAGAGGAGGGCACCAGAACAGTGATGGCATCTCCAATGTGAGAGTCAGGAGCGGAGGCAGGAGAGAGAAGGAACCTTCTTGGCTAGGGGAGGCTCTTGGTTAAAACTACTTTATTTTTTTTTAAATAGGAAACCATGCTTTTGTCATGGAGGATTCATTGGACTTTTTAAAAGAGCATCCACTTTGACGTGGTAGTCCCAACACTGCCCTTCTTGCCTGTGCTCCCTCTGAAATATTCTGCTGCTCCCTTCTGTTTATTTTTTTATTTTTTTTCCTTTTGATCACTTTCCTTTATTGATTTATTTATTTACTTTTAGTTTACAAGATTCAGTTCCACAGTCCCTTGAGTTTCAAATTTTCTCCCCTCCCTCTCCTCCCCACCCCCACCAGGTATAGGATCTGCAAATACTTTCACGTTGGACATTAGTCTGGTTGTACAGAAGCGTTGTAACCAATGGAGTGAACAGTGGGAAAGAGGAAACAAAACCAAACATGGAAAAGAACACTAGCATGTAGATTGCTTCAGTCTCCATTTAAACTCTGTTCTTTCTAGATCTTTCTCTGAATGTAGATATCTCCTTCCATCCTGAGACTTGTAGTGTTGTCTTACAACTGTGTGTTGCTGAGAAGAGTCCAGTTAATCAAAGTTGGTCGTCACACATACAATGTGTCTGTGCTTGTGTACACTTTTTTCCTGGTTCTGCTTTTCTCACTTAGCATCAGTTTGTATAAGCCTCTCCAGGTGAATACAAAGTCCATCTCCTCCCCATTTCTCACAGCACAATAGTATTCCATTACATTCATATACCACAACTTCTTTAGCCATTCCCCAATTGATAAGCATCCCCTTAATTTCCACTTTTTTGCCACCACAAAGAGAGCTGCAATAAATATTTTTGTACATATGAGTCTTCTTCCCACTTCTATGATCTCTTTGGGATACAACCCCAAAAGTGCTATTACTAGGTCAAAGGGTATGCAGTTATTTATAGCCCTTTGGGCATAGTTCCAGATTGCTCTCCAGAATGGTTGAATCAGTTC
>CM053584.1:354398352-354410929 GCA_028627135.1 Pseudochirops cupreus
CAGCATTTGTCATTTTCCTGTTTTGTCATCTTAGCCAATCTGACTGGTGAGATGTGGTACTCAAAGTTGTTTTGATTTTCATTTCTCTAATCAATAGTGATTTAGAGCATTTTTTTTCATATGCTTATAGATATCTTTAATTTCTACCTGTGAAAATTGCAAAACTCTACTTTAGAAACATAACTACATGAAAACTATGTGAAGGATGGATTAAAGAGAAAATTGACCCAAAATAAGAGAGCAAATAGAAGGGTCTTATGATACAGATTGAGACTATGATGACCTGATCCAACGTGGTGGATTAAGTTAAGGATATGTGTGTATGCACAAGATAGGCTGAGGGTAAATAGGATGTGAGAGCATGAGAAAGGGAAAGTAAAGAGTCAGTTCTGACTTCTCAATTTTGAATCTGGATGTCTGGATGGATAGTGATCCTCTGGACAGAGACTGGATACCTGTGGTTCTTTGTGGATATGTTTTCATTAACTTAAGGCTGCTTTTCTATATGCCCCACGCTTTCTGGCATTTATGCTTCTGTTCCTAACAGAACACACCCCACCCTACTAATCTCTGCCTGATGAAAGCCCTCTCGTTCCTCAAGGTCCAACTGAAATGATTCTGCTTTAAACCATCCCTAACTCTGCCTGTTAAAAATGTTCTTTACTTCCTGACATTTTTAATTAATTCATGAATGCAGTCATTCCCTCAATTAATTAAACAAACATTTATTTGGTACCTACTGTACGCAGAGTTCTGTACTAGATATTCACTTAAAAAAGACAGAAAGCTAGATTTGGAGTGAGGAAGACTTAAATTTAGATTCTACCTCTCTAAGGCTCAGTTTCCTCATTTGTAAAATTCTGATAATTCCTGTAGTATTGGGCTGTCATGAAGTCAAATAGGAGAATTATGAGAAGTACCTAGTAAAATAGATGAGGGACATTAGATACCTCTACCTAGATAATCTCTAAGCCTCCTTCTAGCTCTAAATCCCATGAAAGAAGCTTCCTTTGTATGTCTAATGCACCTATATTTAATGTTGATGCTATTTGTGTATATGTTGCAGCCTCCCTTTTTCTTCCCAATTCCATTACAATGTAGGCCCCTTAAGGGCAGTTGTTCTGCCTTTAATTGCCAAGCTCTCTCTGAGCAACTGATATAATACTTGGTACATGGGAAGAGCATTTTGTTATTGTTGTTGTTCAGTCATGTCTAACTCTTGGTGAACTCATTTGAGGTTTTCTTGGCAGAGATACTGGAGTGGCTTGATATTTCCTTCTCTGATTCGTTTTACAGATGAGGAAACTGAGGCAAACAGCATGAAGTGACTTGCCAATGGTCACATAGCTAGTAAATGTCTGATGCCAGACTTAAACTCCGAAGATGAGCCTTCCTAATTCAAAGCCCAGTGCTCTATCCACTATGCTAGCTAGCACCTAGCTGCCCCAGTAAGAACTTAATAAATACATGTTACATTGGGTTAAATTATTCATAGTGAGGGAAATTCAAGTAGGTTTGGCAAGATTGCAGTGCACAATATCTTTAATATTGACCAGTTTTAGGCCCAATCTTGCTCAGAGGCAAAAAAGGAGCCTGTCTATTCAGTTTTATTTTATACCAGCCCCTACATCTAATACCCCCAAACCCTCATACCCCAACTAAGCTAATGCCTGAAATTTCACCTTTAGAATTTCATCCCTTTAGTTTACATTTTTCGATCTCTCTTAAAGTATAAATAGCCTTCTATTCCAAGGAGAATGAATGACTGGCTAGATTTTACTACCAACCCGACAACTGCCCTCATATAAGCTCTGGAGGAGGGGGGTGCAGAAGGAGAGGGGGAATCATATTGCAGATTTTATGTAATGAAAAGAATGCCAAACTTAGAGTCAGAAAAGACTGGCTTCATATCCCACCTCTGTGGTGCTCTGGGGATAACACTTAACCTCCATAAATCTCAGTTTTCTCCTCTGTAAAATGGGGGTAATGGAAGCTACAGTTCTTACCTCACAGTGTTTATGTAAGGACCAAATGAGAAAATGTTTTTTAAGATTTTGTAAACTTTAAATCAGTATCTAAAGGTTGCTGTTATACTAAAGTGCTTTAGGTTTATCAGACCCTTTTCTCAAGAACATATTTTAGACGGGAGAAGATAGATGGGGGGAGAGTATGGAAGACATTTGAGACCTCTCCCTAGATAATCTCTAAGGCTCCTTCTAGTTCTAAATCCTATGGAAGAAGTTCCCTTTAAAAGGATCAATAGCACTTAAGAAAAGGCTAAAATATGAGAAAAAAGCCAAAATTCTGAAGGCTGAGGATGCTGATGATAGACTTCAATTACTTTATACTTATGCTGAAAAATAGCCCTGACCAGACAGGGAGGAAGGAAGCAAGTATTTATTAAGCACCTACTAGTGCCAGGCACTAGGTGGCACTGAAGTGGATAGAGCACTGGGCTTGGAATCAGGAAGACTCATCTTCCTGAGTTCAAATTCAGCTTCAGATACTTACTGGCTACATGACCCTGAGCAAGCCACTTAACCCTGTTTGCCTCAGTTCCTTGCCTATAAAGTGAGCTGGAGAAGGAAATGGCAAACCATTCCAGAAAAACCATTTTCAAATGGGGTCACAAAGAGTCAGAGATGATTGAAACCACTGAAATGACTGAACAACAAAATGTTCTTGGGAAGGAAGTCATGAAATACAGACACTCGCCTACCTTCCTTTGAATAGAATTTATGTCTTGCCATTGATTTCAATTAGCCTGTTTCTGTTTCTGGTTATTAATTACAGTCACTAAGCAGACACTAGAATTGCTACCCCATCTTCTACCCTAACATATTGTGGACATCCTTTCGTTATTTGTTGTTGTTTAGTTATTTTCAGTCATGTCTGACTCTTCATGATCCCTTTTTGGGGATTTTCTTGGCAAAGGTGCTAGAGTGAATTGCCATTTCCTCTTCCAGTCTTCCAAACTCCACTGTGTCACTTAGTTGTCCTAGTTTTTTGAGAATATTAGCTTTAATTCATTGTTAAAAATGAGGTAGTAATACTCTTCTTTTTTTTAGACTAGTATGAGAGGTTTTCAAGAATAGTATGGGGTGATTGACCTTAAAATGATATGAATTCAAATCCTACCTCTGTAATTTGCTAGTTTTATGATCCTAGACAAGTCACTTAACCTCAATGGGACTCAGGCAAATGCAGAAGGATTCCCTATGCTTTGGAAACTCCTATTTGCCTATGTAGACCAACCATATTCATTTGCTCTTTGTTTTTCCCCTGAAATTTGTGCTATTTGAAGTATAGAAATATAGCAGCAGTTCCTTGAATTAATACTATCTGATATTTATAGAGAATTTTAAGATTTACAAAGACCCTTACAAACATTTTCTTATTTTATTCTCATAAGAAGCCTTGGGAGGTAGATGCTATTATTATCCCCATTTTACAGATGAGGAAACTGAGGTAGAAAAGATAAAATGATTTGCCCAGAGTCACATGGCTGACTTGAACTAACGTCTTCCCAACTTTAGCTGACTCATAATTTTCACACAATTACAGAATTTATTATTCCGTAATTATTATTCCTTATTTTAATTTATTATTCTTCAATTATTTTTTCTTTTTTATTTATTATTCTGTAATTATTCATTTTTATTATTCTGTAATTATTTATTTTTATTATTTCACTTATTATTCTGTAATTATTATTCCTCATTTTTCAGAAGAGTAAATTGCAGCCCTGAGAGGTCTTACATTTAGTAAACAGAGTGCAGATTTTGTTCTCAGAATACTTGACTTCATATCCAATGTGTTTGCCCTTTATCTAATGAAGCCTTGTGACTGCTTGTGCAGTACCTGACTCAAAGTCTTCTCTGGGTCATTTTGCACAGTACCTGGCACAGAGTAGGCCCTGAATAAATGCTTCTTGACTGACTATGATTTGGAAGTGATGTTAAGCTTTTATATCAGGACTCAGAGGCACACCATCCTCATTGAAATATAATTTAGAGGTGAACTTTCACTTTTTAACGTGTGACTTCCTTCTAGGCAGCCCCCTTCCTCGCCTTCAGGTCAAATGTGACTTCAGGCCATGAGCTGAGCCCTTGTGTTATCATGCTGCTTAGCAGCAAGCCAGAGCTCAGTCCTAGCAGAAGACAGAGAAGTGATCTAGAAGAGGCTATTGTTCCCTCTACCTTTCTGCTGCAGCTTAGGAATGGCTACAGAGGGAAGCGACCCTGGCAGAAGATGTTCAGCTAAATGTCAATGGAGCCCAACAGTGAAGCCAGCTTTACCCAGCAATCTCTTCTCCAGTCCATCTTCTCCTCAGCAGACAGATTGATTACCCTAAAGGCATGTCTGATTTTGTCATCCCCCTATTCAATAAATTACAAAGACTCAAACAGAAAATCCTCTGTCATTCAAAGTCCTTCCTAGCCTCACCACTCCTACCTCCTTTCCAATCTCCTCTTACACCTTCTTCTCCTCCACGACCTCTATGATGCCGAGACACTAGCCTCCTTACCCTTTCTCACTGACTGGGGAATTTTCTCCAGCTATTCTCCATGCCTGGGACATGCTTCCTGACTTTCCTGGCTTCCTCCACATCCCAGGCAAGAGCCCACCTTCTGCAAGAAGCCTTCCCCAAGCTCTCTCAATACCAGTGCCTTCCCTCTGTCAATTATCTCCAATTTCTCTTGTGCATATCTTGTTCGCACATAGTTGTTTCCATGTTATCTCCCCCATTAGAATGTGAACTTCCTGGGAGCAGAGACTGTCTTTTTACCTTTGTTTGTATCCCCAGCACTTAACACAGTGCCCAGCACATAGGAGGTGCCTACTATGACTTGGTGACTTGACAGAGCTGGGCACCAAACCATGCGTGTGCCAAAGGAAAGTGGACAATCTCAAATTAAGAGAATGTTGTTGAATTCTTACCCCTGTTTATATCAACGTTAAACGTTTTCAAGTTTCAAATCCCATCTCTGTCATTTATTATCTGTGTGACAGTAACAACTTTTCTGGATAGAGCTGTTGGTCTTGTCATGGACTAAAACCTAGGAGTTCCAGGGCATGATGTGATGTCTTGCTGGCTGGTGACCAATAGAAGAACTTTTTGATAAAATGATGGTATTGGGCTCGAAGACTCCTGAAATCCTGAGATTCTAATTCTAGATCTTATGGGCCTATAAATCCCTACAGCCTCACCTTGGCCTCTATCTCTTAATGTTTGTTGGTGATCCTGGTATTGACCCTAACTTTGCTCTGAGCACTGCCTTTGGTCCCCTAATATTGGCATCCTTGGGGCTCATCAGTGTTCCTCATACATAGGAGCCTATTTATCAACAACAACATAGTAGGCATTTAATAAATTGATTTATTATTGTTGATAATCAGTTGACTATTTGATTGATTCCAATGACCAATTCTGATGGCACAGTGTTTATAGCCCTGAATTTTGAGAAACTTCTCAGTAGCCTTTCCTTTATCACCAGCCAAGGACACTTCAAAATGTTGCCTGACTCCCTGTCATCCTCTTCAGCCCATGGCAAAGTCTGCCCCTCATCTCTCTCTAGGGCCAGGATTTGGAGAAACATTATACATATTTGAAGGAATGAGCATTTCTTGTCACAGTCCCATGTGTCTCCTATGCACTATGACCCTGTGCCACTCTGAGTTGGGTGTCCCTAAGGGCAGACAGCGGAGAACAGCCAGTAACCAAAAATTTAGTTAAGAGAAAACATGATTTTTCTCCCAGCTTTTTGCTTGCAGAAGAAAAACAAAATAAGTTTTTTCTGGTCCCCTCCTCCTACCCTTCCAATTAAGAAACCTTATACTAATGGGTCAGCAGTATTAAATTTCTGGCCATGGTTACTTTTGATGGAGGCATTCATGCTCAAAGAGAGATTCTGAAATGGTTAAGAAAGAGACCCTAGAAAAGTTGCCCATTCTACCTTATGTGCATTTTTCTGAAACATTCTTCTCACTAAGGTAGCTGGGCCATGTGTGAGAGCAGCTAAAATGGAGGTAAAACCTGGCGCTGGAAACTATTTTCAGAACAAGAGATCCTGTTTCCATCATTACACACTTTCCCAGCGCTTAATCAGCAGTCAAGCTCTGGGGAGATTTATGACCAGCTTTAAATATTCATGCTTGCTTACTGTTGAACATTGGAAAGTCAAGGGTGAGAGCTGGGTCGTTAGCAGTCAGAGAACTCTCTGTTTCAGACTCCCAGGCCCTGGAAAGTCCTCAGATTTATCTTTTGGTGTCTGTCCTAACAACTTCCCTTGGCCTCACCCCGACATGATTTCCTCTAGGGCTACACGTTGCTTTATAAAATACTAGCTGTTTGTAAAGGTCAAATAGCCTTTGAGAGAATAAGATAGCCTTACAAATAGTTACTAACCTGTATCCCTGAGAAGAAAGGCAAAAGAATATGTGGCCTGGAACGACAGGGCATGCCATACTAAGGGAGAGATGGGACCAACTTCTTCCACAAACCTTTGCTACTTAGCTCCAACAGGCTCTGGATCAGCAGGTAACTACTCCCACCAGAATTCTCAAAGCTTCCAATTACCACTAGTGCCCACGGGGTCTTGCCAGCCACTTAGCAACCTGTCAAAATGGCAGTGGAATATTCACTTAAAGATCAGTCATGGGGATACTACTCTCCAAGCCCCCAATGGGTCAATGTATCAACTGTGATGCCTGTGATGTTATCAGTGTGGGAACTCCCTTCACCAAGATACATCATAGCCCCTTCTAAAGAGCAGTCTTTAGAGATTTGCTCCAGGTTCAGAGAGGTTCAGTGGCTTGTTAACCATTACTCAGCTAATCAGAGTCAGAGGTGGTATTCAATAACAGTAATTAACATTTACAAAGCACTTACTATGTTCTGGGCACTGTAGTAAGCATTTATAATTATTATTTCATTTGAGACTCATAAAAACCCTGGGAAGCAAGTACTATTATTATGTCTTTTTCTTTTTGGCAGATGGAGAAACTGAGGCAAACAGAGGTTAAGTGACTTGCCCAAGGTCACACAGTTGGTAAGTATCTAAGGCTGAATTTGAACTCTGCTATTCCTGACTTCAGGCCTGGAGCTCTGTCCATTGTACTGTTTGGCTGCTGTATGTGAATCCAGGTCTTTCTTATTCTAAGCCTAGCCCTGTAAATGCTATGTCACAGTGGAAATTGTGGTGAATTTGGAGTCAGAGGACTGAAGTATGAATCCTAGCTCTGTTACTTGGCAACCTTGGGAAAATCCCTTCTCTGTGCCTCAGTTTCCTCATCTGTAAAACTAAAGGGTTGGATGTGATGGCACTAAGGTTCCTTCTAGCTCTAAGTCTATGATCCCAGTCCCTCTCCTTATCCTCAAATGTGGCTAAAATATAAAATTTCTGCTATTTTTTGGTTCACTAAGCCAGCATGTACTGGGTTCTATAAGAGGACATGGAAAAGGACCAGTTGAAGCTCCTGCCTCCTCCATTTTGGAGAATGACACCAAATGAGAATAAAGCTCACCAAATAAGGCAGCAGCTCTAGCAAACCCACCACCCCACAGTTTCCTTCTTCCAGAAACCATTAGGATTTGACTTCTGGTTATTCCTGTCTGCTTTCTTGCTGCCACCACCTCCCCTGTTGGGAGCTGGCTGGCCACCACTTTAGTTAAGTCTGTGCTACTTTCTTCTCCCTTCTTTCCTACCCTATACCCTAAAACCAGCACACAATGACAAGTATTTTTAAGGGCTTAAAAAAACCCAACTATGCACTATGGGGAAATATATAGAGGGGTTACAATAACAAACCAACCGGGAAAGTTTATGGGTTCGCAGAGGTTTTAACACTCAGTCCTGGCCCTACATGTAGGATACCTGGGAATGAAGGCTGACTCCTACTGTTTCCCCTCATTTTGGCTGAGTCCCTTCATCCCTATTTTTGAGTCAATTTATGCAGTTTTTTTTTTCTGCTCTACAGATGTTAGGTCAAGGTGCAAGTTTCTAGTTAATGTCAATTAAGTTATCAAAGCTCCTGATATTCCAGTCCTAGAGCTTCCTCTTCCCATAGCTGGCATTCTAGGTGTGGTAGACCAAGGTTCACTCCCTTTTCTGTCACCCCTTCAGACCCCCAGGGCTACAGATCAATAAGAGCTTGTATTCATCCCAGCCCATCCAGAAGTCTTCAGCTTGATCCTGGATTCCTGGACAAGAGAGATCCTGTATCATCTGGCTTCCCAAGACCACACTTTTGGTGTTAGTCCCCTTGCCCCAGTGTAGCATGCACCATCGTGCCCTTCAAGTTTCCTTTACCTTTTGCCTTTGACCAGTGTTCTTGGTTTGCTTTCTGATGTTTCCAGAGCAAATCCTCCAGTCTCACAGGATACACTAGCTAATTAGCTTTTCACTCTGCATCCCTTATCTCTTAAAGAATTTGTTTTCAGGACCACTTGGCCTCTTTGCTCCGTACATACACACCCTGAGAGCCAGGTGATATTGGGTACTCTTTTGTTAGCCATACTATATACTTTGTCCAGTCTTCTATGGCTCTAGTGATTTCCCCTTGGACATCTTTATCTTTTCCTTGAGGAAGAAGGCCAGGGGGAGTACTCTAGACTAGAAGTTACACACTGAAACAGGTATTTTAAATAAGTAATAAATAATTTTAAAACTATTTCCCACCTTTTTCCCTGCTTCTAAGGACAAGGTATGTCATCTCACTTAAGTATAGATCAAAAGAGGATGATAATGTTGTTGTTCAGTCATTTTTCAGTCATGTCCAACTCTCTCTGTGATTCCATTTGAGATTTTCCTGGCAAAGATATTGGACTAGTTCATCATTTCCTTCTCCAGTTTATTTTACAGATGAAGAAACTGACACAAACAGGGTTAAGTGACCTGTCTAGGATCACATAACTGGTAAGTGCCAGCGGCTGAATTAGAACTCCAGGAAGATGAGTCTTCCTGACTTCAGGCCCATATACTTATCTACTGTAACTATCTAGCTGTCCTAAGCTGATAATACCTAACCCTCTTCAACTATAAGGAATATGTGAAATATAGTTTTGATAAATTTAGTAAGCACAAATCATGTTATGATCCTTGTTGAGCACAGTTAGGAATACAAGAGACATATAATATTTTTGTTGTTCAGTCATTTCAGTCATTTCTGGTTCTTCATGACCTCATTTGGGATTTTCTTGGCAAAAATAGTAGAGGGTTGGCCATTTCCTTCTCCAGCTCATTTTACAAATGAGGAAACTGAGGCAAACAAGGTAGAGTGACTTACTGAGGGTCACACAGCTAGTAAGTGTCTGAGGTCAAATTTGAAATTCAGGTCTTCTAGACTTCTAGACTAGTCCAGTGCTTGCAGCACCACCTAGTTACCCTGACATATAACAAGAACTTTACCATCATTTTTGTTCATGTTTGATGAGTGAGAAAATACTGGATTGGGAATTTGGAGATTTGTGTTTGGCACATTGCATGATTTTGGGCAAGTTATTTCATCATTCTTGGATTCCATTTTTCATCTGCAAATGGGGGATTGATGTGGAAATTGAATTAACTTCCATTTGAAAATTTGTATATCTGTGACTTACTCTTAATTCAAGCATTTAGACCCACTATGATGCTGGAGATGCAAAACCAAAAATGCACTTTCCCTGACTCTGGATGAGAATCCACAAACACTCCATTGATTTGCACTGAAATTGTTAAACAGGTCACTTTTATCGGCACTGGAGTATAGAAGTTGAAGTCACCATGGCAGATGCCTCATCAATCATCTCTTTTGATAAACTGATTATAACTATTTAAAAAAGGAACTTGTTCTACTGAAGAGGCACAATGTGTAAATGAATAAATACAAAGTAATTTCATGGCGGGAGGGGAGGAGTTAGATCACTGGCAACTGAGAAGACAAAAGACTGAACGAATGAGTGGAAAACATTGATTAAATACTTACTGTGTTCTAGATGCAGGAATAAATGGTAGGTATGCAAATATGAAAGTGAGGCAATCCCAGCCCTCAAGCGGCTTACATTCTAAGGGAATTACACAAGATGGGGTTGATTTGTGTAGGGGAGTTCAACTCCTTTAGACAACAGAAGGTTGTTTTTCTTATTGTCATTGTTGTTTGTCCTTCCTTCCCAAAAAGGACTGTGACATCAGGGAAATGATACCTACATGAAAGTGAATTGGATTTGAGTGAGGGAGGAATGTACAAAGTCACCAGCCTCACTTTTTCCTCTGGAGTCATCTGGGTCCAGTGGCAAGATATAAATTGGGACAACTAGAGCAGTTGAAGTGGGGAAGAAGATACCAGAGAAGGAGGATGTCTAAGTCTGTAGAATCAGAAATAGTGGGCCTGGACCCCTTCCCAAAATGGAGACTTCATGAGGAACTTAGCAATGGGAGAAAAGGGGCAGCATGGCAGAGGAATTTCCCAGGTAAGGAGATGCCAGGTACTGAAGAAAGTTCTAGGATGAGACTCCATGTCTTTTCCTGTAGCAATGGCAGTCTATGTTTTACTGTGGTTCTAGAGCCAGAAAGTATATATGTGTCTGGGATGGAGAAGGGAGAACAGAGTGCATGAGACTGTAGAAAGGGCTAGGAAACTGAAATGTATCATTAGGAAGGACGGGTGGGAAGCAAATGGTTATGGCGGAATGTTTGGGGCCAATTAAGTGAATGTCCATCAATCAATATAAATCACACCCAGGTGTGATTCCAAAACCGAGAGGGTCCAAAGCCCAAGGAAGATTTAGTGACAGAGTGAAGGACAAGGGACAGATAGGTGGTGCATTGGATGGTGCTGTGGGACTTTTATCAGGAAGATTAATCTTCCTGAGTTCAAATCTTACCTCAGACACTTACTAGTTGGGTGGTCTTTTACCCTGTTTGCCTCAGTTTCCTCTTCTGTAAAATGAGCTGGAGAAGGAAATGACAAACTGCTCCAATATCTTTGCCAAGAAAACCCCACATGGGGTTACAGATAGTCAGACAGGACGGAAATGACACAACAACAAACAACAATGAAGAACAATGGTGTGTATGGCATAATTTCAGTGATAAAATAGGTCACCTCAAAACAGCTAGGTGGCATGGTGAATAGAGCACTGGTCCTGGAGTCAGCAGGACCTGAGTTCAAATCCAGCCTCAGACACTTAACACTTACTAGCTGTGTAAATTTGGGCACATCACTTAGCCCCAATTGCCCTGCCTTCCCCCCTCAAAAAACAGACAAACAACAACAACAAAGAACAGGTCACCTTAAATGACCCTTGAAGAGAACTCAGGACTCCAAAAAGCAGATGTGAGAAGGGAAATGTTGCAGGTGGAGAATCTGGATGGAGTCAGGAGGTGTGACATCATGTGCAAGGAGCAGCCAATAGGACAACTTTCCTTGAACACAGTTTGTAAAGGAGAGTAATGTGAAACGAACCTGAAAATATAGGTTAGTGCCTCATTGTAAAGATCTTCAAATGCCCATGAGAGGAGTTTGTATTTTATCATAAACATAAGTAAGAGAGAATATAAAAAAACCACTATACTGAATAAAATCAACTGTCAGACAAGAAGTTCTATATGCAAAAAAGAAAAGGAACAAATCATACTGTGGAAAGAGGAAAAATATCTATTTGGTCCCCCACTTAAAGAAAATCACATAAAAAAAACTCTGAGTTAAGTTAGACCATGATTGTCATCCACATTAACAAAGGAGTCTTTGATTTAAAGAGTTCACCATCCTGTCCCTTTATAGAGGGAGCTACCCTAATACGCATAAAATATGATGTGCTTTCTAAAAAAAAATTGATCTGCTGTCTATCTTTCAGGAAGGCATCTCTTGTATAATGGTGAGGTTCCATCTATAGTTTCATTTCTTCCTAACTCAATGTGAAAGAAAAATCACCCAACATTGCCCACAGGAAATCTAGAGAGATTAGAGCTGAAATGGGAGAATGAAGTGGTACCTTTATAATGGAGCATTCCATTACGAATATTATATTTATTTCCACTTAGGTCAATCCTCAGGAAAATCACAAGAGGAACAGTTTTGTAGCCCATATCATTATATGTTCCCTTTCCCCTCAGGAGTATTCTTGCCATGCCCTCATGGCCTCTTGTCTTCTACCATTTCCAAACTAGGAAAAGGTCTGAAGTTTCCCCTATTGCTTTGTAAAATAATATAGAACTTGAGGTTCTGTCTACTTGATACAACTCTATTCTTCAGTCATCTCCACCCACACTGGAAACATGAACTCAATCCTTGCCTTCTTCAATTCTCAAAAGAGAACCTTTGCAGTTGTCCTGTTGGGGCTGAGGTCACCTTGTAATTCCCCACAGTCTACTCACCATGTTCCCACTCTTGCACCACCACCCTTTCAAGAGTCTTTTTATGTGCTCCCTTTTTCCATTAAAATATAAGCTCCTCAAGGGCAGGAAGTGTCTTGCTTGTTTGTGCTTGTATCCCAAATGCTTAGCAGAGTTCTATCTAGAGATTTTTAAAAATTTACTTTTAATTATTTAAATTCAATTTATTTCTTATAAAAATATTTATATAATCATTGCCTGTA
>CM053584.1:354411029-354441275 GCA_028627135.1 Pseudochirops cupreus
TAAGGAACATATAAGATGTTTAGAATTCCACCTACCAACTCACATATAATCAGGAGTAACAAAAAGAAACCTATTACAGAGGAGTTAATCATTTCCAAATTTACAAACTCAAAAGTGGTGTATGTTTATAAATTAATATATTTTGTTAATTGTAACCCCATAGACATATCCATTAGCAAGCATTTATTAAGCACTAAATGTCTCAGACACTAGGATACAAAGACAAAATCAAATAGTTCATGCCCTCAAGGAGTTTACATTTTTTTTTTCTGGAGAAACAATGTATACACATACAAGCAGTTGGAAATTATTGACAAAGTTAATTTGGGTAGGAGATCAAGAAAAGTTTCATAAGGTGTCACTTGTCCTGAGCTCTGAAAGGAGCTGGAGCTTCTAAGGGGCAGAACTGAATGATAAGTGCCTCCCAGGTATGGAGGAGAACCTAGGTGAGGATACAGAGATAGCAGATGAAATGTCCTGTATGAGGAAGAAAGGAAGTAAGGAAACATTTATTAGTAGCAGGTACTAAGTACCTGACACCTGACTATGTACAAGACACTGTGCCAAGTCTCATTTTATCATAATAACAGCTCTGTGATGTAGATACTATTGTTATCCTCTTTTTACACTTGAGGAAACAGGCGTGGTTAGCTGTTGTCCTTTGTTCTCAAAGAGGACCAAAATGACGTCACTATTCTAGAATCAAGTTTCTGTGTGTCTGACTATGGCTGATCAGACCAATACAAATTTGGAATGCCCTACCACAGGTCGGCACAAATAGCCCATGTGAACATTTGGAGTGGGTACTCTAAATTTGTGCATCCTGAATTTCCTTTTGAGTTGCTTCAATTCTGCTTTGCTCGTAGAGCATAGCACCTTCTCCAATGTCAGTACGCTATGCTGAGTGGTCCTGTGCCAGTATTTTGCATGTCACACAATCAATTCCAAAGTTCTTGAGAGAGACCTTGAGAGTATCCTTGTATCGCTTCTTCTGACCATGTGAATGCTTGCCCTGTGAGAGTTCTCCACAAAACAGTCTTTTTAACAAGTATACATTTTACATTTGAGCAACATGGCCAGCCCATCAGAGCTGTGCTCTCTGAAGCACAGTTTCAATGCTTGGCAGTTTAGTTTGAGAAAAGACCTCAGTGTCTGGTGTCTTATCCTGCCAGGTGATCTTCAGAATCTTTCTAAGACAATTCAAATGAAAGTGATTCAGTTTCCCGGCATGTGCTGGTAGACTGTCCAGGTTTCACAGGCATAAAACAATGAGGTCAGCCCAATAGCCCTGTAGACCTTCAGTTTGGTAGTCAGTCTAATATCTCTTCTCTCTCATACTTTCCTTTGGAGCCTCCCAAACACTGAACTAGCTCTGGCAATGCACGCATTAACCTCATTATCAATGTGTACATCCATGGAAAGTACACTGCCAATGTAAGTGAACTTATCTGCAGCATTCAGAACTTCTCCACTTGCCGAAACCAGTGGTTTCACATATGGATGGTGTGGTGGTGGCTGATGGAGCCCCTGTGTTTTATTTTTTGTTATGTTAATTGTTAGGCCAGCATTAGCACAGACAACAGAGAATTGATCCATACTTTGTTGCATCTTAGCTTCAGAGGATGCATTGAATACAAAAAATCCTGCACCAACACTCCCTTCACTTTGGTCTTGGCTTACAGCCTTTTCAAGTTGAAGAATTTACCATCATTGCTGTGGTAACTGACCTTGATGCTGTGTTCATTCTTATTGAAAGCATTTGACAACATGGTTGAAAATATCGTGCTAAAAAGCATGGGAACAAGCACACAGTCTCCTTTCACTCCACTGGTGACTGGGAAAGCTCGAGAGCATTGTCCATTATTCACAATATGGGCAAGCATAACATTATGAAATTGATATATGATGCTGATGAACTTCTCCGGGCAACCAAATTTTGAAATATTTTTCCATAAGCCCTCAGGACTGACAGTATCAAAGACCTTGGTCAGATCTACAAATATTGTGTACAGAACTCTGTTCTGTGCCTGGCATTCCTCCTGTAGTTGTTGGGCAACAAACACTATATCGACTGCCCCTTGGCCCTTTATGAAGTCACACTGGCTCTCAGGTAGATGACCATCTTCTAAGTGAAGGATCAGCCTATTAAAGAGGATTCTGGCATGAATTTTTCTGGAAAGGTCGAGGAGAGAAACCTCACTGTGATTGTCACAGGACAATCTAATTCCTTTGCCTGGAGGCATCCTTGAACTCCTGAGATATAATCTCCTCTTGCCAAATAACATGGAAAATTTCAGTCAGCTTTTGTATGAGCAATAGCACCTCTATTTTGTAAATCCCCACTGGAAAAGAATCAGCACCAGGTGCTTTGCCACAGAACATGAGTCTAATGGCATTCAAAATCTCTTATTCAGTTGGAACTTCAGCTAGGAAGGGACTGAGGTAAACTGTCAATGGCTTCAGTTAATAGAAGTTAAATGTCTTGCCCAAGGTCACACAGTTAGAAAGTGTATGAGGTTGGTTTTGAACTTAGGTCTTCTGGATTCCAGGCCTAGTGGTCTAACCACTGAACCATCTAGCTGCCTCTATATGAGGTTGGGAAAGAAGGACAGTTTGAAAGGCAGTGTGCATGTGTGTATGGATATATACCATGTGTATATGAATATGTACATATACATTTAAAGATATACATGTATATTTAAGCAATTGGTCATTTGTGGCATATCATTTGAGTAATGGACTTCAATATTTTATGCCCCTGGAAATGAAAGCATCTCTCATAGACTCCTTGCTGTGAATGTTTAGCTCATTTACCAGCCCATTTTATTCCACCACCACCCCCTTTTTATAAAAATGTGCAGCTTTGGGGGACAGAACCAATATGGCAGAGTAAAAGCAGGAACCTGCTCAAGCTCCCGCACCAACCACCACCAATACCTGTAAAATATGACTCTAAACAAATTTTAGAGCTACAGAACCCACAAAATGATAGAGAGAAACAAATTTCCTGCTTAAGGCAGCCTGGCAGGCCAACAGTAAGGGTCTCTTGCACCAAACTGGGAGCCAAGCATGGTCCCGCATGAACTGCTCAGGGCCAGGCCTGGGGTGGCCCCAACCAGTGTCCAAGACAGGCCAGAGCAGTCTTCAGGAGACTTAATCACTGGTAGCTGTGCCAGTTAACAGACTTCTCAACTTATAAACACCAAAGAGAAAGTAAAAGGTCAGTGGGGAACCCTGTTGATCCAGGGTAAGAAAAGAGCATGGTCTGGCCCCTGCCACCAGGGTGAGAGGTGGCAGAGGTGTGGCAGCTGCAACTGCTGCTGGATGGCTACCTCTGGAACTCCTAGCCTATAGCTTGTAGGGAGATCAGATAATCAGTTAGAGAGAAATTGCTCTTGCTTTGACCTGCTTGGATCTGGGTCACAGCCTTAGGTGGTGGTCCTGTGGTGAGGAACACCAGTGTGCCAGAGTTTGTGGTGGCTGTAGATAGGGTGCCTTCCTCATAGCTCTGGCAACTGTGAGAACCCCAGAAATTTGGGACACAGCTCTCTCCACTCTGGAAGCAGAGTTCTACCATGGCAAAGAGCTCAAAAGCCATGTAATTGGCGACAAGATGAGCAAACAGAGGAAGTTCAATCAGACCATAGAGTCCTTTTTTGTGGACAAAAAGGATCAAAACATGAATCCAGAAGAAGACAACAAAGTTAAAATGCCTGCCCCAAAAGTTTCCAAGAAAAATATGAATTGGTTACAGACTATGGAGGAGCTCAAGAAGAATTTGGAAAATCAAGTAAGAGAAGTGGAGAAAAAATTGGGAAGAGAAATGAGAATGATGCAAGAAAATAATGAAAAGTGAGTCAACAGTACGACTGAAGAAAATAACACCTTAAAAAATAGACTAACACAAATGGCAAAAGAAGCCCAAAAAGCCAATGAGGAGAATGCCTTAAAAATCTGAATTACCCAGATGGAAAAGGAAGTTCAAAAACTCATTGAAGAGAATAATTCCTTCAAAATTAGATTGGAGCAAATGGAAGCTAATGACTTTATGAGAAACCAAGATACTATAAAACATATCCAAACAAATGAAAAAATAGAAGGCAATATGAAATATGAAATATCTCATTGGAAAAACCACTGACCTGGAAAATAGATCCAGGAGAGATCATTTAAAAAATATTGAACTACCTGAAAGCCATGATCAAAAAAAGAGCCTAGACACCATCTTTCAAGAAATTTTCAAGCAAAATTGGCCTGATATTCTAGAACCAGATGGCAAAATAGAAATTGAAAGAATCCACCAATTGCCTCTTGAAAAAGATCCCAAAAAGAACACTCCTAGGGATATTATAGCCAGACTCCAGAGCTCCCAGGTCAAGGAGAAAATATTACAAGCTGTCAGGAAGAAACAATTTGAGTATTGTGGAAACACAATCAGGATAACACAAGACCTAGCAGCTTCTACATTAAGATATCAGAGAGCTTGGAATATGATATTCCAGAGGTCAAAGGAGCTAGGATTAAAACCAAGAATCACCTACCCAGAAAAACTGAGTACAATGTTTCAGGGGAAAATATGGACATTTAATGAAATAGAGGACTTTCAAGTATTCTTTTTTTTTTTAACTAAAAAAGTTTATTTATTTTTAGTTTAGTTTACAACATTCATTTCCACAAGATTTTGAGTTACACATTTTCTCCCCATCTTTCCCCTACCCACCACCACAAAACAGCAATCTCACTGAATACCTTCTTCCCAATCTGCTTTCTCCTATATCCTCGCCCATTCTCCCTCCAACTTTCCAGTAGGGCAAGATGGATCTCCATACCCCACTGCCTGTATATCTTATTTCCCAGTTCCATGTATAATTAATAATGATAATGATAATAATAATAATAATAATACTTTTTAAACATTTGATTTTAAAACTTAGAATTCCAGATTCTTTCCCTTCTTCCCTCATCACCCACCCTTACTGGGAAGATAAGGAATTCAATATAGGTTGTACATGTATGGTTATGTAGAACATTTCCATAGTGGAAATATTGTGTAAGACTGTCTATATTTCCCTCCATTGTATCCTGCCCCCCACCTGTTCTATTTTCTGCTTTGACCCTGTCCTTTTTCAAAAGTGTGTGCTTCTAACTACCCTCCCCTCAATATGCAATCTCATCTATCATTCCCCCTCTTATCACCTTCCCCCCCCTTCTTTCCTGTAGGGTAAGATACTCAATTTAGTGTGTATGTTGTTCCCTCCTTAAGCAAAATTTAATGAGAGTAAGTTTGACTACATTACCTTTAGACTTCCTGTTCTTCCCCTCCATTGTAACAGTTTCCTCTTGCCTATTTTATATGAGATAATTTACCCTATTCTGTCTCTCCCTATCTCCTCTCATTATTTTCCTCTCTCACCTCTTAATTTTATTTTTTAGATATCCCTTCCTCTTCAGCTGATCCTGTGCCTTCTGTCTATGTATACATGTGCACATACATACACACACTCACATATGTATTTATATTTACATATACCCTCCTATATAAACATATGTATATATGTATGTATGTATGTATGTGTGTATATGTGTGTGTGTGTATGCACACACACACACACATATATATATATTCCCTTCAGCTATCTTCATACTGAGAAAAATCTCATAAGTTACAATTATCATTTTTCCATGTAGGAATGTAAATGTTCAACTTTAATAAGTTCCTTATGATTTCTTTTCCCTATTTATCTTCTCATGCTTTTCTTGCTTCTTGTATTTGAACATCAAATTTTCTATTCAACTCTGATTTTTTCCAGAATTCTTGAAAGTCCTCTATTTCATCAAATGACCATATTTCCCCCAGAAACATTATACTCAGTTTTGCTGAGTAGGTGATTCTTGGTTTTAATCCTAGCTCCTTTGACCTCTAGAATATTATATCCCAACCCCTTTGATCCCTTAATGGAGAAGCTGCTACATCTTGTGTTATCCTGATTGTATTTCCACAATATTCAAATTTCTTCTTGGCTGCTTGTAATATTTTTCTCCTTGATCTGGGAATCCAAGACATTTCTAATTCAGAAAGAATTATTCTCTCCAGTGAGTTTTTGAAATTCCTTTTTCATCTAGGTAATTTGGCTTTTTAAGGCATTCTTCTCCTCATTGGCTTTTTGGGCCTCTTTTGCCATTTGAATTAGTCTATTTTTTAAGGTGTTATTTTCTTCAGTCAGGTTGTTGACTTTCTTTTCATGATTTTCTCGCATCATTCTCATTTCTCTTACCAAATTTTCCTCTACTTCTCTTACTTGATTTTTCAAATCCTTCTTGAGCTACCCCATAGTCTGTAATCAGTTCATATTTTTCTGGGAAACTTTTGATGCAGGAGTTCTATCTTCATTGTCTTCCTCCCATTCCATGCTTTAATCCTTTTTGTCCCCAAAAAAGGAATCAAAGGTTTGATTGATGTGCTTGTTTTGCTTCCTTTGCTTGCTCATGTTGCCACTCAATTACTTGACTTTTGAGCTCTTTGCCACAGTAGAACTCTGCTTCCAAAGAGGAGTGCTTTGCCCCAGATTGCTGGTCTTTTCACAGCTGTTGGAGCTATTAGTTGGGTGCCCTCTCTGAAGCCCCCACAAGCTCTGGCCCACTGGCCACACACCCCAGGACCTCCACCCAAGATAGTGATCCAGATACAAGCAGGTTAAAGCAAGAGTGATTACCCTCTGAATGGTCACTTGGTCCCCTTACAATCTGCAGGCCAGGAGCTCTGAAAGCAGCCACATGGTGCAGGTATCATGCCTCCTCCACTTCTCACTCTGGAGTCAGGGGCCAGACCATGCTCTTGAGTCCCCGCCAGTTCCAACAAAGTTCTACACTGACTTTTTATGAATTGAGAAGTATGGAAGGTGCCCCAGCTGCAGGTGATTCACTCTCCTGATGTCTGCTCTGGCCACCGCTGGTTGGGGCTACCTTGAGGCTAAAACATGGCTAACATGGATCTGGGCTATGTTCCCAGCCTGCTGTGATGGACCCTTTCTGTAGGCCTGCTGGGTTTCTCTCAGTGGGACATTTGTTTCTCTTTGTCATTTTATGGGTTCTGCAGTTCTAAAATTTCTTTAGAGTCATATTTTATAGGTATTTGAGGTGGTTGTGGGGGGAGCACATGGAATTTTCCTATTTTTATGCTGCCATCTTGGCTCTGTCCAGCACTTTTAAGTATTCTTGATGACAAAACCAGAGATGAAGATAAAATTTGAATTTCAAATATAAGAAGCAAAAGAAGCATGAGAAGGTAAACAGGAAAAACACATCACAAGGAACTTATTAAAGTTGAACTATTTACTTTCCTATATGGAAAAATAATAATTGTAACTCATGAGACTTTTCTTTGTATGAGGATAGTTGAAGGGAATATACACACACACACACATGCATATATATGTATGTGGGTGTATGTGCATATGAACATATGTGTGAGTGTGTATATATGTGTGTACATGTATATATAGACAAAGGGCACAGGATCAGTTGAAAAGGAAGTGATGATATCTAAAAAATATAATTTGGAGGTGAGAGAAGAATATAATGAGAGAAGGAGAAAGGGAGAGACAGAATAGGGTAAATTATCTCATATGAAAAAGGCAATGGAGGGGAAGAACAGGAAGATGAAATTGAATGGATCAACCATACTCACATTGAATTTGGCTTAAGGAGGGAATAATGTACATACTCAATTGGGTATCTTACCCTAAAGGAAAGTAGGGGGGAGTGGATAAGAGGGGGATGACAGAAGGGAGGGCAGATTGGAGGAGAGGGTAATTAGAAGTAAACACTTTGAAAAGGGACAGGGTCAAAGTAGAAAATAGAATAAGTGGGGAGTGGGATATGATGGAGGGAAATATAGTTAGTCTTTCACAATGTATCTACTATGGAAATGTTTTGCATAACTACACATGTACAACCTATATTAAATTGCTTATCTTCCCATTGGGGGTGCGTGAAGATGGAAGAAGGGAAAGAATCTGGAAATCAAAGTTTTAAAAACAAATGTTATAAAAATTGTTTTTTACATGCAACTGGGAAATAAGGTGTACAGGTACTGGGGTATAGAAATCCATCTTGCCCTTTTAGAAAGTCATAGGGGGTTTGGGAGAGGATATAAGAGAGACCAGAGTGGGAGAAAGGGTATTCAGTAGGCTCACTGTTTTGGGGTGGGGGTAGGCGAAAGACAGGGAGAAAATTTGTAACTCAAAATTTTGTGGAAATGACTGTTGAAAACTAAAAATAAACAAAAAAAAGAAAGTAGAAAAAATCAAACAAAAAAGAAAGTGTCCCCCATGTTTATGGGGGTGAATATTTTGTAGCTACTATTTTTGCTGTGCTATCTTTTGAAATGCCTTTACACTGACCTATGAACTGCGAGCCCAGAGAAATCAAAGAAAAATGAAAACAATGTGTGTGTGTGTGTGTGTGTGTATACATACATGTATACAAAAATATTTATATTAGCTGTTTTTGTGGTGACAATGAATTGAACATTGAGGGGATACCCCTTAATTGGGGAATGGGTGGACAAATGATTGTATATGATGGTAATGGAATACTATTGTCCTATAAGAAATGATGAGCAGAATCATTTCAGAAAAACCTGGGAAGATTCATATGAACTGATGCAAAGTAAAATGAGCAGAAGCAGAACATTGTACACAGCAACAGCAATGTTATGTGATGATCAAATGTGAATGATTTAACAATTCTTAGACTTATAATGAAAAATGCTCTCCCACCTGCAGAAAAAGAACTGGCAGAATCTGAATGCAAACTGAAGCATACTATCTTTCACTTTATTTTTTCATGTGTGTATGTATGAATGTGGGTAAATGTTAGGGTCTACATTTTCTTTTGCAACATGGCTAATATGGAATATTTTTGCATAACTGCACATCTATAATCTATATCAAATTGCTTGCCTTCTCAAGGAGGGCAGAGTGGAGGAAAGGAGAAAGAATTTGGAACTAAAAAAAAAAGTTAAAATTTTTGGTTTACATGTAATTAAGAAAAAACAAAACAAAAATTGAATGTAAAAAAATAATAATCCTAAAACAAAAAAAAAGTTGCCAAAATCTGGTTCTTATCAGTCTCTGAATTTTGTTGTTGGAATGACACATATGAGAACTGCTCCAGGATCTTGGTTTGAGTCAGGGATGTGTGTGAACTCCCTCATGGTTGGGTTCAGTCATTATCTAGGTTTTCAAATCTAGGAGGAACTGAGTTTTCATCCTAGGGATGTACTTTGCCCAGAGCAATTATCCAGGGACTTATATTAATGTGCACTCAGTATGTTGAATAATGCAAGGGCCATATTAAAGCAATTGTCTAATTAATTACCATGTACTGCATAGAGACCTGATTTCTAAATTCATGTATATTTTCAAGGGAAATGGAATCCATATGTTTTTGATTCAGTTATGCTTATATCATCATAATAGTTTATTTTCCTTCTCCAAGGAAGAACTTCACCACCACCTCCGCACTATATCACAATATTCTAAGGATTCTAAGTTTTATATAGTTAAAAAGGGCAAGCACATTCTTCAATGAACATACGAAATTAGAGTTAACCTCTGGAAGCCTGTGAATGGGCATCCATATATTTGGTCTTCTGGAACAATGCCCTAAGGCAAAAAAGCCATTTTGCTATTAATTGTATTTTTTACACAGTCTCCTACTAAGATGGTCTTCCTCTAATAATGCCTCTTAGTGATATTTAAATGACTCTGTAATCTTAAAGTTTGTGCCAATGAGCTGCAAGCATTAATACATCGTACCTACCAAACTGAAAAATCTTTGAATAGGGGCCTATCACACCTGTACACAGTGTGTCTGTCATTTAAGAATCATCCTAAGCAAGGATACAGAGGCCCATCATCAGAAAGATGACCATTAGATAATGAATTTTTTTCATCATAACTTATAAATGTCATCTTCAAAAATCAGAAAGATTGTAATCCACATTCTTCTAGAGAATATCCCTCCTGCTGAAATGATAGATTTTTGAGGCAGTAAAGTAAGTTAGTTTTGCAGACTTATGACTAGAATAAAATAGACTTTTTGTCTAGTCATGCTATAGACTTATTGTCAGTGCCTGAACACATTTCAGTTTCCTGAATTTCAGTTTTATGGAATCAAAAGATGGTAGACTTTTAAAGTGGTTAGAGACCTTACAGATTACATAGCTCAACCAACTCAGTATATTGATTTGGAAACTGAAGGTCAAAGCAATTGGGTGACCTGCCTCTGGCCACAGAGTTGGCATGTGGTAAGGCTCTGGCCCAAACTCAGGTCCCATGAGATGTTACCTAGTGCTCTCCAACACATCATTCTGACTCCTTGGTTATTTTTTTAAAAAGAGGGAAAATCTCTAGTGTCCTTCCCACCGTGAAAGTTTTATAATTCTGTTATTCTATAATCAACAAATACTTAAGAATATCTACTGTACCAAGTAAATGTGCTACTAAGAGCTCAAAGTTATTTAGTTTCCCCATTATTTCATGTGGAATTTACCATAAACCTTTGAATAGAATAATGCAAGTGTATTGATCATTGTAAGAAACGGTTCTCTAGGAAGGGAGTGGGGACAAAGGGGAAATTTTAGGTAATATAAGTACAAAATATAATAATAAATTCTATTTTATGAAAGCAAAATAGAGAACAAGAAATGAAAATGCAAATGCCGTTTATTCTTATTTTACATTTGGGGAAATTGAGGCTCAAATGATTTACTGCCACATCACATAGTTACTAAGTATCAGAGATGAGACTTGAACCTTCAGACTTTAAACCTATAGGGGGCATAGAAACAGAGGATTGCAGTCTTTTCATAAATTCAAATACTCCAATTTCTTAGGCAAAGACTCAGCATTTAACAACAACTATTGGCAAAAGTAGACAGTAGTGTAAAACAAACTGGACTTAGACCAACACTCATTCTATATCCCAAGATAAATTCCAAATAGATATATGTTGTTGTTGAGTCATTTCAGTATTATCTGCCTCTCTCTGACCTGGATTTCAAAATATCACACTATAAACACATGATAGGAGTAAGGAGAATAGAGGAAGAGTTCATGACAAAATACAGGATCACAAAAGATAAAGTGGACATTTGTAATTACATAAAGTACAAAGTCAAATTGAAAATGAGTTAACTGAGGAAAAATGTCTTTATAGACCATTTCTCTGATAAGCTCTGATATCCAAGATAACATGGAATTTAAGTCTACTTTCCCTTGGACTCTGTGTAATGATAACAATTGATGATGATGATGATGGTGATGATCAGGATGACATAATTTAACATTTTAATAGTTATAAACTTTATAGATGTCACCTCTTTTTATTCTCATAATGACTCTGGAATATAGGTTTTTTATTACCCCTGTTTCATAGACATATAGAGGTTAACAGACTTGCCCAGGGTTACACATATTCAGACTGAGAAAGTCTTCACTTTCTGTCCACTACTGTATTCAATGTGCCTTCTAGCTCCCTATATATACTCTGTATATACTTATGAGAAAGTGTGTCACAGACTTTTGGAGGTGCAGGGGATACCCTCTGTTATTATTACTGTACCAACTTAGTAAATACCCATTTCTAAAAAATTACTTAGTTGGTTGAGTAAAGATGCTCTCAACTGATAATCTTGGGGGGAAATATACCAGTGAGGGGAGGGAGGTCGAGCCAGTGGCATTTAAGATTCAACCCTTCTCAGTGGTCTCCCTAGAACTCAGGGGAAGATGTAATCTGTAGCTCTGGGTAATCAACTTGTCAGTGGGATTGAGAGCTGGGATAAGGCTCCTTAGAAGTTACATAGTGCTATGTCATTTTCTGAACCAGGGCTTAAAATATAGAAATGACAAACTCAATCCATCAGGGATAGAATACACTAACAAGAAGTAGTAAAATTTGTATTGGCCAGAAGCTTCTGGTCAAGAGGACTTGAAACATAAAAAAAGGACTGGGAGAAAGAAAACTGCCTACATATGCATGTATATGCATGCACAAATGTTTACATACGAACACATATATGCATATGTGTCTAATGCATATATAAACGTATGTGAACGTAAGAATGTGCATGCACACACATATACACATGTACATATGCATGTGCACATCTATGTACATGTGCACACACACATATTTTTTCGCCTGGCTAAATAGCATATGAGTAAGGAGAATGTAATTCATAGGATACAAAGAAAAGATTCACCTGGGATGTCCATAAACAAAGGCACAAAATATGGATAACAAAGAAATCTTAGTACAAATAAGCAAATAAAATTATTTAGGGATTACTGAGAGTTGTTGGAGTAGTATCTATGACTAGAATTTTGCTCTAGATGGGTATACCTGATTCAATATAAACAAGATAGGTAAAGGGAAGGGACAGTTCATTAGAACTACATATTAAGAAGATGGATTCATAGTGGAGGACATCTGGGTGAATGTCAACAGATGGCGAAGCAGAAGTGAACTTGATATAAACCTATATAGGAAGAATTTTATAAGGACTTCAATAAACAGAGCCTATAAATGGCCTGGAGACTACATAAAGTAGTGATAGGGGGCTTATACTATTCTCACACCTGGGGAAGGAATGTGATTGAAGAAAAAGAGTGCTAATTTGGAATTGGGGGTTAAAAATCACAGTTCTGTCACTTCACACCTGTGTGACCTCAGAGAAGTCACAAGCTCTATGGCCTCTTTTCCCTCACTTATAAAATAAAGGCAGTAGTTGGCACAGTGGATAGACCACTGGGTCTAGGGTCAAGAAGACTTATTGTCAAATCTGACCTCAGATACTTACTGTGCGACCTTGTTTGCCTAATTTTACTCATCTGTAAAATGAGCTGGAGAAGAAAATGGCCAAGCACTCCAATACCTCTGCCAAGAAAACCCCAAACGGAGTCACAGAGAGTTGTTTACGACTGAAATGACTGGACAACAACAAAAGAGAATTAGTGACTCATTTGAGCTTAATAAACCTGACAAGGGAGCTGCGACAGTTACCATCCTCATTTCATAGACAAAAACTGAGGCTCTGAAAGTCTAAATGAGAGAATTTAAATCAGATGATTTTAAAAGGTCAGCTGGTTAATAAGTATAGAAAGTGGTATATGAACACAGGTGTTCCTTACTACGGGTCCAGCATTCTAGCCACCACTTCCAATTACCTCTCTGAGAGCTGCAGTTTGGGTGGATGTGCCTGCTGAACTGGTGGTTATGAATTCTGACAATTTGTAGAGAAAAGGATCTTAAAGTGTTACAGAAGAAATAGCAATACCTTTGGAACCCCAAGATTTAGGTTCAAATCTTGGCTCTAATGAATAATTCCTATTTGCCTTTTGGAAAGTCATGCCCCAACTTTGGACCTCGATTTCTTTCTCTCTGAAGTTAGAATAAAATTAGAACTAGGCAGTCTCTTAGTATTCTTCCAGCATTAAATCTATGATATGATGAGTCTCTGCATGGAGATGAGCACATCTCTCTCTTTTTTTTAAATACTGAAAAGAAAGGAGTCTTCACACAAGCAACTAGAGGGCTTGGAAAAATGAAAAACTCCTAAGCGGAATTAAAATGATGGGTTTTGTCCATTTATAATAGAAAGCAAGAATCATGAAGAGCCAGCATGGCTTCATGAAGAAGAGTTCGTTCAAATAAAAGCAATTTCATTTTTAAAATACTTATTAGGCACCTACTTAAGTAAGATACGCTGAGTAGACTCCCTGTGCTGAAGATAAGGGAGAACATGGATAGGTTGCATAAGGTTGTTTATGTGTGAACAGGTTGCACTCTGTATCATTGTTGGAAATATTCTTATTATTGAAATCACAGATTCATTTGAGTATCTCCAATGTCTCTCACATAGTAAGAATTTAATAAATATTTGTGGAATTAAATTTAATGAGGAAAGTGATAGTCCCTCTGTCCCCTGCCCTGCTCTGATCACATCTGGAGAACTACATTCATTTCTAGGTGCCACGATTTGGAATATGTTGGAATATGTTGGAGTATGTCTACAAGAACAACCAGGGTGATGAAAGGTCTAGAGACCCTGCCACATGAGGATTAATGGAAGGAAACTGGGATGTTTTACTACTGGGTAAGACAAAACTTAGAGGAGAAATAATAATACGTTAGAAAGTAATGAATTCCTCATCATTGGAGGTCTTCCAGTGGGTGTTGGATGACCTTTTCCAGGGAGATGTTTTATCAGAGATGCCTGTTCAGGTATGGTTTGGAATACATGATCCCTTAGATGACTTTTGACTGAGATTTTGTTATTCTGCTATTCTGTGAATAGCTTGATCCTTAACACCTGTTTGGGGAAATCACAAGCTGGTGAGTAGTTGCCCTGTTACAGAAGTCGTCACAGGGATCAGGTTAGGTACATTGTGAGTAATTGCATTGCCATTTTGGTGACATTCAGAAGCCTCAGTAGCAGGGATATTTGAGGAGGAGGATGGCTCATAGTTGGTTGCCAGTGGACAATTAAGTTAGCCACAATCTTGTCACCTTTAGGTGGATTGGTTTATTAGTAGAACAAATCCAGCTCCAGGAAATCTCCTAGGTCTCAGGAAGGGCATGAGTACATTACTCAGGCATTTAATGCCCTGCACAATCTGGCTTACATCCACCTTTCCAGTTTTATTTCATATTAATCCCTTTCACACACTGTCCATCCCAGCCAAACTGACCTCCTAGTTGTTCCTGTACAAAAACATTCCACCTCTAGCCTCCAAACCTGCGTAAGGTGGTCAAAAGTCACTACCTTTCCCTAAATTTCACTTCTTAGAACTATAGTTTGTTTTTGTAAAGTATAACTTAGATGTTATCTTCTATATAAGGCTTTTTAAAAAATCAATCTACCCTTCCCCAATCTCCTTTTACTTTTTTAGTAGCTCTCTCTCTCTCTCTCTCTTTTTCTGGTTCTCTATTTCTCTGTCTCTCTGTCTCTCCTTCTCCTTTTTCTTTGTCTCTGTCTGCCCCACTTTCTTTTTCCTTTCTCTTTCCCAATTACCTTGTATTTATTTTCTCTTAGCTTAAGAGGCAGTCCTAGAATATTGAATAGGAATCAGGAAAACTTGGATTCCAATTGTATCTTAGATACATATTGGCTGTGTTCAGCATGTCACTTAAATGTGTTGATGCTCTAAGCAACTTTCTAAAACTACAAATTTCAGGGAAATTTCCTACCTGAACTAGTAGGAACTCACAGATCTAGTCCCCATCACCTCATATCTGCTTATTTATGTACATATTGTATCAATCCAGTAATAGGATGGGGGAGCATCAAACTTCTTTTATCTGTCAAAGCCATTTTAGAATAAAGTTTTTAAGTCCACAGAATAAAGTACATAAGATTACAAAGGAAATCAATTTTATTGAAGTACAGTGATTATAACATTTTAAAAACCCAACAAATTCACAGAACACAGATTTAGGGCCTTAGTTTTATAGGGACAGTGGGAGAGAGAGAAGGGCACAACGGGAAGGAGTTCCTCACTGCAAAGGAAACAGATGGCAGCAGGAGACACAGAAGGAGGTCACCATACTCTGTGTGTGTGTGTGTGTGTGTGTGTGTGTGTGTGTGTGTGTGTGTGTGTATGTGTTTGAGAGAGAAAGAGAAATGGGGGGAGGGGTTGTAGCAAAAATAGAGTGCCCGGGAACTGGGGATAAGAGTTGCTAACTTTAAGTTCTGAAGAATTAGATGAAACAATTTCATGCAAAGCCTCATGCACCTTATTGAGCAGTGAGAGTACACTTGTTCCCAAGGAGAAACTTGGATGAGAATTCTTTGTGTCACTACTTCACTGGCTATTGGCTGTAGAGAATCCCCTCATCTGTTAGGCCTCCCATTGGTGGCCAATCTCAGGAGACATGGAAACACCAGAGTCCTGCAGGCTACGCTTTGGGAAACACTAGAATGAGCATTCTGTAAGATTTCTTTACCTCTACTGTTTTCTGATTCTAATTACTCCAAATGTTGTTACTACTGCCTTTGAAATTTTTGAATATTTCATTAAAATAAAGTCTAATTAAGAAATATGTTCCTGTATAATCTAAGTCAAAAATAGCATAAACATTTGCTGTCACTTTGAACTCTCTAGACATTGGTTGCATGCCTGACACAGGAGTTCAGAGCAGACAAAGGTTACTTGACTATGGAAACAGAGGGAATGGGTTAAGGATTAATAGTAGAATTAAACTTTGCAGCACTTTGTATATACCCACTGACTGATGACCCCCCCTAGCTTGGCAGAGACCTCTCTGTCAACTCAGTCTTGACTCAGTTTCCGCAAAAATACTCCCAATATGACCTGTTACCCTGCTCAGTCTCCTCCTAGGTGTGTCCCACTAGGACCTTCCCCCTGGACCCTCTGTTGATTTCTCTCTTCCCACCTCAGTAGCCCATGCTTTGTCACTGTCCCATGACAGTATAAAGTCTGGGTTCAGTTAAAGTAGAAAAAGACAGTGTCTTTGAAAAGCCTACTCTTCTGGTAATTCTGGGTATTGCTGAAGCCAACTTGCAGAATCTTAAGCGGAATCTCGTTGGCATGTGAACAGAGCACAGTTGTTCAGTAATCTGAATATTCTTTGCATTGCCTTTCTGTAGGATTGGGAAGTCAACTGATCTTTTCTGGTGAGGGCCATCTCCAGTCATTCTGTTCTATATCTGGCCACTGGACCCAGATGGCTCTGGAGGAGAAAGTGAGGCTGGTGACTTTGCACAGCCCTCCCTGACTTAAATCCAATTCACTTGCAAGTCATGGTATCACCTCCTTGATGTCAGAGTCCTCTTCAAGAACAAAGGAGAAGTAACAACACTGATTGGGCTACTTGATGCTGAGAAGTAAGCATGGAGCAAATTAGCATGGGGGGAGGGGAAGGGTGCCCTTGTGTCCATAATGCACTTCTATGTCCTTGCAGCTCCTTATTGACATTTGACATCAGCAGAGCCCCTTCTTACTCCTCTTCCCCAAACTTTCCACCTCAACCCTTTCATCATGACATTCATCCCTCATAAATGCAAGCCTGTTTTGTTCTTCTTCTCCTGCTTTTCACCACCTTTGTCTTCTTGTATTTTCTTCTTTGGTATCTAATATTTTATTTGTCAATTGGTCAGTTGACAATCATTTATTAACCTCTTTCTGTATTGCAGAGATTGTGCCTGAGACACAAATAAAAGACTTCACACACAATACACACATGTACACACAACACAAATATACATGTGTTACATGTACAACACACATACTTATATGCATATATGTATATTTGCATGTGTATGTATATGTGTGAGACTGTGTGTCTGAGTGTGTGTAGCTCTCCTGTAATTTCGCTGATATGCCAGATGAGGAAACTCATACCGGCTACCAGCATTGGTCATTGCCTTCTCACTATACTTTGTAGTCTTATAGAATTTCCTGGAGCAAAGGGGTCAAAAATGGCTCCCTCTGGCTGAATGTGACCCACAACTCTCCCAAGCATGGCCTATATCAGATTGAAATGTAATTTAGCAAAATAAATAAAATATAACAAAGCATAGATAATGTCACATTTTTAAAACTGTCACTACACTGTAGATAGAGATCCTTAAGTAAATTAATGGCTCTAGTTTCTATTTCGGTTTGACACCAATGGCCTACAGCCTGGAGACATTAAATGACTTGCCCAGGGTCATGTAGTCACGATACATTGAAGGCAGGATTTGAACTCAGATCTTCCTGGTTCTAGGTTTAGTACTCTATCCACTGTGGCCCAGCTGCATCTAAATAAATGCTGGTGCATGCAAAGTAGAAGATAGTTTGTTAGTATACATATGGCATGCTCATTTGAACAAAACTTAAAATCCCACATTTCATTAATAACACTGTCATATATCACTTTATGTAAGTTAATTTTCTTCCTATAACTATCCTAAACCTTATAAATAAGTTTTATTATCTATCTATCTATCTATCTATCTATCTATCTATCTATCTATATATCTATTTATCTATCTATCTATCTATTTTAAATCAGAAGCTCCTTGAGGATGGGAATTGTCTGTCTTCTCTTTTTGTAACCCCAGTGCTTACTATGTACCTGGCATATAGTAGGTGCTTAATAAATGTGCATTAAATTAGGAAATTTGGTCAGGGCCCAAGGGTTGTGAGGGGTAGCCATGCCAAGGCTTGAACCTGGATCTCCTGCCACTAGTTTTGTAGTCCTTGCACTCTGCCATACCAATCAATGGATTCATCTTCAAACTATAGCGCTTCCATTTGGAAGGAACTTTAGAGGTCACCTGTTTTTGCAGTCATCGTCTCTTTTTACAAATGAGTGCAGCTATAGCAAGCTCTTTTCCATTTCTCCATGGCAGCCACTCCCTTGCACTGTTTCCGCCTCCCTCAGGTTCATCTCTTTTTCTTCTCACAGGTCTAAAGCCTGCGGGGTGGTGGAGGCAAGTTGTAAGAGTCAGTCAGCCTTTCCGCCAGTCCAGAGTTCAGGGCAGAATTCTCCAAGGGGCTGAGGAGGAAGCTACTGGGATTTTTCTGTTGTCCTTTGTCCTTCATTCTCAAAGAGGACCGTGACATTAGGGAGGTGATGGCAAGACATGCAAGTGAATTGGATTTAAGTGAGGCAGGGTTGTACAAGGTCACCAGCCTCACTCTCTTCTCCAAAGCCATCCGGGTCCAGTAGTGAGAAATAGATCAGAACGACTGGAAATGGCCAAGGGTATGGTAGGAAACCTTGGCCTTTTTAAGCTAAGTGGTTTTTTTTCTCAAATTTCAAATTTATTTATCTATTTATTTTTTGCTTTTTGGAGGGGGGAAGGCAGAGCAATTGGGGTAAAGTAACTTGCTCAAGGTCACAAGGCTAAAAAGTGTTAAGTGTCTGAGGCTGCATTTGAACTCAGGTCCTCCTGTCTCCAGGGCCAGCGCTCTATTCACTAAGCCACCTAGCCACCCTGTGGGTTTTTTCTGTATGCACTAGTGGATATCTCTCTCTAGGGGCCTGATCTCCTTTTTGATGCCTTGTTAAGGTCTTCAATCTAGCATTGGAAGGGACTTCAGTGAATAACTACTTCAAACTTGTCACTTTACAGATGAGAAAACTGAGGCCAAGACAGGGTCAATGACTTACCTAAGGTCACATAGGTAGTAAATGTCAGAGGTATGATTGCAACCTAGCTGGTGCTCTTTCTACTGGGACAAGAATGCATTTTGAGAGTCCTGCCCCTTTAACTCCAATAAGGATATTTTGTGTTAGCTTGCATGCTTGCAAGTACATGTAAGCCATGTTCAGTAACTCTGTGATTTGTTTGTCTGACTAGGCAGAGGGGTTGTCCTATTTCTCAACACAAATTTGCTCATGCATTCAATGCATGTGATGCTGCCTGTCCCAGCAGCCTGTGTGCAATGCACCTACAAGTAGACAGTGTGACCATTCATGCTTACTCAGAGAGCCTCCTAAGAGTTTACATCCTCTGTGTATGGAGACATTTCTTTAAAGCCTACCTGTGCTTGTAGGTTTATTTCAATTTCCTTGGGAGACTCCTGCCTGTGGGAGCTCAAACTGATTTCCTGCAGGCAAAAGCCTGGAGCCAATCACCTGCAGCCGCCTGGCCCCAGGCACAAGGAAGGCTATAGAACTAGAGCCCTGGACTGGCCAGCCTCTGGAACACCCCTCCCTGGGCCCCTGTGGTGAACCCGGACCAGCAGGCAGGCGGGCTGCCAAACATTAACTACAATACCCACACTTGTTTTTGACAACAGCATGCAGGTTGTATTTCACCAATCGCTATTTTGGGCTGGGAGTTATGGCAGAAATGTCTCCAGATTCCGGGTGGGTATAAGTGGAGTAACAGATTTGCCTGCCCTGTGAAATGCCACCTTTCAGCAGGCGATCAGGGGGAGAATTAGAGAGGGCCATCTGCTCCATTGCTTTCAAGGCCTTTCCTGAATTAGTGTCACCCCTGGAAAGGGGGGATGGGTGGGGCTGAAAGCAGCTACCCAGGAGCTGGACACCCTTTCCCCATCATCCTCCACCCCCAACACTTTAGGCAGCTCCAGGAGTCTCCCAGCCTGATCTGACTCATTCTTCGATACCATGGGAGCAATGGCAAGTTACGACTTCCAAGTTTCTGTCTGGGATGATCGATGAATTTGGCCCTACTGCTAGGAGAAGGTAGAAAACTCAGCAGAGCACAGATGTGGCAAGGCAGTCAAATTAAGCTTTAATGAGACCGTGCAAGTTGGGTCCTAGTTAGACTATCTGATGGCCTTGCTTTGCTGTAAAGTAAGAGCAAATATTAGCAACTGACATGATGGGATTGACACCTGCCCAAAATATTCTAGGACTGGCTGTAGTTGAAGCAGCATCTGATCTCTCTCTCTCTCTCTCTCTCTCTCTCTCTCTCTCTCTCTCTCTCTCTCTCTCTCTCTCTCTCTCTCCCTCTCAAATTCTGCAACCACAGGGTAATATTTTCATGGCCAAGGGCAGGTCCCGGTGAAATAAGAAATTCAGCAACTATTGGGCTTGAGAGTCAGTTTCTAGCAGAGGGTCTGACAGGCAAAAAGCCTTATCTCATCTGAGGAGATCAGGTACCTAACATTGAGTACTGAGCAATGTAATCCCACAAGAGCCTCTTGGGGTAAGAAACACCCGAGAGAGATGTAAGAAGAGACAGATGCATTCTACGGGGACAAAGAGTTGATTAGTTGCAGGGAGAAGGTCACCATGTAGTCTTCTTGAAGGCAGAGCTGATGAAATATTAATGGCATCATCGAGAGTTGAATGATAAAATATATTTTTCTCACTGTTTTTTCACATTCAAGGGTGATAAACCTCATAAGCAAATGCCTCAGCAGTTGTTTAAGAATAGAGGCCAGTTTTAAGTATTTTACTTCCTCTTCAGTCAATCTGGCTTATTTATATTTTAATAAATGTTAATCCATTTCGCTAAAATTGTCAAATTTATGATCATACAACTGGGCAAAATAATGCCTAATTATTGTTTTAATTTCCTCTTCATTGGAGGTGAACTCACCCTTTTCATTTTTGATGCTGGTAATTTGGTTTTTTTCTTTAAAATAGAGTCTAATTTTAACTAAGAGAATCTCAAAGGTCCCTTCTAGCTCCCGAGTTCTCTGATTTTCTAAAATGGCTCTAAGGCATCTTAGTCATTTATCATTTTCCACTATATAAGAAAGGACCTGGGGTCTTCATCTCTGAATTTCCATAGTTGAGTGGGTTCCAGAGTGATTCACATTGCTCTTTATATTTCTGACAGGTAAACCAGGGAATCCAGGAAGTGCACAGGATAGACACTGTTGGGCCTGGAATCAGGGAGACCGGAGTTTAAATCTAGCCTCAGACACTTACTAGCTGCGTGGCCCTGGGCAAGTCACTTATTCAGTTTCTTCCTTTGTAAAATGAGCTGGAGAAGGATATGGCAAACTGTTCCAGTGTCTTTGCCAGGAAAACCCCAAATGAGATCACAAAGGGTTGGACACGCCTGAAAACAACTCAACAACAAAAACGAAAGCCAGGAATGGAGAGGCCAGAAAAAAGCTGGCCTTACCTCTCAGCTGAATTCCTAAAGAAGAAAGATAGAGAAATTGATGGAGAATTGGGAAGGGTGGGGAGAAGAGATTAGCATTACAGATAGTTACAGGAACAGTCCTACCAAACCAATTTGCACGACACAAAACTTCCAGCGATTTTTAAGAATATCAGTCTAGGAGAGATTAAATGTAAAATCTGATCCTTCAATTCTTGACCTTGGTAAAGCTCTGAATTATATATCACGTTAAGAGTGTCTAGTGGTCTTTCAGTATTCAAGTGCATGTGGGCATCTACAGCTCAGAGTGGTGATACCTCTCATCAATAATTGGCTCCCAAAGCAGGATAATTGAAGGATCCTTCCATGCTATGCATTACTGATATTAATACAAGATGGAGGGAAGCTACTGTACACAAGGCTAATCGGGGTTGGACTGCTAATCCAGGAGGCATTGAGGCTTTTGGAGTGACCTGAATGGAATACCTTTTTTTTTTTAATACAAGAGTCGTTTAATGCTGTGTGTGTGTGTGTGTGTGTGTGTGTGTGTGTGTGTGTGTGTGTGCAGAATGCAAGGGAGTAGAATATATGACTCTTAAGTACCCCTTACAGAAGTATAAGAAAAGTAATTCAACATAAATCTAAAGAAAAGAACAGATAAGTTCAATTATCGAACTAGGTCTCAATTCTTTTGAAAATAGATTGAGAAGAGATAATTTAAGAATTATTGGACTCCCTGAAAGCCATGAATGAAAAAGAACCTAGACATCATATTTCAAAAAATTAGCAAAGAAAATTGCCCCAGTATCTTAGATACGGAGGGTTAAGTAGAGCTTAAAAGAATCCACTGACTATCTCCTGAAAGAGATCGCAAAATGAGAACTCTCAGGAATATTATAGTCAAATTCCAGAGCTCCCAGGTCAAGGAGAAAATATTGCAAGCAGCAAGAAAGAAACAATTCAAAATATAGTCAGGATCATACAAGATTTAGCAGATTCCACATTAAAGGAGTGAAGGTCTTGGAATATATTCTAGAATTCAAAGGAACTAGGATTACAAGCAACAATAATCTACCCATCAAAACTCAGTATAATCTCTCAGGGGTGGCGGTGGATATTTAATGAAATAGAAGACTTTCAAGAATTCCTGATGAAAAGACCAGAGATGAATAGAAAAACTGACATCTAAGCAGAAGACTCAAGAGAAGCATATAAAGGTAAACCTGAAAAAGAAATCATAAGGGGCTCATTAAGGTTAAATTGTTTACATTCCTACATGGGAAGATGATACATGTAATTCCTAAGAACTTTATCATTGTTGCAAAATTAAACAGAGTCTGACTAGACAGAGGGCATGAGTGTGAGTTATGTCGAGATGACATTAAAAAAAAACAATGTAGTGGTGAGAAAGAGGTAGGCACTGGGAGAAGAGTGAAGGGAGATATAGAATGGGGCAAATTTAATCACATAAACAAAGTCAAAGAGTTTTTACAGTGGAAGGGAAAATGGCAGGTGGTAATGGCAGGAAAAACTTGAACCTCACTCTTATCTGAATTGGTCGAAAAAAGGAAGAATGTACATGCATACTCAGTTGGGTATAGAAACCTATCCTACCCAATAGGGAGAAAGGAGGAAAAGGGGAGAAGGTGATAAAAGGGAGGACAGATTGAGGTAGCAGTCAGAAGCAAAACAGACTTTTGAGAAGGGACAGGAGAGAGGGAAAGAGGAGGAGAGAGGGAAGGAGGGAGGAAGAGAGGGAGGGAGAGAGAGAGAGAGGGAGGGAGACAGACACAGAGACAGAGACAAAGAGACAGAGAGAAGGTGAGAGATAGAGAGGAGGGAGACAGAGACAGAGAGACACACAGAGACAGAGGATTAAAAGAAAAAAATTGTAATCATAAGTTAGTAATCATAACTGAATGTGAATAGGATGAGCTCATTCATAAAACAGAAGCAGATAGCAAAATAGATTGGAAATCAGAAGTCAATAATATGTTATTTCTAAGAGATACACTTGAAGCAAAAGTCCACATATTGGGTGAAAATGAAGAGCTGGAATAGAATCGACTATGCTTCAGCTGAAATGAAGAGAACAAGGCTAGTAATCATGATCTCAGAAAAAGCAAGAGCAAAAATAAGCCTAGTTGAAAGAGATAATCAAGGATACTACATTTTGCTAAAAGGTACCATAAACAATGAAGTAATACCAAAAGTTCTTATGATAAGTTTCTCTAAAAGAGACCTCATTTCTCAAACATATAGAGAACTGAATCAAATTCATTAAAAATAAGAGCTAGAGAGAAACTATGAATGCTAGAGAGTGAGGCTACTTACTCAGTGCTACAGAGAAAACTATGAATGCAAATTGAAGTATAATTTTCTCAGGGTTTTTTGCAATATGCAAGTATCGAAATAGGTTTTACATGATTTCATGTGTATAATTTGTACAATATTGTTTGCCTTTTCAGTTGGTGGGAGACAGTGGGATGGGGTAGAGAATCTGAAACTCAAAAGTTAAAAGAAAAGAATGTTTCCAATAAATAAATGCTTTAAAAAAAAAAACCCGACTAGAAAGCAACAAGAACAAGGAAAAGGTAAGCACCATGGATTCCGAGTGCAGACTGAAGCACACATTTTTCCTTATTAAAAACAAAAGACAGATAGGTTAAAAAAATACAGTTAATGATTGTGATAGATTTGTGTAAATAAGAAGCACCTGGGTGGCAGCTCATGGGTGTAGTGGCATTTCATTACTTATGACTGTAGATGTGTATTTTGCCACGACTAGAGTTACCCCTGTGGACTGTTAGAGTGAATTGTAGCAGTGTGCTGACTGTGGCCACCACACCATAAAACCCTTCCTCACCCCATAACTGCCAGGGTCAGTGGAGGCCAGCATGAATGATCCAGCTAAAAGAGGCTGGTGGGCTAGGGTCAGGTACTACAGCAGACATCATGCCCCACACTGGAACTAATGCTGGAAAAGACCTCAGAGGAAATTTAACACCACTCCTTATTTTACAGATGGAAAACTGAGGCTGAGAGAGGTCACATGACTACTCCAAGAATCCAGAGTTAAATGTCAGATATAGAATTTGAACTCTGGTTCAGAATGTATGCTCCTTGAGGGAAGGAAATATATTTTTTTAAATATCTTCAGCACATGTGGTGCCTTGTTTAGGGTAGTACTGAACTGGTTTTAGTAGCCTGACATGTACTTACCTGAATTATTGAATTACTCTAAAGGACATATCTATAGTTAAAATACTACATAAAAATCAGCATTCAAAGAAAGTTTAACCATTTAAACAAAGTCAACACTTTTCAGCAAAATATTTGACAGTCTCTCATGAGACAGCTAATTAGTATGGTAGCTAGGGCATGAGATTAGAATCAGAAGGTTTTGAATTCAATTTGAACTCTATGTTCACATATGTATGTATATATTTATGCATATATACATATATACATACATATACACACATTTGTATAGATACAAATAAAATAATTCCAGGGACTATAAGAACACTAACAATTTAAAGGAACCAAGGAAAGCCTTTTCTAAGGTTGGGACTTGAACTGAGCTTTGAAGGAAGGTAGGGATTCTAATAAGATTGAGAGGCATAGAGGAAAAGAATTATAGCCATGTATGATAGAGAGCCTGTACAAAAGCATGGAGGTTGAGGTTGCTAAGTGGCACAGTGGGTAGAGCACTGACCCTGGAGTCAGGAGGATGTGAGTTCAAATATGACTTTAGACACCTACCAGCTGTATGACTCTGGACAAATCACTTAACCCCAGTTGCCTCCCTTCCTCAAGAAACAAACAAACAAACAAAAAACCCACACAACAAAACACAAAAGAAGAAGAACAACAAAAACCAAAAATATGGAGGCAGAAATATATGAAGAACATCATGTCAGACAGTCTGGAACAGAGTATATGTAATTCTGCTACATCATATGAAAATCCATGCCTACTTTTTATAATGAACATTCTTATTCCTGGTCTCCCATCAGTCCTCCAAAGATGACCTTCACAGGGCCACTGTGGACTTCTCCAAATGTTGGAGGTCTTCCTCCAGTTCTTCAGGTCATATTATAATAAACATGAAAGATAACACAATGTGTTGGTTGGAGAGTTGGTTTTAGAGTCAGGAGGAAACTAGGTTCAAACACAGCCTCTGACTCATTCTGGCTGTGTGACTCTGGGCAAATCACTTAACCTCTCAGTGCCTTAGGAAAGTCTCTAACACTAACCTACAAACAGGAGAGGAAAATTCCCTCATTAGTAATTCTCTAGATACATAAAAGCACAAATCTAATTTAAAAAAATAGTAAGCATAATGCAATTTTGAACAACTACAGATAACTCTCAATTTGCTGTTTCCCTCGACAATATGCATATATTATTCTAATTCTGCTATCTAACTTTAATCTCTCCATCTAAGACTTTACATTCTTTACATTTGTCATTTTAATGGCACAATACTATCCCATTAAATGATTAAATCTCAATTTATTTATCCAGTCTCCAATCAGTGGTCATAGGAGTGGTTTTTAAAACTTTTGCTAACAAAGAAAATAAAAATTTTACTATTATAAATATTTTGCATGAATAAGTCTTTAATTCCCTTCTTAGCCTTAGGACATAGTGCCAGCAGTCAGACTGCATGGTCAAAGGGCATGGTTTCTTTTTTTTTTTTATTCCCTAATATATATGTCCAGATTGCCATCCAATCTACAGTCCCATAACAATGTAACAGAATACCTGTTTGCTGGTCTTGTCAACACTGAATTTTATTCTTTATAATTATTTCTGCTGATTTGATGCAATAAGATATTACCTTAAATTGTATGTTTAAGACAATTTGGATTTTCTCCTTTGAAAATTGTAAGTTTAACGTTCTTTTTCCATTCTATCATTAGAAAACAGGTATTACTCTTATAGACTTATTGATGCTCTTCAATAGATTCTGAATGTTGGATTTTTACCAGAGATATTTACCATACTTTTTCACAATTTGTTTTTCTTTTTACTCTAGAAACATTGTTTTTGCCATGCAAAGTCCTTTTCAGTTTTGTAAGATCAATGAATAAAACATTTTTCTTCTTTGAAACTGGTGAACTCCAGTACATCCCTTGTGGAATATTTTTTTAAACTGGAAAAGGATGAATATATCCCAGTTTCAAAGAAGAGAAAAAAAATTATCTATTGGACAAATGGGAGAAATGCTTAGAAACAACTTTGTTTTTGATCATATACAAGGGATGTGCTGGAGTTCAAATAGAAAAGATTTGATATGAGTGTGATGACAGAAGAGGAAAAGTCAAGGATGAGTCTGAATGTAGAAAACTGAGTTATTGGGAGGACATTTCCCTAATTAGAAATAGGAATTTTGGGGGAAGGAATGCATTTAAGGGAAAGATGAGTAGGCAAGTGAAAAGAACATTGACTTTTTAATCACAGAACCTGAGGCTGAATCACATTTAAGGAGGAGGAGGAGAGAAAGGAAAAGAAGAGAAAAAGGAGAGGAAAAAAAAGAGAAAGATAAAAAGAGGAAGATGAAAAGAGGATCCAGGAAAGAGTCTCAGTCATATCTACATCCGGTCAGTAAAAAATAAACCCTAATCTGGAAAAGGAAACTGAGAGACTGGTAAGAAGTGATCAGACAGGTCTGAAGAAAATAATTCTTAAAATGTGGTTCCTTTCCCTAGATCTTAAAAACTTAGTTTTAAAAAAAGGAAAATAAAATTAGTTTGCCATGACCTGTTACAGATGGAGTCAGGATGATCTTTTTTGATCATCATTTACTTTTCTTTAAGTTCTCTCATTTTTTTGACAATAGTCAAAGTCAAGTTTACTGGCATATGGCTTATAAAGTGTAATCTGTGAGTATTTGGAAGGGGATAGGCCAAGAAACCCCAAAAGGGTCACTAAGGGTTGGACACGACTGAAACGACTGAACAACAACAACAACATATAGAAAGAAGTGCTTATGTTCCTGACCCTTTGACCCAATTACTACTACTAGGTTATGCCCCCAAAGTGATCAAAGAAATAAGAAAAGGAGCCATATGTACAAAAATATTTATAGCCGCCCATTAATTTGTGGAATGCCTAAACAAACTATGGCATGTAGATGTAATGGAATATTATTGTACTATAAGAAATAATGAAAGGAACAGTTTCATTGAAACTCTGGGAATATTTATGAAGTGATGCAGAGTGAAGTGATAAAAACCAAAAGAAAAATTTACACAATTACTATAACATTGTAAGGGAAAACAAATTTTAAAGATAAAATTTGTGAGCTTTGACAAGAAAACATGGACTCGGGGTGAAGAATGAGACATACCTTTAGAAAAGACTAATGCAAGGTTCTGTTTTACTTGGCTATGACAATTTATAATAGTTTATTTTCCTTTGTTTTCCCAAAATAATTTCATAGAGGAGCAGTTAGAGAGAAAGAAATTTAGCAATTGGTTTGCCATCGATAGGAAGAAAGCCAACCTATCCTATATACCAAAATATTTATAGCAACACTTTTTTTTGTAATAGCAAAGAACTGGAAACAAATAAATGCTCATAAACTAGGGAACAGCTAAATGCATTGTGTTACATGAATATGATTGAATATTACTATGTTGTAAGAAATGGTGAATCTGACGAATATATAGAATTATGGAAAGACTTAGATAAATTGATACAGAGTGAAGAAAATAGTGACAAAAACCAATATACACAATGATGGTAACATGAATATAAATAGAAAAAATAACCACAAGATAATCAAAAGTGAATGTTAAAAAATTACAAAGAACAAATATGGCTCCAAAGGAGAAATTAGAAGACATCCTTTCTCCATTACGCAGAGGTAGAAGGTCCACAAGTGTGAAATACTACGAATGTTTCCACACTTATTCAATATATTGACCAGTTTTGCTTGTTTTTTTCCTCAGCTGAAAGTAAGATCCCTCTCTCTCTCTCTCTCTCTCTCTCTCTCTCTCTCTCTCTGTCTCTGTCTCTCTCTGTCTCTCCCTCTCTCTCTCTGTTTCTCTCTCTCTCTCTCTCTCTCTCTGTCTCTGTCTCTCTCTCTCTCTCCCCCCCCCCCCCCCCCCATCCTCTCCATCTCCCTCTCCCTCTCATATCTTGTTCCCGGTGGGAGAATTCATTATTTACTTTGTGCATAGTCTGGACAACTCTAATTTGTAGAACTCTCTGCTTTCCTTTTGCTATTTGTTTGGATAAATGGGTTTGCTTGCTATTGACTGAAATATGTGTGCGTGTGTGTGTGTGTGTGTGTGTATGTGTGTGTGTGTGTGTGTGTAACTGTCATTAGATATAAAAAGGTCCAGTCTTTGGATATAAGTTTAAGCACTCCTCTAAAAGACAGCGGCCAGAAGGTGGCTTGAACTAAAGACTACCAGTATTTTGGGAGACAGATGAATATAACTCTAATCCAGAACCTCTTCTTTAAAAAGAAAAAAAAAGTAGGAATTCCTATAGACCCTTCTCCTGCTCCTGTCTATGCAGGAATCAAAGTCTTCCTTGGAGAGTGGAGGACACAGTTCCAAAGATACCTGTATCCCCACGAGATACATTTAGACAAACCCATGCGCATATAACCTACATGGTCTATACACACATTCTACATCCTCATTTTGAAAACGGAGACATCAGCTTTCTCTAATCTTGTGGGATCCTTCCCATTTTCCATGATATTTCAAATTTTCCTGAAGAGTACTAAGTATATTTGCCAGTTGTTTTAGACCCCAAGAATGTACTTCTTTGGCTAGGTGAGTGGAATTCACCAAGGACAGAAAAGAACACTCTTATTAACTTCTCACTTATCTTTGATATCAACCCCATCAGTAATTTTCATTCTCTCATTTCCAGGGTAAAAGCTATTGCCCTTTGCGGGAAATAAAACAACACAAACAAACAAGCAAACAGATATTAATAGGCATTCCTTCTCCCTTTGTTTTCAGTTATCATTATCCCATCCACCCCAATCAATGGTCTTATGTCTTTTTTGATTCTTTCTGCCAACTTAGCTAAACAAATGTTATTGTTGTGGCTGTTGTGCGTTAACTTCCCTCCTAAGTCTCATCTCACTCTGAGATTTAGCATTCCTAACACTATTTGTATAGGATTATGACATACTCCTATTTATTTCTTCTTCCCGGGCCTTGTTTCTGTCATCTGCACATTTCTTTTAAGTATTTAAACTCTTTGCTGTGTTACCTGCAGATCCACATCAGTTTATTCAGGCAAATCCCTTTTTTAAAAAGTATCTTTTCAAAGATCGTTAGTAATGTAATAGGAATCAAATGTGCATTTCTTTTAGTATTTTAGAATCATGACCTATGCATGTTACAGACTCATACACCACACCTTTGCACACGCACACACACATATACACACAGAGATATACACACTAATCTAAAGCACTCCTTTACAAGGCAGCTCAGCATCTCAAAAAGGCACAGACATTCATTAACAAAGGGATGTAAAGGTACACTCTGAACATCATGAAAGCTCACCACATCTTGTGCTTAGAATTCACCCATTGAAAGTATCCTCCAAATGGAGACTGGAGCAATACATGCTATGGTTCTTTTTCATGTTTGATTTTG
>CM053584.1:354441375-354469529 GCA_028627135.1 Pseudochirops cupreus
TACAACCAGACCGTTGTACAATGTGAAAGTATTTGCAGATCCTATACATGATTGCACGCTACCATGGCAGGGTGGGGAAGGGAGGGGAGAAAATCTGAAACTCAAGTGATTGTGGAACTGAATCTTGTAAACTAAAAGTAAACAAACAAGTCATTGAAAAGAAAAGAAAAGAAAAGAAAAGAAAAGAAAAGAAAGTATTCTCCACTCCAGTCTCCCTCTGATTGGATAGCTCCTCCGAGAAGCTCTATTTAAGGAGGGCACCCTGGACAGCACTGTTTCATTCCTCTCCAGGCTGCACTTGGGATTTCACTCTACCACATACCTAGACTGGTCTCTGTTTTTTCCCTTCTCTTCTCACCTTTTCAGCTTCCCTTTTATGTGTTATCTTTCTTTATTAGAATGTAAGCTCTTGGAGGGCAAGGTCTATCCTAATTTTTCTTTTTTTGCTTTTTGGAGGGGAGACCAGGGCATTTGGGGGTAAGTGACTTGCCCAAGGTCACACAGCTAGTAAGTGTTATGTGTCAGGCTGTATTTGAACTCAGGTCCTCCTAACTCCAGGGCTGGTGCTCTATTCACTGCGCCACCTAGCTGCCTCTGACTTTCTACTTATATTTCTATTCTCACTGCCTAACAAAGAGCTTGGGATATACTAAGTCCTTAATAAATGCTAGCTGACTGACTGATGATACTTCTCTGGTCTTTAGTTTTCTCATTTTTAAAAAAGGGAGAGTTAAACTAGATATCCACAATCTTTCAGCATTAATATTCTAAAATTTTATGATAAGGCACTGACGAGGAATAAATATTTGTACCTCTACAGGTGGGCAGAGCAGAAAGGGTGATTATTCAGTATCCTGTGAGCTTGTGTTAGTGACTAGTCACTGAACTGTCAGTTTGGAAGCATTTTCCAAGATGACTTACCTCAGGGTGAACCTTTGATGGAAATCTCCTAATGCCACATAAGACAATTCATTATCCAGCCACTCTAAAGTTCAATCCTGGGGGCAGCTTTCTACCTTGCCCAGCAGGGTCCTGAGTTCTGCCATTTAAGAGTCCAGCCTCTTCTCCATTTGAAAGCTGCAGTCAGGCAGCTTCATCTTCCAAGTCATTTGGAAGTTAAGCATCCATTTCCTGTGACTTTCAACTCATGAACAGAGTTTATGTCCCATTGTGGCCTGTTTACCTTACACCCCTGCTCCCTAAAGCCTAATTCCCTAAAATCACAAAGGGACTTTGCTAATTAAAGATACATTCACTGAAAGCAATCCTTTGCTGATCTAAGGAACAGGTTGTCAGACTAAGGGATGAGTGGGGCTGAAATTATCTTGTGAATAATTGCTCCATCAACTCTTCTTCCCCCTTATTCTGTCATCTGCATAGGGGTTCTTTCCTGGATGTTTGTCCCCCAGATGTTAACATTCCTCAATGTTGACTGAAGTTCCTTGGAAATCCCATGCTCCCCAATTTTTTAATAGGCTTCAATGTTTTCTCCTCCAACCCCAATTTCAATTCCTTTTCCATTTGTGCCTAATAACTGGCAGAGAGAAGTAACAAGGATTGAGGGCCAGAGATTTGAATCAAATTCAAGCCCTGCTAATTATTACTTGTATGAATGTGGTCAAATCATTTTACCTCTCTGGATGCCAGTTTTCTCATCTGTGAAGTGAGGAATTTAGAGTAGGTGACCCTTAAAGCTGACTCAAATACTAAATTTTCCAAGTATAGCTTTAATTTCCAGGAACTACTTACGATCTGTGATAGAACTACTATCTATAGGAGACAGTGCTTCTCTCTCTCCATACATAACATGGGGAGTCCCAGGTCACCTCTTCCTTCCCCTATTCTTAGGCATTAGTTTCCCTAAAAGGAAGCTACTGCCTCTTCCCCCTTTTACCCTGCCTGATTAGCTCTTGATTCTTCTCATCTGCAGCTCCCTGATTACCTAAAGGCACAAAGGCTACTAGGCAGGCAGATGTGGCACATTTCTAAAACCTGCACAAGTCACCTTTTCTTGCCCAGCTGCCAGATGCAGATGAGGAATGTTGTATTCAGATAAGTTTTATTGTATCTTTGTTTCATATGCTTGTTATGTTAGGGCAAAGTAAACTTCCTTTCAATAAATGTTGATTAATTTGTGAATTCTTTAATTCATCCCAACATTGAGCACCAACTCAGAGAATGCTAACATTGCAGCCAGACCTCGAACACAGGCATTATTGGGTGTATATTGACCAAATTTACCAAGACAGATCTCTTTCAACTTTGAGATTCTATGAATAGGCTTGATCTTGAACAGAGGTTCTTAATCTGGGTCCATACATTAAAAACATTAAATATATTTTATTCAATTGATTAAATATTTCCCAATTTCATATAAAAATTAATACTCATTCTTTAAAATTTTGTGATCCAAATTCTCTCCCTCCCTCTCAAGCCTCCACTACCCCCTTGAGAAGTGAAGCAGTATATATATCCTATCATGCAAATAATATTTCCATATTAGCCATGTTGCAAAAGAAAACACACACATATAAACCAAGAAAAAGAAAGAAAGTTCATAAAATGTATGCTCAAATCTTTACTCAGAGCCCATCAGTTCTGTCTTTGGAGGTGGATAACTTTTTTTTTTTCATCATGGGTCCTTTGGAGTTGTCTTGAATTGTCTTGATCAGAGTAGCTAAGTCTTTCATAGTTGATCATCACTATGATATTTCAGTTACTGTGTACGATGTTCTCCTGATTCAGTTCCCTTCACTTTGATGTGTCTTCCCAGGTTTTTCTGAAACCATCTTGCTCATCATTCTTATAGCACAACGGTATTCCATCACAATCATATACCACAACTTCTTCAGTCATTCTTCAATTGATGGACATCCCCTCAATTTCCAATTCTTTGTCAACACAAAAGAGCTGCTATAAATATTTTTGTTCGTAAAGGTCCTTTTCCTTTTTCTTTTACTTCTTTGGGATACAGATCTAGTAGTGGTATTGCTGGGTCAAACAGTATGTGAAATTTTATATTTTCCCTTTGGGTGTACTTACAAGTTATTCTCCAGAATAGTGGAACCAGTTCAGAACTTCATCAACACTGCATTAATCTCTCAATTTTTCCACATTCCCCTCAAGCTTTTATCATTTCCCTTTTCTGTTATATTAGTCAATCTGATAGGTATGAGGCAGTATCTCAGGGTTGTTTTGCTTTGCATTTCTCTAATCAATAGAGACTTAGAGCATTTTTTCATGTGATTATTGATAGCTTTGATTTCTTCTTATGAAAACTGCCTATCGATATCCTTTGACCATTTATCAGTTGGGGAATAGCTCATATTTTCATAAATTTGGTTCTGTTTCATAACACACACATGCACGTGTGTGCATGCATGCACACACACACACACACACACACACACACACACACACACTTGTTTTTCTTCTCATTTTGGCTGCATTGGTTTTGTACAGAAACTTTTAAATTTCGTGGTATCAAAATTATCCATTTTACTTCCCGTAATACTCTCAATCTGTTTTTGCTCATAAACTCTTCTCTTATACATAGATTTGACAATTACCTTCTCTCATGCTCCCCTAATTTACTTATATCATTCTTTATGTCTAAAATGTTTATCTATTTAAATTTTTATTTTGTTACCTATTTTAAACATTATTTTCTTTTAAAATTTTGAGTTCTGGGGCAGCTAGGTGGTGCAGTGAATAGAGCACCAGCTCTGGAGTCAGGAGGACCTGAGGTCAAATCCGGCCTCAGACACTTAACACTTACTAGCTGTGTGATCTTGGGCAAGTCACTTGACCTTAATTGCCCTGCCTTACCCCCTCCAAAAAGACAAAAAAAAATTTTGAGTTCTAGATTATTTTTCTTCCTCCCACCACTCCCCTAAAAACTGAGAAGGCAGACAATATGATACCAATTGTATGTGTGGAATCATGCAAAACACACTTCTGTATTAGCTACATCACAAAATAAAGTGAAAATAATTAAGAAAGTGAGCAAATTATTTTCATTCAGAGTCTATCAGTTCTCTCATTGGAGCTGGATAGCATTTTTTCATCATGAGTCCTTTGGAATTGTTTTGGATCATTGTATGTAGAGTAGCCAAATCTTTCATAGTTGATCATCAAAATATTGCCATATTATGCATAATGATCTCCCAGTTCTCACTTTACTTTGCATCAGTTCTTATAGGTCTTGCCATAGTTTTTAAAACCACTCCCACTAATCATTTCTTAAACTATAATAGTACTTCATCATAATCATATGCCATAACTTCTCCAGCCACTCCCCAACTGATGAGCATCCCCTCAATTTCTAATTCTTTGCCACCACAAAAAGAGCTGCTATATTGTTGCACATATAGGTCCCAAATCATTTAGGCAATTGACTCATTATGTAGATTTAGGTCCCTATCTTTAGGTTGCATTTGCCATGTATATTTTTCCATACTATACCCATCCTGCCTTTTCCTTCTTTGACTGTACCTTGTAAAATTCACAAAGTGACACCCTAGCCCTCTTCAGGATGCCACATTCCTTTTCCATGATGCACTGTTTCTTCTTCATCACTAGATGTGGTCCATTTGGACATATTCAAGTAGCCTTTAATCATTTATAGTACTGTCCCATGAAAAGAAAGAAGGCAAGATAATTAGTATTTATAAAGGGCTTACTATGTACCTGGTAATGCGCTAAACACTGTGGGGTACTTATATAATAAAAGGAGGGAATTTACTGCGCCTTTTAAGGAGTTTACATTCTAATAGGGGAAAACACATGAAGGGGAGCTGAAAGAAGGCAGGAGGGGAGATGGTGCCAGAAGGAGAGATGGTACCTATTTAGGAGGATGGTGCCAAAGTTTGGAAAGTCAAAAGCAGAGTCATCAGAGGAATGAAGGTTGTCCAGTCTGAGCCCTTCTCCAAAACGGAAGCCATGGAAAGAACTCATTAATGGGAATGGGGACCATCAATTGTGGAGGGATGGTAGGTGAGAAGACTGCAGGAGCAGATGAATGCCTCAGAGTGAGGAGGCTCCAAAGCATTGAGGGAAGTTCTAGGGTAATATGGCATCTGGGACATAGTCATAAAGTCCAGCGAGTCAGAAGCAAAACTGGGAGGGAAGTGAATAATGGCTGCCCTGGGCCCCTCCCCAGAATGGAGATACTGAGAGGAAGAAGAAATAAACTTGTCCTCTTTAACCTAAAAGGAGAAAGCAGGAGCAATTGGTCTACATTTCAAGGTGACAAATTTAGGCTTCACTGAAAGCAACATTTCTCTAAAAATGTAAAGTTATCCAAAGTGGAATGGATTGCCTCAGAAAGTTGCTGGTTCCTGCTCACTAAAGATTTTCAAGCAAAATTTGGATGATCGTGACATTGTAGAAGGGATTCTTATTCAGATATGAATTGGATTAAATGACTACTGAAATCTCGTGAATCTTTCTAACATCAGAAGGACCACTCTGAGTGAGTTTCGGGGTCATCTGACTTGTTCTTTCTTCAAGACATGATTTTATCAATGAAAATAAAACTAAAGAAGATGGATTACCATATTTTTTACTGCTATCCCCTAAGGACCACTATGCTATTCCATCTGACTTGCTATTTAAGCTTCCTATATGCAGTGTCTCCTATTAAAATGTGAGCTCCTTTAGAGGATGGTCTGTCTTTCTCCTCTGTTTGTAACTCTGGTACTTAGCACAGTGTTATGCACTGAATAAGAGCTTTTTTATTCATTCATCAATTCATTCATTCACTTAAAAGCACAGAAGAATAGAACCTTGCTGTTTCTGTCCTTTGACATGTTAGCTTTGTGGTTCCACTGGTCTGTAACTATCAATCACCCATAGGCTGGCTAGCACCATGTCCTTTAACAAAGCTCATGGAATCTTGCACTCTCTCCCAGGCCAACCCACCAGAGTAGGGCCCTGGGACAGTAGCTTTATTACCTTCCAGGGAGGCCAGAATAGGAATTATTGCCTTTGCATGGGGATTAGAGCCCAAGCAGAGGCATCCTGAGGGATGTGAATGTGCTTCCTTGCCTAGTGATTTATTAGGGGTGTCTTAGTGTTGGGATGGATATTAAGTAGCATGTCATGATATATTTAGCAACAACTCATGAATGCTACAGAAAAGCAGCATGCAACCTAAAGAAATAGGATTGGCTGAGTCTAAAGAGAGGCTACAAGCCGAGCTGGGAACATAAATTCACCTACCTCTGCTGTGCAGAATTCATGCCAAGTTGTATTTGAACAGGAAGTTATAGTCTATAATTCTAAGAAATCTGATTATACAGTGTGGATTTATCAGGGTGCTAAAAGACTATTTGTCCTACAGCATCATCCCCAGTAGCATGCCTCTTCAACTGAAATCCACAGATTCTTGGAAGAAGAAGGGAAGTCATATGTGACCTATGCTACCCCGAATGTGGCCAAGAATCCTTATTTCATTTCATTTCAGAACATTTCAGAAAAGCGGGTGGCCAGCCTCTTTTTGAAGACCTTGAGTGAAAAAAAGAGAAACCAGCCCCCACTGGAATAGCACGTTCTACTTTTGGATTGTTGTTCATTTTTGAAGAAAGATTGTTCTTCATTTTTGAAGAAGATTGATGACATCACTATGTTGGGGTAAAATAGTGGATGATGGGTGATGTCTTGACTTGAACATCAATCAGATTTAAGTGAGGCAGAGTTGCACAAAATCATCAGCTGCATTTTCTCTTTCAGAGTCATGGAAGTCCAGTGGCAAGACAAAAATAAAGAGAATTGGTGATAGCCCAGAACACAATGAATAACCTTCCTGTTTTTAATATCTGATTCTTACCTGTGGCTCCAAGAAATTGCAGCATACATAGTAGCCAGAGCCCAGTAAAACTGTCTCAGCAGTTGAGCTAAATCAGGTTGATGAAGATATAACCAACAAACTAACTAAGTGAACAAACACACACATGTATATACACACATGTATATATGCATATTGTATGTGTGTATATGCCTATACATACACACATATGTATATATGTATGCATATGTATGTATGTATGTGTGAGTGTGTGTGTGTGAATGACAGGTCTCTTAACCTGTTGATGAGTTAGGGGATGTCTACCCTAAGCATGTGAAGTCTTCCTTGGGTAGAATGGTCAGAAGAGAACAATTTGTTCCTATGGCCATGAAGGTGACTGAACCAGATGCTATGGAACACTTAGAGCTTGGGACTACTTTTAGAGACCCCTAAACAGTAAGAGTTTTCCTTACATCAACCTGAAATCTTCTTTTCTTTAACTTCCACCCGATTCTGCCCTCTGAGGCTCAGAAAATCAAATCTCTTTCTGTTTCCACAGGACAGTCTTTCAAGCCTGGAAGACAGCTGTCATGTTCCTCTTAAATCTCTTCTCTGGGTTAAACATCCCTGGTTCCTTTTGTCAACATATATGTAGCAAGATCACAAGATCCTTCCTTATCAGATAAGATTAAATGATATGGAATATGTTTAACACTTTGCAAACTTTAGAGTGATACATAAATGTCAGTTATTAAAACATTAATGTCATCATCATCATTGTTATCATCCTCATTACCCTCACCTGGACATTTTCCAGTTTTTTAATGTCCTCCTTGATATGTGCCCACAGTAGTAATCATGGTAGTCTGAATATGGCCTGCACAGGGCAGACTACAGTAGTACTATTAGCTACCTAGTCTAGGACGCTTTGTCTCTCTTAAAGCAGCCCAATATTGTATTAGTGCACTTCTGAGCCAGGCTAACATATTCTCTGGTTTATTAATTCTGAAACTCTGTGACTGGCTGTAACTGCAGGAAACCAATACCTTCTTTGCCCTCTGATGCAGGTGTAACACATCTTTCTGTTCCTCACACATGACACTCTATTTTCTTTCTTTATACATTCACACTGACTGTATTTCATGCCTGGAATGAATTCTCTCCTCTCCTCCATTTTAGAAAGTCTATTTTTCCCTTTAAAAGGCAGCTTTAGGCATCATTTTTTACAAAGAAGACTTGCCTGATTTTCCTCCTCTTTCTATGACTGCTAGTGCCATCTCTCTCAAATTACCTTGTATTTAACAATTCTGCATATATGTGTATTTCTATGTATATTTATTAATGTTATAGCATATATTTATCATATATTTATTTATATAATATTGTATTATATCATAATATAATGTGATATAATACTCACATCACATGATGTCACACCATGTTATGTTATGTTATGGTTTGTTATGGTATGTTATGGTATGTTATAGTATGGTATAGTATGGTATATCATATCATATCATATTATACTAAATTGATTATATTAATTCTATTCTATTCTATTATATATTTTACCATCACTTAACTCACTAATTATATAACATAAGCTCCTTTTGAATAGATCGTTTCATTCTTTGTATCTAGATTATCCGACAGTACTTGTATCAGCAAGCACCCTAGCATACCCAGGGTGGCTGCTAGCACAGGTTCTTAGATCTGCTTTTCTAAAGGAAAGCAACTCAAAATGGGTTAACAATCTTACTTTAATCAGTCAAACACATATCATTTACCTAGTTCAGGGGAAAAAGTCAGCATCCTGAACTTCAGAGAGTGCAAACAGAATACAAACACAAGTTACAAGCAGAAGTGACAAGCAGACAAAGAAACAAATCAGCAGACAGGCTTCCAACTCTCTGACCATTACATCCATAACTATTCAGTTACCAGAGAGGAAGCACCAACATCTAGGTTTTTCAAAGCCAGGGGGCTCAACGGCTTCCCAGAGTCTCATCTGGCAAATCATACAACTCTTCTCAAAGTGAGCCCCAAAGCAAAACCTCACATCAGCAGTTTATGTAGCCTTCTCCTGGATTGGGGATTATCACAGCCCTCTTGACCCACTGCCCAATCACAAAGTGATAAGGTGTGGGCATGCCTGAAGAACAAGCCTCCTGCCATAGGCTCCATGTGACCACATTCAGCCTATTAGGGGGCAGAGTGTACTTTCAAATCAGTGAAGATTCTCAGAGCCACTTAAACCACTTGAGCAAAGGGCCTGGGGCAGGGAAGATCTTCAGATTCCCATAACAGTACTGTACACGCAGTAGACAATTAATTAATACTTCTTAAGTAATTGACCAAGCATCTTATTTCCCACAGTTATAATCTCTAGCAGAAAATGGTTTCACTATATTTTACAACCCTTCAATTAAAGTTTATCAATTTATATTGAAATGGCCTTTTCATCTGAATTTAGTTCATCATATTATTCCATGTTTAAATTTCTCATTTCTTTAAGGTCAGTAAAAAAAGGGCAACAAAAACAATTTTGAAAAATTACTTTATGTTTTAATACTATTGGGAAATTATTCTGCTAATCTGATCAAATATGGGTTGGTTTGCCTTATCATGTTTACCTCTGGTTAATAATTATAATATTTTAATTTCTATCACTAACTTCAGTTGTAAAATTTGACATCTGTTACTGTGCTATTTGTCTTTGATCCATTTGTCCTTGTTACTGAACAACAGGAATCCCATTTTCAAGATAACTTGTCAATCTAGTGCATTTATAAGCACATTTTACAACACATTTTAATTCTCAGCTATCTAAGTCATGCTCTTAGGAAATGTACAGCAAGTGTAAAGGACAAATCTTCAGATGAAATCATGAATCTCTAACATCATAGAAGATTCTTTAAAGATTTAACAATAGAAAGAAGTTTGACAATTTCCTTATTATTACTATCAAGCAAAGAATAACATAGGAAGATATTTGCTCACTGTGGATATTTACCCCTGTAATGGTGGCTCTCCAGGGCAGAGATTGCATGAGAGATTCTCTATGAATCTGAGGTTCCCCAAATGTACCCATTTGCAGACGGTGTTGCTCCATCGCATCAAGCCATGTAAAAACATAGATGCAAACTTTCAATATATCAATGTAAAAATCTAACATTACTCAAAGGAGTCATACCTGAGCAGATACAGAGCCAAAGTGAGTGTATCAAAAAGTCTTTTGTATCCATCAGCGTGTGTCTCTTGAATGGGCACTGCAGATGGAAAATTAACTGGGTACAGAATCAATCCAGAAGCAGAGAGATGATTAGATTGGATATCATTTTTGGATACTCCATAATGTTGTTTTCTTTCTTTTGCTTTTTTCAAACAATCCCAAACTTTCCCCAATGACAAAAGCCTATTCTTTTACAACAGTATTTTTCCAGAGAGGCTATATTATGAGGGCATGGCATATCATAGTCTCTAAAAAAATTAAAACTGGGAGTCAACCAAAAAGCAGTGGAGAGACACATCATGCCATGAAGAGTCTACAATACCTGACCAACAAAAACTTGCATGGGAAGAAAGGAAAGAATCATTTATTAAGTGCCTTATTTGTACTAATTACTTTACAAATATTATTTCAGTGGAACCTCACAAAAACCCAGGAAAGTGGGTGCTTTTATGATCTCCATTCTACAGTTGAGGAAACTGAGGCTGACTTGCCTGTAGTCACACATCTAGCAAGTGTCCAAGGCTAGATTTGAATTTAGATCTTCCTGACTCTGGGGTCAGTACTCTGCCCACTGTGATACCTGGCTTCCTCTAGGCAAGAGCAGAACAAAGATGATGGAGAAAAGGAAGTGGCCTGGTCATGTAACAAGAAAGAGTTAATTGTTGGGTCCCCTGAGTACTCCTTTGGTAACCTTGCAATAGGAAGATATTTACGGAAAGGCCTACACAATTCTAAATGAATACCCTGGGGAGGATTTACAGAAGTGCTTGGACAAGAAAGTCCTATAGATTCTAGTGTCCTCCCTTCAAAATCACCCTGGTACCCACATCAGGGAGACTACAGGTCCATTAAAACATTAAAACCAATTACCAGCTATCTGGCTGAAGTTGGAATAGCAACAGATGGAGACCTTCTGCTTAGTCATTCCCATTTATACAAGTTTTATGGAAAGAATCCTGTTCCATATCCTCTATGCTGGCATACATTCCTTCCTGGTGAGGCAAAAGGGAAAGGAAACTCTTTTTCCTCCTTCTCACAATTTCGGCCAGACCATGGGAGACAATTTGTTACAATGGACAAAGTTTAAGACCCTTAAGTATATGGTAACAGGCATCGATCTTGCCATCACTCTGGTGCAAGCCATCTTCACCCTGTGCCTGCTGCTGGATCTGCCTGCCTCATTCTCTCTACACTCCAATACATCGTCCCTTCAGCCACAAAAGTGATTTTCCTAAAGCTCAGGTCAGAGAATGTCACTTACCTACTCAGTAGGGCTCCCTATCTCTTCTAGGACCAAATATAAGATCTCAGGTTTAACAATGAAAGCCCTTCATAAAGTAGGCTCTTTCCAATCTTCTTACTCTTTATACCCCACCATGTACTCTTCCATGGATGAGAAACTCCATCTGTTGTCTTATGCCATTTTTTCTGGCTGTCCCCCATGCCTGGAATCCTTTCCCTTCTTTTCTCTCCCAACTGGCTTCCCCAGCTTCCTTCAGATTCCAACTAAAATCTCATCTCTTACTGGAAGACTTTCAATCAGTCAATCAATATTAAGCACCCACTATGTTCCAGGCAGGTATTATGCTAAACCTTTCCCAGCCCCTCTCAGATCTAGTGCCTTTCTTCTCTTTATTTTCTCTTGTTTATCCTGTATATCGCTTGCTTGTCCATAGTTGCTTGTTGTCTCCTCCTTCAGAGTGTTAGCTCCTCAAGGAGAGAGATTATCTTTTGCCTCTTTTTGTACCCTTTTTGTGCCCTTAGTATAGTGTCTGACATATGGTAGGTGCTTCACAAATGTTTTTTCTTTAATAAATGTTTATGATGTTTAACGAATGACTGACAAATTATAACCTCTCAGTGTCTCAGTTTTTTCACCTATAAAATTAAGTAAATATTATCTGACTACCTACTTTCCAATCTTGTGTGGCGAAGTGTTTTGCAATTGGCAAACTGTTATAGAAATATGAATAGTTACTATTATTAACAGCCTCATTTATCAGAGATAAACTCCAAGGGAGAATCACTGGCTTCCTAGCTGAGTTCTACAGAGGGAAAGTGTCCTTAAGCTGTAGGTAGTAGTTAAAGGTCCAATGTGCAAAGGGCACCCCCTACTCCCTTTTGGTGTTATTTTCTCAAAGGTACCCCGTATCTTCTGCCTATTCTATCAACACTCAGGATCCCCCTTCCCTACAAAACCCCAGGTATGTCTGTCATCCTAGAGAGCTTTCCATGTTCCAGAGCCAAGAGTGGGGAACCTGTGTGCTGGAGCTGCATGTGACCCTTAGATCCTAAAATGTATACCTTTAACTGAATCCAAACATGTTCTGCGAAGTCAAAGGGCTGCACTTGAAGATATAGAGAGCCACATGTGACCTCAAAGCCACAGCTTATCCACCCCTGCCAGACCATTCAGGACTCTCTAACACTCATGAATAGGAATTCATTTTGTTTTCCCATTCAATCAAAGCCATGGCTAGATAATCTAACTCCATCTCTTTTCAAAAAAACTTTTTCTTTTTGTTTTCACAAAGGACTTTAGTGCTTAAACCCAAAGGAATCTCTCTTGAGGTTGGAATTTCTGGCTCTTTGGTAGGTCAGAAGAAGCAATAATTATGACCTGTGGGTAAAGAGGAAAGCCCCCTCACAAGCAAACCACAGAAGGCAGCGTGATATAATGAAACTTGTTACTGATGAGCAGGTAAGCCTAATAGCCTTAGGAATGGAAACACCATATTACCATGTCCTCCCCACCATACGTCCCCCAAATACCCATAACTGATCTTACTTTCAGCCCAGCTGTTATAGCCATCATCCTAGGAAGCAGCCCTTACGGCGCTGCAAACTGGCAACTGCTTCTCTAGATGCTAAAGCACCCACCTCTTCAGCAAACACAACTACTAAAGATCCAGATAAGAAATTTTTTGACATCAAAGTCTGTGGCAAATACTTCCACTTCATAAATAGATATGCTTTCATCAGTGGAAATGATTTTAAAGAAGGTACATTAACATCTCCTTTAACACAGCACATTAAGGACCATGAGACCTTTCCATCTGACTTGTAGATGAAACCTTCTATATGTGTTTTCCCTAGTCCTACTCCCACCCCAATTAGAATGTGAGAGAAGAGGGTGTTTCCACTTTTCTGTTGGCTGTTGTTGTTTATCCTTCATTTTCAAAAAGGATCAATGACATCATGGGAGATGTCTTGTCTTGCTTATGAATTGGATTGTATTTGTAGAACATAACACAGTGCTTTATACATAGTCATCATTTAATAAATGTCTTCTTCATCCATTCATCTAATCACCCATCTATCCACCCATCCATCCATCCATTCATCCATCCATTCATTTTGAGTTAAAGGACTTAGATGTGTGGTCAAATCATTTTCCCTCTCTGGGTCTCAGTTTTCTTTTGTACAAAATGAATAGGGAGTACTAATGTCTTCAGTCCCTTCTTGTTTGTAATTCTATGCCTGTTGGTTCTGTTTATGTCTGGGGCTAATGCTACCCTAGAATGTATTCAGACACTGCATAGCCTCTTTTCCAGTGTGAAAGAGATAGTGTTCTTATAGCACCAATAAAATATTTACAGCACTCATGATCACTATAAATATACCCGCATAGTGCTCAATCACAATAACAGACTCTCCATATAGAAGACAGAAGCAAAACATTTATTCAGACACCAGAAAACCAGATCCCAATACCAGGAAACTGAATCCATCATAGCAACATAGAAGTTAATGAACCACAATGTAGCATCTTTTAGGCTTCCCACAAACCAACACAACACCAATATTTACTCACAAGTCTTATCTGTCTCCCTTGAAAGCGTCCTCTCCTCCCAACCAGCTAGTTTGCTCTGAACTCCCAGCTTCCTGTGGGTTCTGCTCCACCCTTCATCAAACTCCTCCTACCACAGGCTCCACGTGATTACATTCATCCTCCTAGAGGAAAGAACATATTTTCAAAACAGGGAAGATCTTCAAATTCCCATTCCCATTACAGTTCTCTGTCCCCATTCATGTAGACCTGCTGAGGACTTTTCACTAAAGACATGAACAAGAGTCCATTTGATAACCTGTGAGCTAGAGAACTATCTATGTTCCTTGAGAAGAGTTAAGCCAAATTGTAGCTAGCAAAACCTTTCCACCCTGGACTTGAGCCTGATATTGTCTCAAGCAACTGAAACTTCCACCAGTCTTGTCTGTATGAGCTGAACATTCCCATTGGTCTTTTCTACTTGGCTGGATGGGTTATATTCTATCCACATCCCTGAAGATACAAGACTGGAATCTAGTCTATTTGCCAAAGGACTCTGCCCCATCCCACCCACCCAGTAGGATTTTTTTTTAGTTTAGCCCAAAGGAAAAGCCAATCATTGTTCCTGACTTGGCTAATTGGAGACAGTCTGGCCACAAACACCCCTCTTTGTGCATTTCCGCTCTTGGACAAGTTGAGGCATCCTGCAGAGGGGCTGCTGGATAGCAGCCATGGGTGGGGTACCCAAGGACAATAATTGCCTTGCCGTCTGACATTCCGCCCCAGTGGAATGCTCCATGGAACAATGGAAATAGACGTGGGTGCTGCAGCCTGCTGTCTTTGGGAAACTTTGGGTTGCTTCCCCAAACCAAGAACTCATATTTTTAAAAAAAATTATTGATATATTTTGTTTTGACACCAGCAGTACTTTCCAACACTCTTCTCCCAAACTCTCATACAAAGTATATTTCCAGAAACCATCTAATGGGATGATTTTTTTGCCAGATTATGCCAACAACTGATAGTACTGTACATGTTACTTTCCCCAAAGGCTCTTATATGAAATGGGATCAAATGTAATGCTGGCACCTTTGTTTTGTGTTTCCTAGAATGTCTCATTGTCTGTGCAGGTGATCCAAGTTTACTTACATCTTGTAGATGGCCACCCTCCTACTGGGGTCTGGGAGAAGGATGAACCTTTTTTGCCAGATGAGCTGGTTCCTTTTTTTCTTCCTCAGAAGAGGGCAGTGTGGTAAAATGCTTTCTTTGTGCTACAATTCTACAGTAGCTTGCATTCTTACTCCCAAAGGAGTCAAGTCCCAGACATGATTTCATCTATCTTCTTGAATGTTGTTATTCAGTCATTTTCAGTCCTGTCTGACTCTTGATGACCCCATTTGGAGTTTTCTTGGCAAAAATACTAGAGTGGTTTGCCATTTCCTTCTCCAATTCATTTTACAGATGAGAAAACTGAGACTAACAGGGTTAAGTGACATGTCCAGGGTCACACAGCTAGTAAATGTCTGAGATTGGATTTGAACTCAGGAAGATGAATCTCCTGATTCCACACTCAGGACTCTATCAACTACGCCACCATTTTCTTGAAGAATCTAGGGCATGAGGACCTTCCTTTTCCATTATTTTTTCAAAGGAGAGAAAATGTATGCCATCAAAATAAGAGACGGATTTTTTCAGGACCACACTCTGTTGAAAGAATGGGATTAAGAACGGAGTTTGGGGTGAGGAAAAGTGTTCAGGTTATGCAATCAGAAGAGATGTAGGTTCAAATTCTGCCTTGGAAATTTTTTCATGATGGGCAAGTTTCTGAATCTCAGCATCTCCCTCTGTAAAATGGGAATAGTAGCACTGTATTTCAACCAGTTGTTGTGAGACTTGACTGGGTTAATGAACGTAAAGTACTTTGAAAACTTTACACTGATACATAAATGTCAGCTTTTCTTATTCTCTCTCTTTCTGTCTGTCTCTCTGAAGACCTCTTGTCAGGTAGTACTGATGCCTCTTCTTCCTATCCACTTTTACTTCCTGGTAAAAGTGGACACAAGGCAGATTTAATGAATGAACAAAATAATTGCTCAATTTGGTAATTGATGTTTTCATTTCCAGACCTAAGGATGACTTCTCTGAGGCCTGCCAGGGCAAAGTAGGAGTGGCAGGATTATAATGAAGATAAACTGGAGTTTGCAGAGACTGTCCTTTCTCTTCCCTCCCTGAATTTCATTCTGAATTCTTAAGAGTCTAGTCATTTTGTACTTAGAGATGAAACATAAGGGAAATAAGATGATGTGGTAAAAAGGACAAGAAACTGGCATCCTAGGGGAGAAGATGGCAGAAAGCCATTTGTCGAAGGTACGAGAGTGTGGTTTAGATCTAGGCAAGACCTTAGAGGTCATCTAGTCCAGTCTCCTAATTTTTACAGATTTGTAGAATGAGAAAACTGACTCACTCCAGGTCAGTTAGGGAGTAGCTCAAATTTATAAAGTATTTTAAAGTATATATACATATACATACATATACATAACACATGCAAACACATAGGTGTATATATGTGTGTGTGTATGTATGTATATATCTAATAATTTCATTTTCACAATAATCCACAAAATGAGTTATATCTTTTTATTCCCTCCCCCGAAAAAGGCTGAATGACATGACTGGAGTTACATAGCTAATATATGTCTGAGCCAGGATTTGAAGTCAGGTTTTCTACTTTACCACTTAGCTCCCTACTAAGCAGGAAGCGGAGAAGGGAATCAACATTTATATAGCACCTTTTAAATGCTAAGCACTTTTACACATTTTATCTCATTTTATCTTCACAACGACCTTGCAAGTTGGGTGCTGTTATAATCTCCATTGAAACTGAGGCAGAGGTTAAGTGACTTGCCCAGGGTCACATGACTAGTAAGTATATGAATCTGGATCTGAGCTCAGATCTTCCTGACTTCAGGATTAGCACTCTAAGCATTGTATCACATAGCTGCCTGAGGATAGAGATTATTTTAGGCAAAGGAGAGGAGTGAGCGCATTCCAGGCCTGGGAGTGAGTGCATTCCAGGTCAGTGAAAAGTCAAGAAGATGGGCAATGGAGTGTTATGTATGAGGAACATAAAAGCAAGTTTGGCTTGCATAAGTGGAAGTAATGTGCAATAAACCTGGAAATGAAAGTTAAGTTGAATTGTTAAGGTTTCTAAAATCTAAAAAGAGGAGTTTATATTTAATCCTAGAGAAATAGGAAAGCAGTGGAATTTATTGGTGAGTGATGTGATCAGATCTTCAACCTCTCACCTTTACAGATTCCTATCCTACTGCTAGTAAAAGTACCCAACCCTTGGATACCCTGAAACAAGAACAACAACAGTAGCAGCAGAAGCAGCAGCAACAACAATAAACCAGCTTAACCAGACCTTGTCACACTCTTAAGCTACCCTCCTCTGCCTCTTCTTTTTTCCTTAGGCAAACTCCTAGAAAAAGTTATTTACATACATTGCCTCCTCTTTTTCTCTTCCACATTCCCCAACCCTTTGACATCTGGTTCTCAGTCTCTTCACTCAAATGAAACTGCTCTTTTCTAAAGATACAAATAATTTTAAATTGTCATATATAATGGTCTTTTCTTATTCCTCATTCTTTTCAATCCACCTTCTGCATTTGACATGGGTCATCCTTTTTTGGATATTTTTTTCTCTACTATTTTTTCTGCTACCTAACCACTCTTTAATCTGCTTGGCTACCTTGTCATCCATATCCATCCATCATGCCCCCCCAAACTGTAGATATTCCTCAAAGCATTCTCTCTCTCTCTCTCTCTCTCTCTCTCTCTCTCTCTCTCTCTCTCTCACACACACACACACACACACACACACACACACACACACACACACACACACACACTCGGTGAACTTATCAGCTCTCATTGTTTTGATGACCATTTCCATGAAGGTGAATGTCTGTCCTGTATCACCAGTTGCCTTTAGACATTTCAAAGTATGTGTCCGTGGAGGGATGTCAAACTCAATATGTATGAAACAGGACTCATCACCCCCAAAGCACTCCTCTTCTGAACCATCCTATTTTTTTGTGAAGGCAACACTATTCTTCTAGTCCCCTAGTCCATAATATTGATGGTGTCCTCAACTCATCATACTCCCTCACTCCACATGTCTGAATAGATGCACTTCTTCCTCCATAACATCTCTCACATCTGACTTCTTTACACAGCTACTGACTTTGTCCAATCCCCCTTTACCTCTAATCCAGGTGATTACATGTAGCCTCCTAATTGGTATCTCTGCCTTAAGTCTCTCTCTATTCTAGTCCATCTTCCATGCTGTTGCTAAAATGGCTTTCCTCAAGCACAGGTCTTACCTTGTCACTTCTCAATCCCATTCAGTGACTCTCTATTACCTCTAGGATCAAATATAAACTCCTTTGTTTAGCTTTTAACACCCTTCAACACCTGCCCTCAATTTACTGTTGGAGCTTCATTGTATAATTTTCCCTTTTTCATACCTTGGGATCCAACCAAAATGGCTTACTTTCTGTTCCTTGTAGCCAACATCTCCCTTTCTACGTCACTCACGTCTGGTCCACACTACCTCAAATAATCCCTCTCTTCCTTCAAGACATGGCTGAAGCACTACCCTGTCCAGCTGGCTTCCCTGATGCCTTCAGCTGCTGCCCATTGCCCTTCTTGAATTATCTCATATCAAACTGGTTTGTATTTATTACTATATCCTGTCTGTCTTCATTCTGTATATATTCAAGTACATATTTATTATCTCACTCTGTTAGAATGTAGGGTCCTTGAGAAGAGGGATTGTTTCATTCATTGTATTTTCACCTACCAGTGCCTAGTGTAGTGCCAAGAATACAGAACATACTTAATAAATACTTGTTGATTGACTGATTGATTGGGGAAGGACTTGAAACCTTATCCTCTTCAGTCCAAACATATTGTCTATACCACTACCCTATAGCCAATTTTTTAAAAAGTGTTAACAAAAAGAAAAAAAAAACCTAGAGGAAGGCCACCAAAACATTGGCTAATACTTTCTACGAAGATCTATGGGAGAATTTTGTATAGAAGGAGAAAATACTGACATGCATTGATGGAGGAAAGGTTCACACTCCATCAACTAAGGTATTGAACTACCAAATCAGGGCTGATAAAAAGGAAAAATGACGATATGCCCCTTAGAGAATCTGAGAAGATACAAATGGGGTGGTAGAGAGAGAGGGTCAATTGGTAAGGCAAGAACTGGGGCTTTGGGAGGAAATTCAGAATATGATAAATTTCTGTCTCTTTTTACAAAAAGAAAAAATCATTCCTTTAGAAGTATCTAGAAACTGTTTTTTAATAAGTATTTACATGGAAAAATAAAGCAGTGTTTCACTCTGGGAGACAGGAGAAGTTTGGAGAGACAGATGAGCCTACATTTTCCGGTGGCTGTGCGGCTGCTAATTAATTGCAAATTAAATGTCAGAATTGTTCACGGCCCATACCATGACAGTGAGTAACATATTATTTGGGCTGTAAAAATTCCATGTCTTGGTAATTAATACAGCATTTGGCATTTATACAGTATCTTTCATCTGAAGCCATCAAAGCTCTCTGTGGACCTGGTCCCATTAATGCTCATGACCAGTTAATGAGGAAGACAGGAGGCAGACTGAATTCTTACCCTTTCAGAGGTGGAGAAAAAGATGCAGGAGAATTGCCCTTAGCTCCTTATTGAAGAGCTACATCTATAACACCCAGATGCCTATATAAAGAGGAAAGAATTCAGTCACCTGAATATTTGATCCATGTGACAATAAACATCCAGCCATTTGGGAACATCTGGAAGATTGACTGAATGCTCCACTATTCACCCAGATGTTTGGCATCAAATAGATATTTGGCAGAGTGAAAAAAAATTGGCTATGTTTTGCTTGATTTGGGGGCGGGGCAGGGGTAGGATTAAATTGTTTGTGTTAAATTAGCAGAGATGTAGTCAGGTGAATCAGGGACAGAAGAAGGAATGGAATGAAATGAGATCAAGTTTCTACAGCTATGCATTGCTCTACCCTTAGTGCTCCATATTGAACAATGCACTACATTTTGCTTCTAGTTAATTTCTTCTTTGTGATGTTGGGTCATCATCTTGATTCCTTGCCTTTCCATTTGGATCTATGTAAAGTAGGGGTAAATAAATGTGTGGTCTCGCTTTTTGTAATGTGAAAAATGTTTGAAGTGAAGGCAGACCTGGACAAGGCAAAGTCTTTTGGGAAACTCATTTTGTTTTCCTTGTGACTAAGACCTAGGAATGTGAAGAAGACATTATAGAAGTAGCTAAATCTTGCCTCTCCCCCAGCCCTCAGCTTACTTCTTTGCCTTCAGGAATTAACAGAGACAAAGTACAGTGGAGCCTCTTCCCCATCAGGCTTTCTCCGTCTGTGTTTTCCCATGTGCTTTTGCCTTTTTTTCCCCTTCTCTCAGCTCTCCCTAAGGGCCCACTGATGGTTTTAACATAGCAGCATCCACCTTCCTTCTTTCCTCCAGTGATTTGGTCCTTTTTTCCCCCTCCAGTATCATAGGAAGTCAACAATGGTGCTCAATTTTTCATCAGATCCCCTTCCTGTGAGCATTGGGCCTATTAAGGAGAAGCTTATAAATCATTAAAATTTAAAGAAAATTGGACTGTGCTCACACATAGCATGGGGCCACACTCTATGAATGCCTAGGGTCAGTACTTAACAAATATGTGCTATGTTGAATGTAAATGACTTCATTTGGATCAGTTGGGAAGGACCATGGAGACATCCAGTGCCCTTATTTTATAGATGAAGCGACTAAGAACTGGAGTGAGGAAATGCCTTGTTTACCTTTAATTAGTAGAAAATTTTAAGGAGGTACAAAAAGTCAGACATCAAGGGAGACTGGTTATGATAGTTTTACATTATCTTTCTTCCTTTGTCTGATTATGAAATTCATTGCTATTTTCTCCCTCCTGACTTTATAACCAATATGTGTTCTTCTTGACCACAGTTTCTAACAAAGAATGGGGTTGTTAGATAATAACACAGATTATTAATATACATACAATACAGGGAAGGTGGTAGATAGAGGTGAAAATGGCAAACCACTCAAGTATCTTTGCCAAGAAAATGCCAAATGGGGTTATGAAGAGTCAAACAGAACTAAAACAACTCAACAATAATAATAACCATACTGTTGTGTTGGGATGCAACAGAAGGCACAAAACAGCCCTTGTTCTCAAAGAGCTCACGATCTGCTAAGGGAGACAACATGCAAAAAAAACCAAAACAACCCACACTCAATGTACACAAGATACATGAAGATAAATTGGGTATAATCTCAGAGGGTAGATTAAGGAGACCCGAGGCAGAAAGCTTTCTTTTAAGACCCAGACTAGGCCCAGCAGCACCTCTTAAGTACCAAGTGTTTTTCCACTACACAGGCTGCTCTTCTGTGTTGTTGGGGACACTTCATTTCTGATTTTCACCTTAAAGAAGTCTCATTTGCAGGCTACCTGTTGTCGCTATCCTCAGTGTTCCCTTTTTGGTCTGATTTTTGTGAGAGTGCATGTAGCTTGGCCAATACCCAGTAAAATCACATAACTCCAGACAACACAGCTTGAAACAAGACAATTCAACCAAGTTCATTCCCTATTCCATGTGTTGTACAAATAGTCTTTCAGGCACACTCTCTCCTAAAATACTTTCTGAAGTAAAATAATAGCCACAGAATTAAGCAGTAAGTGATAGCAGATGGTGAGAGGTATAGACAAAATTGAGAAGATGGTTTGCATTGCTGTTGGAGTGAAGACAATGAGCAAGGTGGAGACAAGTTTCAGATGGCAGGAGCCATCTGGAGGTTTGCTTCCAGAGCCTAGTGCTACGTATGTTAAACAGGGAATGCCAGGATTGAAAGGTAGAAGACAAAGAAAAGACTCACAAAGATATTATGCACTTAGAAAATATTAGGGTCTCTAAGAAGTACTTTTTTTTTCTTTTGAAACAAAAAAGAAAATTTTGACCTTGACCTTTACATGACTAGACTGTGAAGGTTTTTTTTTTTAAAATATGATTAAGTTATTGGAGGTAGGAATCTCTTTCTTTGCCTCTTGGGAACACTTGGGATAGGTTCTAGCTTTAGGAGTAACTACCACCCAAGCAGTCTTAACTGGGTTTGACTGGGGGTGAGGGGCAGCTATAAAAAGACTTTTCTTCCTTTTGCTCCTAGGTCCCAATCCTTCTACCTCTGTACACAAAAATAATATGTAAACTGATGTTATCTTGTCTTATACTGTGTTCATTTATTAGAAGATCTGCAATATCCAGGGAAGCAAGAAGTCTGGAGCATTAATTACCAATTGTGTGAATTTGGGCAAATTCTTTCCCTTCTCTGGACTCTGATTTATTCATTTATAAAATGGGAGGGGGGTAGTTAGCCTGGATGATCTTCTAAAGCCAGTTCCATTTCTGTAATCCTCAAACAGAACCATAGTCTCATCAATTTGGATGTTCCCACCAATGATCTCAGATCACAATGCATCTATGCCAGCCATTCCTGTACCAATCTTGATCATGTTTTTCCATCAATTCTTCACAAGTAATACATTCAAGATATTGGAAGCCTTCTCCAGTTTCTCCTGACATCATAAGGATGCCACAGAGCATTCTGGCTTTCTACCTGTCATCCTTTGTGTTCACTCCACGACCAGTAGATCTTGTCTGCATAATATACAATAAAAGGATGGCATCTCATAATCCCATTCTTCTTTGAAGTTTCTCATTGGTTATATATCACCATTTGTCCACACCCACCATGGGCCTTTCCCCTGATACTTGTTTAATAATTATTTTTAATTAGAGAGAGTATTATCTTCTCATAGTCTCATAGTCATGCATTAGCACCAATAGAATGTTGGCATAAGAAAGACAGGCCTTTGTTTCCAGGAGAAGCTTGAGTTTATTTCAAAAAAAAAAAAAAAAAAGCTTTGTCATTCCCTGCAAAGTAATCCAGCCAGCTTTCTTCTTCTAATCCGACTTTGGGTATGGTTCATTGTCTAACTGCACTGTCTGTCCCAGAAATTCATATTAAGAGGGAGCTCTATAGGCTTATTGACTATACTTGTAATATGAGTTGGCTTGGGGGTTTTCTAGTGAGAAGCTTCATCTTCCAATTAAGAACAGCACTTTTTCTACAACAGACAGTCTTAGAATGATACCTAGTACCTAGCGAAGTTAAATGATTTGCCTAGGGCAATATGGATATATGGGACTTGAAATTGGGTATCCTTCACTCTAAGGCCAGTTTTTAATGCATTACACCACAGTGGGAATGCTTATTATGAGTATTGCAATAAAAGATCATTGAATACCGTGGAAAACCCAGTTCCCCTACCTCCTTTCTTTTACCTTTCCCTGGAAATTTTTGTCTTCATTTAGTTGTAGCTTTCTTCTTTCTCTTGGTTTCATTTGAAGATAGAATATGAAAATTGGTAGGATTCAGCTCATTCAGAAGAACCTCTATTTACTAACCACTGGAAAAGTTTTTCATTTAGAGCAGGGGTTCTCAACCTTCCTAGTGCCACGACTCTTTAATATAGTTCCTCATGTTGTAGTGACCTCCAACCACAAAATTATTTTCATTGCTACTTCATAACTGTAATTTTACTACTATTATGAATCGTAATGTAAATATCTGATATGCAGGATATCTTTTCAATGTTACAAATTGAACGTAACCCCCAGGTTGAGAACTGCTGATTTAGAGTAAGAATAACCAAGTTAAGTAGTCTAAAACTTGTGAGATTCTCAGTATCCTTGGCCTTCCTTTTTATGACTCTGCCAACATCACTGAAGAAGCAGAGGGAGCTGCAGAGGACTGAGGATCACTTGATTTTTTTTTTCTTTCATGGGTTCCTATGTCAAAGAATAAATTCCTATGGGACCAACTAACCACTGATGAGCGTTTTCATACTTTGCCAAGCTGGTCCTCTGGAAGCAAATAAACAGTCTGTTGCTAGGTCCAGACTCAAAGACTTATCAACATGATAGAAATTACAACAGTTTATGTTTTTCTGGCATAGAATCTGAGAACCCAGGGTCATCTCTACTCCATGATGAGGCATTGGAGACATTGTGGAGGCAGTCTCAAGAATTCTACAGGGTGTCCCAAAAGTCTTAGTGTAGCTTTAAACTTTAATAGCTTAAAGCTATTAAATTGATTAGGACTAAATAAATTTATTTATATCCTATAAAATCTTATATAATCTTATATTTATTATATAAATAGAATATATTATATAAATATGTTATAATATGTTTATATTAAATTTATTAATGATATTATTTGAGCTTTTATACCTTAGATCTACACTAAAACTTTTGGAAAATCCTGCATTAAAGCCAATTCAATTAAACAAGATGGGAAGGGATTAATTGGAGTACCAGAGTGATTCATATACTTAAAGCCTTATTCCTTCTCACCTAGAACTAGAGAAAAGGGAGGGGTGGGTAGGAATGGAATGGCAGCTAATCTATTACTATGACTATAGCCATACCAACATACCAATGAAAGAGCTGCTATGAGGATCAAATGTGATCATGTAGGTAAAGGGCTTTTTAAACTAGAAAGAACAATCAGGGAGAACTCATAGTGAGAACAGGCTGTTAACAGTCATTAGTTGTAAGGGCTCCAAGCCAAATGACACTCTACATAAGTCAATTCTAGATAGAGTAAGGACTATGAAGCATGGACTATTGTGTAGGCTAGGATCTAGTTTGGAAAAATAACCAAACAAAGAAGGGAAAATTCATGGAAACAGTTGGAAATAGTGAGAACCAACTAACCCGCCATTTTAATTTTCTCCTTTCTCATTCAGCAAATGGATTTAATTTTCTCCTTTCTCATTCAGCAAAATACACAGTACACAGTCATTGCTCCATACAGACATGAGTGGAAGGACAGATAAATAAATAAATGAGAAAACAAATAAACGAATGAATGAATGAATAGATAGATAAATAGATGAATAGATAGATACATAAACAAATCAATGAGCAAACAAACAAGTGAATAAGTAAACAGATACATAAATCAATAAAAATCTAGTTGAGGCACATTACAAATTCACAAGCGTCTAAGGTCCCAAGGGTTAAATAATAATTATGACAATAGTTTACAACTGTATTCTTGACTAATATTTTCAAAGACCCTTACATACATTCTCTCAAGAACTCTGTGAGGCTGAGAGTGCATTTATAATTACTCTCATTTTTCAGATGAAAAAATTGAAATTCATTGAGATAAAGTGAATTGTCTAGGGTTGTGCAACACAGAGTTAGTGGCCAAGTCGGAATAGAAGCCTGGTCCTTCTGATTTCAACTCCAGTGTTCTCCCCACTATAAAGCAGAGAAATCCAGGCAAAGAAATCAGTCTAGAATAAGGAGTAGGGACTTGACTAAAAGTGGAGTGGTGGCTTGTGAACTTGTTATTTTTCTCTTTCAGGTTATTAACACTCCCTTTAGTCAAATATCCTACTTCACTGATACTGGAACACGTCAGAACTTCTAAAAGGAGTGGTATGGACCAATTTAAAATAAATGTTCTTACAGTGTGTCTTAAAAAGAAATGCACTTCATGGAATGCCAACACAACTTCACATGGATTTCAATATGATGCAATGACTATTTTGCTCTATGACTTTTTTTCCTGAAACCTAACTATGCAAGGTCTTAGCATCATAATTTATGGAACAGTTCTCACTAGTCTCCAAGTCAGAAGGCCTGAGTTCTAATTCCAGATTTGCTGTGGGATGACTTAGGCGTAATACCTGAGGGGATCCCCAAACTCATAGAATGGGTCTCCCAAGGAATGGCTACCCTAGATTTAAAGAAATAGTTTACATCTGGGTCTACACCTCCCCAAATATTTAATGATAGCCTGAGGACACAATTAGTTCCAAATTAACTAGTTTAATTTGGATGAAACATATAGCATAGTTAGAAGATTTTGTGCCATGAAGTCACCAAAGAAGACTGAAACCATGATTGCCAAGCTAAGAGGTCTAGACTTGATTTCATAAGCAATAGGGAGCCTCAAGTGACATGTTTGAGTAGCGGAAGGGTGTGGTTACACCTGTGCATTAGGAAGATTAAGCTTGCAGATATATGTAAGTTAGATGAGGAATGGGAGAGACTAGAGACTGGAGTGACTTCAGCAATAAACTTAGAAGTAAATCATGAGAGTATATACAAGGGTGAGGCTGGCAAGAATGGAAAGCAGAGGAAGCAGTCATTCTATAAAGCAATCTGGAATTATTCATACAAAGTTACTAAACTGTGCATACCCTTTGTCCTAGCTATACTACTATTAAGCACTATTCACACCTACCTCATCAGGTTGTTGGAAGGATCAAATGAGATAATACTTGGAAAAAGTACTTAGCACAGTGCCTGGCACACAGGTACTTAATAAATGCTTATTCCCTTTCCTTCCCTATTAGGCTTAGAATTCAAAGAAAGAGGTAGAAGATCTACATGTACAAAATACGTATCAGTTCTTTTCACGGTAGCCAAAAATCTGAAACTAAGGGGGTGTCATCTTATTGAGAAATGACTAAACAAATTGAGGTTTATGAATGCAATAGAATATTATCATGCAATAAGAAATAAGGAAATTGATAATGTCACATGAACTGGGACCATCTTTATGACAGCAGGAAAAGGCATCCTCCAGTGGCATCCTTTAGTAGGAGAGAAAATAGGAACTGCTTTTACCCATTCTGTAAGAAGAGAGGAAGAGTTTCTATCAGTGTTTCTAGGGAAAACTAAGCATCTCATTTTTAAGCCTTTGGGGTACAGACTCTGCCCTCACTTGGCCACCACAGGCCTGGTGCTCCGGGGCTCTGACCTTTCCCTGGCTGCCCAGGCATTCAGGCAAGTTGATAGCAGTTGCATGTCTAACCAGGTGGCCTCCATAAATATCTCAACAGAATTTATTTTCTTTCATTTTCTTTGGCCTTGGCATACTGATTAGGGGGCTGCTTCTGGTCCTGTATTCACAGAAATAGAGGACCACATCTGCTAGCCATTCAGACTAATGATTACACCTGTGTCATAAAACTCAGATCAATAACGGGGTGGCAAAGAGGCTCACAACACAGCTTAGACAGGACAGTCATTTTTTCTCAATCAGCGAAAGTTTATTAAGTGTCCAAAACATACGAAGTTTATTTTTTTTATTTTTTTATTTTTTGCTTTTTGGAGGGGGGAAGGTAGGGCAATTGTGGTTAAGTGACTTGCCCAAGGTCACGTGGCTAGTTTTTTTGTGTGTGTTAAGTGTCTGAGGTCGGATTTGAACTCAGGTCCTCCTGACTCCAAGGCCAGTGCTCTATTCACTGTGCCACCTAGCTGCCCCGCATATGAAGTTTAATAAGCACTAGGTGGAAGAACTAATTTTTTAAAATAAGACTCAGTCTCTGCCCTCTTGCAGCTTACAGTTGAGAGACAGACGGAGAGACTGAAGGAGATAGACACAGAGAAACAGACATAGAGAGAGACTCACAGATACACAGAGTCACAAGGACAGAGAATGAAGGAATGAGTGGGAGCACTTTAATAATTTAATCCTCACAACTCTGGGAAGTGGGTGTCATTATTATGCCCATTTTAAAGATAAGGAATTGAGACTGGGGTCACAAAACTAAGTACCTGAGACAGCATTTGAACTGAGTTCCATGTTGACTCCTATCCACTACACAATGCCGCCTCTCTGTGTAATGCTTGGAACCAGGGATGATTGGTGAATAAGAACTTTTCTGATAGGATTGATGAAGTCATAAGAAGAACATTTAGCAGCAAAGGTGAAAAGACTGATTTTGGAAAGTTTGAATTTGAGATGCTGGCAGGACCTCTGGGTGGAGATGATCAGAAGACAGTTGGAGGTGTGTGTGCAAAGGTCATTAGGGAAGAAAGGAATTAATGAGTTATGTGCATAGAGGCTAAAGCTTTGGAGGTGAGTTAGATTATGAAGAAAGATAGTTTAGAGAAATAAAGGAAGATAAAGAAGAAAAGATCTTATTTATCCACTATTCCACACTGCCTCTCATCAAGTTTTAGAACCAGGGTGACTAGGTGTGCACAATTTACAGGATCAGGAAGGGAACAGGGAGACAGGAAAAAAATGATTGGTTTGATCTGTAACTTGGGACACTATACGAAAGACCATGAGTTCATATGGACAGGGCTCAGTCCTGGGGACCTGACTCCCCCAAGGGTTTGTTGTCTTTCTCTCTCTCTCTCTCTCTCTCTCTCTCTCTCTCTCTCTCTCTCTCT
>CM053584.1:354470029-354506833 GCA_028627135.1 Pseudochirops cupreus
CACAATTCCCACTTGCAGCTGCTGCTAATCCACTCACCTGAGAGGCTCCTCCACTCCTCCTGTCCAGCCGCCCCCAGGGCACAGCCGCGGCTTCAGGGCAGGTTGGTTTCGGTTCGCAGTGCTGATATGGTTCCTTGTAGCCGAGCTGACTTTAGTGGGAAGTATCTTTGTGTGCGTTTTGGAGTTCTAGGATTGGTTTAGAGTCCTGTTTTATGGGTATTTTGGGGTGGCTATGTGAGAGCTGCAATATGTTGCTGCTGCTACGCCGCCATCTTGGCTCTGCCCCCACAACCTACATTGAATTGCTTATGTTCCCAGTAAGGGTGGGTGATGACGGAAGAAGGGAAAGAACATGAAATTCCAAGCTTTAAAATCAAATGTTTAAAAAAATTATTATTATTTTTACATGCAATGGGAAATAAGATATACAGTACGGAGATCCATCTTGCCCTACTGGAAAGTTGGAGGGGGTATGGAGGAGGATATAGGAGAAAGCAGATTGGGGGAGGGCATATTCAGTGGGATCACTGTTTTGGGATGGTGGGTAGGGGAAAGATGGGGAGAAAATTTGTAACTCAAAATCTTGTGGAAATGAATGTTGTAAACTAAAAATAAACATAAAAGTTTTTTTAAAAAGAAAAAAAATACTAATACACAGAACAGCAAACGGAACAAAATAAGGAATGCTACTTTGCTTTCATAGAGAGAAGCTTTGGAGTAGGATTGTGTGACCCAAGGGGGCCAGACAGAGCGTCTTTGAGCAGTCACTTTCAGCCTCATTCCCCCTAACCCAATATCATGGATAGACATTAATGGCTATTTAGTAAGTTAATCTTCTTTTGCATAAATAGAATAGAGAATCCAGATCATAAGAACCACATATGGAATGTTAGGCTCAATTTTGAGAGATATTTAACAATACACTTAGTACAGTGACTGGCACATAGTAGGGGCTTACTAAGTTTGATTGGATTGGATTAGTAAGTGACTAAGGTCCCATGTGTTCCCCACTATACTACTTAACTGCCTCTTAGGAAGAAAACAGCAATTCAATGGATGGTTTCAAGAGACTCTGAGTTCTTTAGCAGTCAAGGTTGATATAGACAGGCATCAATGTCAACAGCCAGGTGTTCATAAAAGAATGACCAAATGGGGAGAAAACTGAAAATTATACAACGCAAGAAATGTTTTAAGGAACTAGTGACTTTTAACATAGAGGGGAGAAGAATTAGGAGAATCAAAGGGTTCCAGATCTAGCAATATTTTCCCGAAGGGAGACATGATAACCATTTGTAAATATAGGATGCCTCAAAAATCTTAATATATTTTTCACCTTTAATAGCTTAAGACTTTTAGAATCTCCTGTATATGCAGATCTATTATGCAAAAGAGAAAGAAGACTATTTTGTATTTCTCAAGAGTGAATAACTAGGATCAATGGATATAAACAGATCTTTACTCAGCATCCAAAAGAGCTAGCAATAAATAATAGCTGATCCTTATGTAATACTTCAAATATATTATCTCATTGGATTCCTATAACAACTCTGTTAAGTACATGTTATTACTATTTTCATTTTTACAGCTGAGGCTGAAGTGTTAAGTGACCTACTTGCTTAAAGTCACACAGACAGCAAGTATTCCCAATGCCTTCCCTTATAGAAGGCTGAGACTGGACTTTTGGGCTCACTGTATTGTGCAACGGCTGGTTACAGCTCCATGGAACAAGATGCCCCTGCACTGGGTAATCCTTGGTCTCTCTTTACCCCTTCCCCCACTATCCTGACTTCTTATGTGTATTGTTCTCCTTCTCCATTAGATTGTAAGGTCCTTGAGGACAGGGACTGTCTTTCTTTTCATTAACTGCATCCTCAGCACTTAGTATAGTGCCCAGTACATAGTAGGTACTTACTAAGTTTTATTGGATTGGATTGGATTAGTAAGTGACTAAGGTCCCATGTGTTCCCCATTATACAATTTAACTGCCTCTTAGGAAGAAGACAGCAATTCAGTGGATGATTTCAAGAGACACTGAGTTCTTTATCAGTCATGGTTGATATAGTAGGTATATCAATATTACCCCATCCATCTTCTGAATTGGATAGACCAATGACTCCTACCATTTTTTCTAACTCTAAGATTCAGTGATTTTGTGATTTTCCACAAAATAGAGAAGAACTTCTATCTATTCTGTGTTTATCATATCCTCATTTGTGATCCAGGCATTAGAAAACCAAGCTTCTTTTTAGGACTTAGCAATAACATTTAAATCTTCATAAACTTTTAAACTTAATTCTCAGTGAATGTTACTCTCTCATCTTTGGCAGTGTCTTTGAGCCCTTTCCAACAGCTGAGTTTGATCTGTCCAATTGACAAAGAGGGAAGGGGTGATTTTGATAAGAATGGTAGCTTCGTATTCTTGCCCATCTGTTTGAGATGAGGTTATATCTGGGGAGCACACAGCTGGTGTCAGATACCACTCTCAGAGATCATTCATGAGAGATATGCACACAAATTGCTTTGTGATGAGAAGAGCTATAACTATTATGAAGCTTGGTGTGATGGCAGGTGGTTCACATATTTTAATAAGATGCTTAACAGCTGCACTTTGAACCTAGCTTTCCATTTTTTATTGAATTGGTGCTTTTGTGAAATTTGAAAAATATTTTGTTAAAGAGGTTCTAGTTAGAGAGAAGGGGAAAATATGCACCCCATTCTCCAAAAGGAAGAATACCTGGTCTGAGTAACCAAACAGTGGCCCATTCCCAAGATTAGAAGCATGATGATCTTTTAAGATGCAAAGCCAGCAGTGACACATTGTTAAGTTGGGGACTTTTCTTCATCCTTCTGCTCTTTCTACCAGTTTCTAATTTTCATAGAAGAGAACCTTTGTATGAGCAGTCCTAAAGGGATGATAAGCATCAATCCATTCCCTCTGAAACTTCCTCCCATATCCCAAAAATCCAATTATGGCTCCCCTCCACTATTTTTGAGTAATAAAACAACAATAATCACAACAATAAAATAATAACTATTTTTCAAGTCTGAAAGATGGATAATAAAATTTACAATTCAGTTGATAATATTGGATATTTTATAAAATAAAAATGTTTCGTACATTATTGATGCATGTACAGGGTATCCTGTGTTTACTTTGATGATTATGACATAGTTTTACCTATCCTTTGTAGCCTAGGAGGCATAGACCCTGGTGATGAGGAAGTGAGAGGGGTAGACACAGATGGCAGATAGAGGAGGCACGTCTGATGGAAATCTGCTCTTGGAATTTTAGAAGATGAAGGAGAGAAAGAGAGAGACACAGGGAGACAGAGACACAGAGAGAGATAGAGACAAAGAAGGGGAGAGAGGATAAGAGGGAGGAGGAAGACAAGAAGGAGGAAGAAAAAAAGAAGGAAAAAGGAAAGAACAGGTTTTCTTCTCAAGCGCCTAGAAGACTTTAAAGGCTTTCTTTCCCCTATCTTTTGTACTCTGCCAGCCACTGTGAGCACAGGAAAGCTCAAGTCACGGAAGGACAAAATAATTGCCTTTTTGTTGCCCTACCAAACCAGGGTGATGAACAAAGGAGTCAGGGACCTAAAGTTGATGATGCTGATATTTTAGCATTCATGGGTGTGGTAGGGGTTCCCATTGAGTAGCTTGGGGCTTGGATTAGTCTTTACACACAGTCCAGACCCTTCTCTGTATGACTTTGGTGAGGAGAGACAGGAAGTCTATTATTAGACAATAAATTTGTAGGTTTCTTCTCTCCCACTCCTGGGCTTTGATCTGATAGACTTAAAAGAGAGAACTGTACTATAACTTAAGAATGTGTTTTTGTCCTTGAAGGGATGGAAGTGAGGCAAAAACATGAATGAAACACTGGGCTTTTTAATTTTACCATGACTTTTTGGTCAGTTGTTTCAGTCGTGTCCAATTCTTCATGCTCTAATTGTGGGTTTTCTTGGCAAAAATACTAGAGTGGTTTGCCATTGCCTTCTCCAATTCATTTTACAAATGAGGAAGCAGAAGCAAACAGGGTGAAATGACTTGCCCATGGTCACAAAGCTAATAAGGGTCCAAGGCCAGATTTGAACTCCTGAACTACAGCCTTTCTAACTCCAGGCTCAGTACTCTATCCACCGTGCCACCCACCCACCTGCTATGTTTTTATTTAATCTAATTAAACTTCTTTTTCAACTGTGACCTTGAGTGGAGGGTGAGCGAATGAATCCTTAACAGTGGATCTTTGTAGATCCTTTCTAGAGAGAGACACGGCCAGCATAATCATATTATCTGTGTAAATGATATACTCCTGGATAATGGCCAGTGATACCAAAGAGCTTAGTGCCTGATTGTTTATAGACCAGATATTAGGATATTATTGAAGAAGAAAATTTTTATCAGGAATCAAAAGCTAAGTTGTACATTGAAATATCTATGGATGTGAGTATATTCTTACATACATAGACATTTGTAGGTGATCCTCTATTTACAAAATCCCAACATAAGAAAATTGGGCTTCAAGTGAATGAGGGCATAATTATTATGTAAAATAGTATTGTAGCAGGCTAGAGCAGTGGATAGAGCACTGATCCTAGAGTCAGGTAAGACTTATTTTCCTGAGTTCAAATCTGACCTCAGACACTAGCTACAAGAAAGGGAGTAATATGTAATGAAGCAAGGTAGGTCAGAGACAGATTTTGAATGACTTTAAATGGTAAATGGGTGACTCTGTTCTTTTGTCCTAGAGGCAAAAAGAGATCCACTGGAACATTTTGAGCAGGACAGTGAGATGGTCACTTCCCAGTGACTATCTGTGGCAGTTCTGTGGAGGAGAGATTGGAGAAGGGAGAAGCTGGAAGTAGGAAGAATAATTAGGAAATTGTGGACCAGACACATGATAAAAACCTGAACTAGTTCCTGCCTATGAGCATGTCGAGAAAGGTATGGATATGTAAGATTTGACAGAGGTAGAATTGATAAGACTTTGTCACTTGACTGAATGGGTGGGATGTGAGAGATTGAAGAATGAGAATGACCCCAAGATCCAGGACCCAAGTGCATACTCTTTGCCATGAGGGAAATTAAGTCTAAGGTCCAGAGAGCCTAGTTCTTCATCTAAGATTTGACTCTACTGGAATCATGGGTTGAACAGTTGAATATCACTTAGAAACTGCTATTATTTTCTTCACTTATTGACCTCTAGTAGAAGGATCAGTCATGAGGAATGAAGCAGTGCAATCTGTGTCTTCCCTAGAGCTCAGAAGTTCAGAATGATATGAATTATCTAAGACTGTGTCAATCTAGAACAAGCTGTGCTTAAATAGCCGCATGGTAAATTTTTATTAGTCATTGCTTATTGTGTTCAATGCCAAGAATAAAACATGTTGTACATTTGAGCATAATCTGTCCATTTCCTTGGGGAGCAAGTTTATTATTTCAAGATCGCAAGACTAGGCATCAGTAAAAACATGGCAAGTTAAGAGAGGAGGAAGGATTGTGTCATTAGGATGAAAGTCTTAGAGTTAATTTTAACTGGTAAATATGCACTAAACACAAGTTAATTGAGTCACTATCACACTGAACACAGCAGCTTTTTACAACCTTTTCATCCCACTTCAAACTTTCCATGGCTCTCCCTTATCCCACAGTCTCCCCTGCCTCATATTTCAATTAAAAAAATAGATAACTCCTTCTCTTCCCTCTACTCCTCTCACATCACTCAAATCCTTCACCTTTGTCTCATAAAAATCTCTGGCCCTTTTCCTAGCCATGGCAAACTCCTCTATATGCACAAGTGATACCATTCTATCTCATCTTCTTCAGCAGATTGTGCAGTCCTTATCCCTGTCTGCTTACCAGCAGATTCATTTCTCTTCTATCTTCTAAGAACTTTCACTCAATCTGTCTATCCCTTCTAGTTGTCATCCCATACCTTTCTCCATTTCATGGTTAAACTCCTGGAAGTCATCTACAGTTGGTGTCTTTGCTTCTTTCCCTATCACTCTTGTTAACTCTCTGCAATTTGGCTGTCAACTTTATCATTCAGCTGACTCTCCCCAAAGTTACCAATGATCTCTCTTAACCACCAAATCCAACAACCTCTTTTTCAGTCCTCATCTTTCTTGATCTCTCTGTAGCCTTTGATACTATCAATCACCCTCTTCTCTTGATACTTTCTTCTTTCTAGGTTTTGATAACACTGCTCTTTCCTGGATTTCTTCCTGACTCTGACCACTTCTCAATTTCCTTCTCTGGTTCTTCATCCAGGTCATGCCCACTAAATGTGAGAGTCCCTCACAGTTCTATTCTGGGACTTCTTCTACTTGTATATTATTTCACTTCACAACCTAATCAACTCTAATGAATTCAATTATCAACTTTATACTCATGATTCTCAGATCTATTTATCCGGTCCTAATCTCTCTCCTGACTTCTAGTCTCATAGCTCAAGCTGACTATTGGATATCTCAAATTAGATGTTCCAGAGACATCTTAAACTATCCAAAATTGAACTCATCTTTCCACCCAAATGATCTCTTCTACAAACTTTCCTATTACTGTAAAGGGTCTCACCATCCTCTCCCCTAGGCTCACAATTTAGTTGTCCTAATTGACTCCTCATGTGCTCTTACTCCTCCCATCTTTTGCTTTTTTATAGATTTTTACCTATATAAAATCACTCATATATGCCCCCTTCTCTCCTATGACACTGTCACAACCCTGGTTGTGACCATCAGCACCTCATGCCTGGACTATTGCAACAGTTTGATGGTTGGTCTTTCTACCTCAAGTCTCTTCTCGCTCTAGTCCATCTTCCACTAAGTTGTCAAATTGATTTTCCCAAAACATAGATCCACCTATGGCACTACCCTATTTTCTAGTAGCTAAACTCCTCTAAATTCCAGTGGCTGCCTATTACCAACAGGATCAAATATAAAATCTTCTAACCTTTTCCTAACTTCTTAATCTTCTTATACCTTACTAGCCTTCACATATTCTTTTTTGAGGCAATTGGGATTAAATGACTTGCCCAGGGTCACATAGCTAGTCTGCAGCTAGATTTGAACTCAGGTCCTTCTTACTCAGGGGCCAGTGCTAAATCCCATATATTCTTCAATTCAGTGACATTGATCTCCTTGCTGTTCATTGATCACTACAGTCCTTCTTCAGACTCTATATTTCCACTGGCTATCCCCCATGTATGGGATTCTCTCCATACTGATCTCTACTTGTTCCCTTCCCTGATTTCTTTCAAATCCCAACTAAAATCCCACTTTCAGTAAGAAGTCTTTCCTGGTCCCATTTAATGTCAATGTCTTTTCCTCTGAGATTACCTCCAATTTATTCTGTATATATTTTCTCATCACATGTTTGTTTGCTTGCTCTCTGCCCCATTAAACCATGAGCTCCTTGAGGACAAGGACTGTTTTTTCATCTTTCTTTATATCCCCAGTGCTCAACTCTGTGCTTAGCACACATTGGGCTCTTAAGAAATACTTGTTGACTGGACTTCACCCACCAGACTGATGAGATGGCACAGCCATGTAGAAAAAAGCATAGCTGAAGTCAGAAGATCATCCACTCTTTGAGAGCCATAGAGATGTTTGCATTTCTCTAGCACTGATGAACTCCCTAACCACCAAGATGAGCATGGAACTCTCAGGTCCTGATCTTCTCTGCTTAATAGGATCAAGTTAGTAACTAGAAACACAAACTGGGCGTTAATTTTGTCTTTGAATCCTCAGGCCTTTCCACACAGTAGGTGCTTAATGAATCCTCAATCCAATAAAAAAAAACCTAGAACAATTTATTGAATTGAATTGAATTAGTATAATTACTAATTATGTGAATAATATTGTAGAGGCAGAAGAAACAAAATCGCAGTGACCTCAGATGTTATCTAATCCAAACTGTTCTTCAGTCAATCAGTGCTTCAGTTGATCAATGCTCATCAATTTGTTCTTAAACAAGAAGTTCCTCTGCAGGTCAAATGACCTTCCCTTAAAGAACTTGATTAAGGGGAAAACAGCTACCTCCAAAGATATCCCATTACACTCTTGGATAGCTCTAAAGATTGGCTGTAGGAGGTAAGGTAGCAAGAAGTTACAAAGGCAACCTCATTTCTGGTCCATGAGAATGTAATATACCAAAGGCCTCCATCATGAAGTCAACAACTCTATTTATTACTCTAAGAGAGGTTAGTCAGTGCGAGTAAGGCATTATGAATGAGATGATTCTTCTGATATATTTTCTAGCATAATATGAAAGTGAGGCATTATCCTCAACCTATTGTCCCATTTTTCTTCTCAGTCACAATTCAAGTCCAAAAAAAGCCATCTCTGCTTATTTCCTCCATGTTTTCTCCTCCCATTTACTTCAGTGAACCATAATAGATTCTTCTCCAACTTTTTATTTATCTTTCATTTCAAGTATATCTCTTGTAAACAACCTCTTGTTAGATTCTGGTCTCTAAGCCAGTCTACTGTCATCTTCCCATTTTATGGGTGAGTTCATTCCATTCATATTCATAGTTAGTATTGCTAATTATAGATTTCCCTCCATCCCATTCTCTTACGCTTGTTATTCTTTATTTTATCCCATGTCTCTTTAAGAATCTGTATTGCTTCCAAACACTGCCTCACTTCATCTACCCTCAGTCTTATGCCCCACCCCCTTTCTCTTAACCCCTTTCCTTTCCCTCCTCCTTCCCTGATGGATAAAGTACATTTCTAAGCCTAATTGTCTATTTATATTTATTTTTCCCCCTTGAAACAGCTAAGTTCAGATGTTGCCATTCCATTCCAAAATACCCTCCATTGTATAAATTCTTCCTTGTGTGTCCATTTATGTAAAGCATTTCCCCCCATTCTTTTCCTCTCTTTCCCCTTCTCCCAGTACATTCAACTTTCCCACCCTTAAATTCTTCCTTTCAGATCACTGAAATATAATAGAAATTACAATCAGGTTCTCTGTCTAATTATACTCCTTCTAAAATCCCTAGTAATGATTAAATTCTGAAGGAATATATATATATATATATGTATATGTTATCTCCCATATAAGAATGTAAAAAAGTTTAACCTTATTTAGTCCCTTATAATTTCTCACCCATATTTACCCTTGTATGCTTCTCTTGAATATTACATTTAAATGTCAAGTTTTCTGTTTAGCTTTGGTCTTTCCATCAGGAATACTTGAAAGTTTTCTATTCCATTAAATGTCCATTCCTATACTCCTACCCACTGTGGAACAATACTTCATTTTGGTGGGTAGATTATTCTTGGCTGTAATCCTAGCTCCTTTGCCTTCTGGCATATTATATTTCAAAGCCTCCATTCTTTTATAATGGTAGCTACTAAATCTTGTGTGATTCTAACTATAGTTCCACAATATTGGAATTTTTCCAGCTGCTTTCACTATTTTCTCTTTGATTTGAGAGCACTTGATTTGGGTTACAGTATCCCTGAGAGTTTCATTTTGATGTTTCTTTCAAGAGGTAAGTGGCGGATCTTTCAATTTCTATTTTGTCCTTTGTTTATAAGATATCTGAGCAGTTTTCCTTTGTAGAGTCTTTAAATATGATATTTAGGATTTTTTTTTGTGGCTTTCAGGTAATCTGATGATTCTTAAAATAACATTCCTCAATATATTATCCATATCCACTGTTTTTCCTATGAGATATTTCAGATTTTCATCTATTTTTTCTGTCTTTTAACTTTGCTTTATTGTTTCTCAATGTCTCATGAAATCTTTCACTTGGGCAATTCTAATTTTTAAGGCATCATTTTCTTCAGTGAGATTTTGTACCTCTTTTAACAGACTGTTAATACCTAATTATCTTGCATTGCTTTAACTTCTTTCCCCATTTTTTCATCTACTGCTTTTATTTTTTAAACTTTTTTGCTCTTTTTTTTAAAAATTTCTTTTTTAACTCTTCTAGTAATTCTTGTTGGGCTTTTGTCCAATCTACACTGTTTTCCCCTTGAAGCTTTGCTTATAGATGTTTTCAAGTTATTGTCTTCTTCTGAGATTGTGTCTTGGGCTTCCTTATCTCCATAGTGGCTCTTTGTGCTTGGGTTCTTTTATTCTTTATTCATTCTTCCAGCCTTCTTCCTAACTTTGGACTCCATGTTAGTGTTGGGCACTGCTCACTTTGAGGAGGGATGTCTTGCTTGACCTTCTGCTTTGATTTTGTTTTTGGTTGTTGTTTTTTTTTTTTTTAATTACTATTCTCCTCAGCCTTCAAAATAACATCCAGGCTACGGTAGCAATAAAAGCCCTGGGAGCAGAGAAGCACTTGGCAACGAACTCTTTCTATGCTTTTTTAAAATTCTGAGCTGTACCCTAGTAGCTATCTTTTTCAGATTATCTCCACTTGAGAAAACAAAACAAAAACAAAACCTTGAACTTAGTTGCCTCTGCTTGCCTGGGATATGTATCTCTTAAGCACACAAAGGGTGATTTTTTTTTCTTTTTTTGCTTTTTGGAGGGGGGAAGGCAAGGCAGTTGGGATGAAGTGACTTACCCAAGGTCACATGACTAGTGTCAAATATCTGAGGTCAGATTTGAACTCAGGTCCTCCTGACTCCAGGGCTGGCGCTCCACTCACTGTGCCACCCCAGGGTAATTTTCTTTATGGCACAAGGCAGCTAGGTAATGTAGTGGACAGAATAATATAAATGCGAATCCTGCCTCAAACCCTTACCAACTATTTGACCCTATACACATCATCTGATTTCATTCCTCCTCAGTTTCCTCATATATAAAATGGGAGTAAATAATAGCACAGGATTTCTTTGAGAATCACATGATGCTTGGAAACCCTCATTCCTGAGAAACACAAAGCACCTCTTTTGTGCTTCTGTCCACTTTTTTCTTACTTTCACTGATGGTATTAACTTACAAAAAAGTAGGTGAATCCATTTTCCTGGTTTCAAAGTAAGTTGGTGACAGATGCAGAAAGATAACTTAATTCTTCTGATCCCATCTCCATCTCCATCATCTCCATTTCCATCTTCTTGGGTCTACATTGTCTTATCTAAATACGGCGTCATTTTAATTTGAAATCCATTCTTCACACAGAAAGCTCAAGCTTTCCTCCCAGCCCCCCACTCTGCATGCGGAATCAATTGCAAACTAGGCCTCCAGGTAAATATCTTTGGCACCACACTGCTCATAAGGCAAGAGCCCTGGAGCAGGAAGACCTTTTAACCTCGGTATGTAGGCTGCACTGTGGGTTGTGCTCTTTCTCCTGCTGTCATTGTGAATACAAGAAACAGACACCTGTGCTGGGCTGAAGGTCTTACATTTGTTAACAAGGAGAATAGCAGATAGCAACAGATTTACTTTGCTTTAACTAAACACTAGAGAGAAACAACTCCAGGACAAGGACCACACCACAAACCTATTTGGCTGAAATGTGAGCAAGTGTCTATAAATCTACCATGAGCTCCCCGAACTTCCCTTTTGTGAAAGGGGCTGCTTTCTCAAATGGCTTCAGTAGCCTGCTTTCTACTCCAGAACTGTCTGACATCATCCACTTGGAATAACAGCCTAACCTTGGGCCCTCAATACTTTTCCTTCCCCTGCACTGATCAAAAATGGGTTGAGTCTTTCATGGTCTCTGCTGCTTTCCCTCTCCTGTAGCCTTGACTAGTTATGTGACCAACATAAAGTCAACTAACTTCTCTGAGCTCTAATTTTCCTATCTGTCAAATAGAAATAATGATATTTAAATTTTTGGATTTTGTATACTTCAGTTTCTCTGTGTATAAGTGGGAGATGATATCAATTCTTCCTACTTCATATTGAGATCAATAAAATAATTATTGTCCAAATGCTTGGAAAAACAGAAGATATTCTCAAAAAGGGCAAAGTGAATGTGTAGCCCATGTAGGATATATGTGTATGTCCAAGTGAGTTTGTCTAAATAGGGAGGTGTAAATATTTCTGGAATCTTGACCACCCTTCTCCAGGAGAAACTTTGATTCCTGCCTGGAAGGGAGCAGGAAATTGGACCAATAGTGCTGGCCCATTCTGTTTGTCTCAGAGAGGGGATACTAGATTACAATTATATATCTCTATCCTCCTAAATATTGATGGTTTATGGGAAATTATTGTTAAGCTCAAGTTGCTTTCTTGGTCATTAACCCTTAACAGGGAAGGAGTTCCCCAAACTGTATCAAAAGGCTCAGGTCCCTTCCTACCAAATACTAGTTGAACAAAGACCACTCTGTGGAATGATCTTTGTTCGATCTGTCCTCTAACACTAGCTATGTAACCCTGAGCAAGTCACTTAACCCTATTTGCCTTAGTTTCCCCATCTGTAAAAAGAGTTGGAGAAGGAAATGATAAACTACCCCAGTATCTCTGCCAAGAAAACCCTAAATGGGATCATGAAGAGTCAAATAAACTTCAAGGTTCCTTTATCTAGTAAATTTCCCAGTCCATTAGAAATATTATTCAACATAAAGATATTCTTGGTGCCCATTCAGTGTAGAATACAACCACCTACAAATGCTAGAGAGAGAAGGGCTGATAGTTTGTGGCACAAGGAAGGCGATCTTTACTTATCAAACTCACATTTGTCATTTATCCTCTACCTGAGCTTTCTAAGTGAATGAGGCACTGAGTAAGTTTGATCCCAGCAACAAGGGATTCTCTTGCCTCAAAGTCAGTCTCAGTCTTATGGTCACGTCCTTCAGTAAATGGATGCACAATTCAAATGTTCAAGCCACAGCACAATATTCCAGTATTCCGGATCATTTTCTGCCTGAGGGGCCTCGCTCATATGGTTCCGATGGAACAAAAGCTCTCCTACCCTAATATACCTTTTTAATGAGAACATCTCACTCCACAAAAACACAAAACTAGCCTGTGGCCTTGAGAATTCAGTTGGTTCACATGTGGTGCTAATGAAGCCAAAGTTCCAGGCTTTAAATCTCTAGGGGGCACTTAGCTTTTTCTTCTATGGCCACAGGCTATCCCTCTAATCTCCATTAGCCATCATGCAGGTGTGTGTGCTTCTGGACAAGAGGGCCTGGACAAATACATGGTGGTGGATGAGTGCAAATGTATCCTTATCCTTGAAGAAACAACTCAGCATTCACCTTCTATTATGCAGCTTAATTGTAGCATCTTCCCAAGCGTAGGTCAGTTTTACATTTTATTGAGATCCTTTGAAAATGGGGAAGATTTGACCTAGCAATACAACTAATAGGTCTGTATCCAAAAAAAGATAAAAAGGAAAAGGACATATATGTACAAAAATATTTATAGTAGCTCATTTCTGGTGGCAAAGAACTGGAAATTGCGGGGATGTCCATCAATTGGGGAATGGCTAAACAAGTTTCGGCGTGTGATTATGATGGAATGCTATTGTGCTATAAGAAATGATGAGCAAGATGCTCTCAGAAAAACCTGAAAAGACTTACATGAACTGATGCAAAGTGAAATGAGTAGAAATAGAACATTGTACACAGTAATAGCAATATTGTAAGATACTATAGACATTACAATATCTGTGAATAGTGTAGTTATTCCCAGCAACACAATGATCCAAGACAACTCTGAGGGACTTATGATGAAAAATGCTGTCCATCTCCAGAAAAAAAAATAATAGTGTCTGAATATAGATCAAAGCTTACTTTTTTACTTTATTTTTCTTAGGTTTTTATTTTGGGCTTTTTTCTTTTACTACATGACTATTATGGAGATGTTTTGCATGACTACACATGAATAACCTATATCAGATTGTATGATCCTGGGCAACTCACTTAACCTCTGTCTGCCTCAGTTTCCTCATATGTAAAATGGAGATAATAATAAGAATAACCGCTATTTCCCAGAGTTGTTGAGCATCCAGTGAGTTAGTATTTATGAGGCATTTTGCATACTTTAAACTGTGAGCACTATCATCTGGTAGACTGTCTCCAAATAAAGGAGTTTCAAGGAAGAAATATTTCAGAAAAAGGAAAGGTTTTCAAAAGCCATCTTTGAAATAATAAGAAGAAAGACAAGATAGGCCCACTGCTTATGGAAGAGATTTTACAGGAATACATGCATAGGGTTATTTATAGGATGCCAAAAAATTACACAAACACAGGGTAAGAGATAGCTTGACGTCATGTGAAAAAGACATGGAAATTTGAGTGCACTACAAATTCAATATGAAAAAAACCATGAGAAACTACTGATGGAATCTGAGGATCCATGAGAAGAAGTGGAACCACCAGATCATGGGCAGAGATAGGACCATAGTTCTCTGGCTATAATAGCACATTGGGAACATAGAATCCCATTCTGTAGTATTTCTATAAAAAGGTAAGAGATAATGATTGGAAACCATGTATTATGGTGAATATTTGAAGGAAACAAGGATTCTCTTAGCCTAGAAAAGAGAAGACCAACAGGGAACATGATCTTTGTTATCAAATATATGAAGGATTGCTATTTGGAAGAAGGATCAAACTTATTTTGTGTCTATTCGGAGATCAGGATTAGGAGGTGGATGGAAGTGGCAAAGAGATTAAGTAATTGAGTAAAAATTCATCTATCTTACTATCTCCAACTGAAACAGATGCTCCATAATTCTTCCCATCCCATAGATCTTGCAATCTGCCTTTCTAACTTTCTCACTCCTCTCTGTGTAACATAGCAGACTTCTAGAAACTATGTGCTTAGACTCTGGGACAGTTAATCTGTGCAACTGTGGAATTCATACTCTGGGGCTGAGCTTTTTAGATGGGTAAGTAAATGAATAAAACTTACCTTTCCAGCATTTTCCAACTTCTCAGCAGATGACTTCTCACCCCCAGAGATGCCTCCACTCATGTGTTTGACGAGTTCCTACCTACAAGTGCCATTTCATGAAATGCCTAGGCCATCCAGGCTCACTTGTCTCTCTCTGAACTTTTCCACCTTGTCCTTATATAGGTATCTGTTCCCCTACCCCATACACTTCCTTACAATGTAAGGTCTTTGAGAGTAAAGGTCGTCTTTTTTGCTTTTATTTATGTTTCCAGTTCTTAGCATGGTTCCTAGAACATAGTGTTTAATCAATGCTCTATTTATCTCTCAATCAATCTATATCTATCTATGTCTATCAATCTATCTTTCTATATCTATCTATCTATCCATCCATCCATCTATCTATCTATCTATCTATCTATCTATCTATCTATCACCATCCCTAAACAAAACTGTTTTTCAAATTTCATTCCATTCAGCTATAATACCCTGGTCACCTTCCCACTCCTCCCCACCCACAACCCCTTCCTACTTCTTGTTGTGGACAAAGTAATTGAACCAATACTGCAGTTGAAAAGAGTGTGTTAATCCTCTGATCTATGGATTAATTTATTATCCTCTTGACTTCCTGGATTGAAATATCCTTCCCAGGTCTCCACATCTCTTTGTGTGTTATCTCCTCCTGCTGAAATATAAATTCATTATATCACCAGTGCTTAGCATGATTATTATATAATAATTATTATATATTACATTAATTGCAATTATATTACAATAATTACATTATTACATAATAATAAGTGCTTAGTAAATTCTTTTTCATCCATTCATTCATTTCAGTTAACTCTAAGATTTTCACTTCTTAGATTCTTGTTAGTTAATTCTTCCCTTTACGTTAAGAATGGAAAGGGACCTATTTATATCAGAGTACAACAGAAAGAATGTAAAAGGAGGGAGGATATCCAGTAGACCCCTCCTCTTTTCTTCTATTCCCAAGATAATTCCCATTCCTTTGGGGAAAGAGGATAATCCCCCACCCACCTACACATCTCAATTTCTTATTGGGCATTCAGGTTGGAAGGTCAGTAATAAAAACAGGATGAAGTATTTGGGAAAGCACTGCATTTGTACCTGGAAGGCCTAGATTAAAATGTTGCATCTGAAGATAACTGGTGATGTGCAATCTAATTTAATGTGTTATTCAATATGCTTTGTAAACTGGAGGAACGTGAGGAGTCACTAGAATAATGAAGCCTCCTTGTTACAGATTAGGGACAGGAGGCAGAGATTTCAAGAGAGTTGCCTAGTCAGGATTCCAATCCAAGTCCTCCTATATAATGTTCTTGGTCTGATATTAATGTCTCCTCCTTCCCAAGGATGCTCAAAGATGCAGAAAGATGCAAATCATGGATGTTGTTATCAATAATGCTGAATCTTAGCATTTTTTCCCACTTTTTCCTTTCTTTCTGGGAGCTCGGCAGGGTCTAGTGCTGGTGAAAAGCAGTAGGGAGTTCCAGTTTTATAGAGTAGTCCTCATGAACAAAAGTAACAGAGTCTATAAAACATCCCTGCCTGGAGGGGAGGGAATGATGTTCTACTCCCTGACAGAAAGAGACAGAACTAGGGTTTCATGGGAACCGATATGGTTTTAATCAGTTGAAGCAACAGATGGGATTCTTCAGGCTCCTTCCCTTTTCCTTCTGCCAGCATCTCCCTCCAGTGGAATTGATTCAGGTGAATGAGAGTGTCATACATCCTTCATACAATGTACACTCTGAGGGCAACCCTACAGCACCTTCCAGAGCTCTGAGTATAAACAAGCAAGCCATAAATACTTGATTGAGGAAAGAAACCCAAGCTGAGCCTGCACAGAATCTACAATTTCATACACGGGCTCAGTTTTACATGCTTCTAATATTAAATGTCTCTTTATCTGCCCACATCAATCTGCTTTAGGATCCAATTTTTGGTTATTCTATTTCTTTTTCTTCCTATGAACTCTACACACACACACACACACACCCCAACAAATGAGAAAGGTATAGAGACAAAATGGAAAACCACATATTTTAGCCCAAAGATCATTTGCCTATCAGTCTTTTGCATTAAATAGGATGTTCCTTTTTATTTTTTTAAACCATGTGCCCATAAATTAATAAACAGATGGCCAGTGTTTCCCACTGAACAGAGGTGAGCAAGCTTCTTAGACATCAGTAGGAATAGTTTTACGCGTTATAGGCAACCAAATAAGGTCTAATCTTTCTATATGAATAATAAGAGCTGACATTTCTTCTTTAAGGTTTATAAAGCAATCATTCTGATTGTCTCAATTTATTTTCTTATCTTTTTGCTCTAGCTAGTATTTCTAGCATCATTAAATAGTAGTGGTGATAATGAACGTCCTGATCTTATTAGAGAGGCCTTTAACTTTTCTCTATTATACATAATATTTGCTTTTAGATTTCGATAAATATAATTTACTCAATTAAGGAAAATTACTATGATGTCTAGAAGAGAGCAGCTACGTGGTGCGGTGGATACTATACCAGGCCTGAAGGCAGGAGGACTGATCTTCCTGAGTTCAAATCCAGTCTCAGATACTTATTAGCTATGTGACCTTAGTCAAGTCACTTAACCCTGTTTGGCTCAGTTTCCTCATCTGTAAAATGGGTTGGAGAGGAAAAGGGTAAACTACTTCGGTATCTTTGCCAAGAAAACCCCAAATGGGGTCACAAAGAGTCAAGCAGGACTGAAATGACTAAACAAAACAATGGACACCTTGATCTTATTTAAGAGGCCTTAACTTTCCTCCACCATAAGGAACATTTTCTCTTACATTTTGATAGGTAGCATTTACTGTGTTAATGAAAATTACTCTGATTTCTAGAATTTTTCAGAGAAATGAATTTCATTCTTTCTTATGTCATGTTATAAAGGCAGTTAGGCATTCCATTAAACCAAAGACCTGAGTTCAAATCTAGCCTCAGTCACTCGCTAGCTGTGTGATCTTGGAAAAGGCATTTGACTTGTATCTATCAGTTTGTTGAACTATAAAATGGAGATTATAATAACACCTATCTCGCAAGGCTTTTGTGCAGATCAATGAGATAAGACCTGCATAGCACTTAGTACACCATCTGGCACATAGTAGGCCCTTGGAAAATGATTGTTTCCTTCCTTAAGTTGACCAGTTTTAGGTAATTAATATGACAAAGACGTACTTTCCAGAGTATGATGTATAGTAAGATGAATAATCTTAGAGTTATTTCATTAGCACATGTATTTTAAGCAGGCATTGCAAATAAAGAATGGGTTGGACCTAGAACTGGAAAAGTGGTAGAGAGTAGGCTGATTTACTTTTGGGAAATTATAGAGGCTTTCAATAACCCCAGACTATTCCCTGCTGCCAAAGCCCATCTATGTAGCACTAATTTTCTTTCAGTAAAGCTATATGACTCTGAATCCCAGAACTAAATCTGGAAAGAATCAAAATTGCTAATGACCCAAAGGCCATGGAAGGACATGTGAGTCTACACTGTAGCTCACTGTTAATGATGACTTGAAGATAAGATGTAGAATTTTACAAGTTCGTAGATTTGGAGTGAGAAGAGTCTAGACAGGTCAGCTAGAAGAACACCTTCCTTTTGTAGATGAGGAAACTGTTTCCCAAAGAAATTGAATGATTTGTCAAGTGGGAAATAGCAAATCCAGGATTCAAATATATGTCCCCTGACTCCGAATCTAACACTTCTCCCTAAGGATATGTGTGACTAGAATAGGAGATGGGGGTGATGATTTATCTATAGATAAATGAGTACAAATGGACAAATGGACAGCTTGCATGAAGCTGATCCACTCAGAATGGTAGAAGGCCTACAAGAACACCTCTAGCATCCTGGTTATGTCCTGTATGGCTGATTTTTTTTTTGGAGGACATGGCCAAGAATTATACAGGACAGAAAAGAATAAATGACATACAATCAGTATCATTGCAAGGAGCCAGTGAAATTACACATCCACCAAACACACACACACACACACACACACACACACACACAAACACACAAAACAACAACAAAGAATTATTTCCCAAATCATTTGTGAATTTAACCATAGGTATGATATCGAAACCATTTTTGAACAATTATGAAAGTCTCTACAACTATGGCATCACCGAAGACTAAAGTATAAAAAGCATTGGGTTTGGAGTCAGGTACAACCCGACTTTGCATCCTGCCTCAGACACTCACTAGCTTGTGATCTTGGGAAACCAAGACTCAGAGAGGTTAAGTGACCTAAATTACCTAAGAGACTTAAATGAAACTGAAGTCCAGGAAAATTAAGTCATTCAAGTTAAAGTGAGATTAATGCACTTAATCTCCCTGGTCTTCCTCATTAGTAAAATAATAACAACAACAGCAATAATAATAATGATAATAATGTTGTGAGGATCATATGAAATAACATATGAAAAATACTTAAAGTGCTATATAAGTGCCAGCTTTCATTATGAAGAGAATTCTCATTCACACAGAAAGCTGTTGATCTAACTTGACTGCCTATAACACATAAGGAGATTCCTACTGATTTCTAGGAAGCTTACTCAGCCCTCTTCAGTGAGAAACATTGGTTATCCCGCCCATTAATTTATGAGCACATGGTTCTAAAAAGTAAAAAGTAGCATCCTGGTCAGCGGCTAGGTGGCACAGTGGATAGAGCATCAGGCTTGGAGTCAGGAAGCCTCATTTTCCTGAGTTCAAATCTAGCCTCAGACACTTACTAGTTGTGTGACTCTGGGCAAGTCATTTAAACCTGTCTGCCTCAGTTTTCTCATCTGTAAAATGTGCTGGAGAAGGAAATAGCAAACCACTCCAATATCATTGCCAAGGAAGCCCCAAGTAGGGTCACAAAGAGTCTGACATGACTCAAAACACCTGAGCAACAACAACATCCTGGTCAACTCAAAAGGCTGACATGCACATAATCATGGTGCCTCAATCTCCTGCTGTCCCTGAATCACCCAGATTTGTGCTTCATTCATTCAGTTATCCAGAAAGCCTCCTTTAAGTGTCTGAGAATACAAAGACAACGAAGGAAAAATTGTTTCCATGGGACTTAATATTGCATTGGCAGTGGCAGTAGATTTACTGCTGGTTTGGTTTTCTTAGAGCAATGTTATAATCAAAAAACTTAAAAACAGCACATAGGGAGGAAAGGAAGAGGGGAGGAAACAAGCATTTATTGAGTGCCTGATGGGTAGGAGGTGCCATGTTAATCTCTTTATGAGAAAACAGCTAAATAATTGTGTCTTTGTCTGGATTTCAAGGTAATGAAACAGTTTTATACTCAATAGTTAGTTAATACATTTTATAACAAACAGCATTTATATAGCAGTTTAAAGTTTGCAAAGTATTTTGCATGTTTTAATGTTTGATGTTCCCAACAACTCTTCAAGGTTGGGTGCCATTGTTCCCATTTCACAGATGAGGAAAATTAGGCTGATCAAGATTAAGTGACAACCACAGTAAGTTTCTGATATAGAGCTAATGTCTCCCTTATGAGACCCACATGTAATTGGGGGAACACGTTCTCTAGCACACACAGAGGTACTGAAAAGAAAGGGATATGTCCACAAATGGACACAAGACTGTATTCTTCTTGGAAATTACCTTTCACAAAAGCTGGCTGGATAATTCTATAGCATGATAACTCCCACCAAACTTAGGCAGTCTTGTAAATGCTAACTAATTGAGAAATAGGAGTCGGGTGCATGACTAAAGGATGAAAGGGAAGTGGTTCAGTAGCACTGAGAAAGCAAGTTGACTTAAACTGGAGGGTTAGTGGCATGAGAAGAGACTGGGAAGCTGGGGATGGGTAGCAGAACAGTGGTGTGGAGTAGCCATGGGGCACCATGCGAGACAGCCATAGGGAGAAAAATGAGGCATCGACAGTCATTGCCAATGCCTATTAGAAGTCAGGCAGTTACAAGAACGGTGGTGAGTTTCTTTATCATACAGTGACTAAGCCATCCTCCACCCTTCTGAGTCTCCTAGCATTCCTAAATCCCTACTGTCAATTCAGATTCTTCACTGATACAAGTTGATATAAAGTTCATTTATGAGTTTCTCCTTGTTCAATCATATCCAATGTTTTGTAACCCCATTTGGGGTTTTCTTGGCAAAGACACTGGAGTGGTTTGCTATTTCCTTTTCCAACTCATTTTATAATGAGGAAACTGAGGCAAACAGGGTTAAGTGACTTACCTTGGGTCACATAGTTAGTAAGTGTCTGAAGCTGGATTTGGACTCACGAAGACGAGTCTTTTTCACTCTACACCCAGCAGTCTATGCACTGAGCCACTAGCTAGCTTCCCATGAGCAAGGCCATTAATGTCTCATAGGCACTGAGGGCCTAGCTGCTTGACATGTGAAGCTGCTTCCTGGATATCACTAGTACATTTGGTACCCAGCCAAAGCTTTCTCTTAGACTCAGCTGTGAGAATAGTTCCATTGACAGCTGCTGATTGATGAGTGTGAATTCTTTTGTGTTCATGCAGGTTTGTTTACACCCTGTCACACCTATGCTTTACAGTCCCCTTGGCTTCCCACCCCTGGTTTTACTGGGAACCTATGCCGTTGTCATCTGTGCAAAACCTGAACCCTTGACAGTATTGTGGTTTCAAATTAGCCTTTTGACCAGTTCCAGCTTCAAAGAGCTGGGAACTGGGGGAGGAGAAGTAGTCAGGGTGAAGAAAATTACTCCCTTATGATTGGAAAAAGATTGTCACTGGAAATGTACTTGGGATAGGTGCACATGGAGTGATTGTAATCTCTCTTCAAGTTTTACCCAAGTTGTATGGGACAGAAAACCTAGAGATCAAAAGATTCTCAGCTGAAGCCTGTAACAGAGGAAAGGTCCTAGCCATGTAAAATCTATTGCCTTTGGCTGACTAGAAACCTTGGAGCTTCAGACAGTTCCCAGACAAGCCAAGAAAGCCTGAAGGTGAATTTTCCGATTTAAGTTTGGAAGAGGGGAAAACATAAAAGATTAGACTAAGCATTGATTAATAACAGTTGAATATTAGCAAGACAGTGTCCAACTCTATTCAGATTATTCTATTACTTTTTTAACCATATTTTTTTCTAAAAATGTGATGCGAACATCAGTATTTGATTAACATTAATATTCTGTTGTTTTGTGATGAGTTTAGTTTTATAGGAAATAAAAATATGTTCTGATTCAGTCATCGACAGCTTTGGAAGCACTGACTGAGCAAATCACTACACCTTTTTCTCTCTGGCTTCAGTGTCTTCATGAGTAAAAGGGGGGTTGGACTCTACAACCTTTAAAGTTTCTTCCAGTTCTAAAGCTATGATTCTTTGTCCTGTTTGTATAATGCGATCACATTTCAGTTATCACCTTTGACCTAGTGACAAATCCATAGAGATTTTTGCATATTTTTGTGTGTCTGGGACCTCTATGGCAGTCTGGTGAAACCTATGTCATTCCTCCACAGCATAATGTTTTAAAATACGTATAATAAAAATACATAGAATTTTAAAAGGTAGACAATTATATTGAAATACAATTATGAAATTATTTTTAAAAAGCAAATTATCAGACTCCAATTTAAGAACCATGACCTCAGAGGAAACAAAACCACATTTTGAGGCCTCGCCTTGTAAACTAAAATCAATACAGTGAGGGGTAGTGTTTCAACCCCCTCAACCCTTGGTGTATATTTGATTGTAGAAGCTATTTGAAGTTGCTGCTTTAAAAGGTAACCCTATGAGAAGCCTCGTCTTTCAGAGGAGAGCATTTTATGATAATTTATGGAATCAGGGCTGGCCCTGCCCAAATGGTGATATCAGCAAAGATTTTTGTTTTCTTTGGGTTTGGTTTTGATGTTCCCCAAAATCTTGATTATTTTATAATTCCTGGTTCTTTTCTCTACCTTCCATTCCCACAGGCTAACTGATCCATCCTCTCTCATCTTAAATCTTTAATATTAGGAGGAAAATGTATTCATTCACAATAAAGTATGAATGATTTGAGAGTTCTCCATATCCATTACCTGAAAGGGAAATGGGAGGATGGGGAGACAGGGCTGCGTGAAGGAGAATTCAGTCCCAATTTAAAAGAGTAATTTAGTAATCTGGAGTAGTGAATTTCTAAACTGAGATTTTATGAAAGACATTTTGGGGCAGAGGGACCTTCTCTAGCTCATGGTTCTGCTGTCTGAAAAAAAAACCATTATAAATCGTTATTGCTTTTAGTTTCTATGACTTCCACATCTATTAGTATGTAAAGTTAGCCCTAGAACATTCTTGAGTTTCTAAGAAGGGGCTCAATAAGCATATATATTACCTACTATGTGCCATGCCCTATGCTAAACATTGTTTACAAATATCTTATCTGATCCACACAACAACTCTAACACCACCCCTATTTTACAGTTGGAAAAACTGAGGCAAACAGCGGTTAAGTGACTTTCCCCAGGATCACACAGCTAGTCAGTATTGAAGTCAGATTTGAACTCAGGTCTTCCCAACCCCATATTCAACATTCAACACTCTATTGACTCAGCCTTTGGAGCTATGAGTTTTCAAAAAATGGTGGAATAACTAAGATACCAGTAGATAACATCTGTTGTCTCATGGGTGGTAAGAAGAGAAAGAACAAGAAGCGATTGGAAGTTGTATTTCTTCATCCTACCTTCTCACAGACCATTATCTTGAGGATGTCTGCCCTTTACTGTAGGGAGCTGGTAGGAGTTAGCTAACTGCATGGGCAAATGGGCATGGCACAATGGATAGAAAGTAGAGCTTCAAGTCAGGAAGACTCATCTTTCTAAGTTCAAATCTGCCCTCAGGCACTTCCTCATTGTATGACCCTGGACAAGTCACTTTACCCTGTCTGCCTCAGTTTCCTCATCAGTAAAATGAGCCAGAGAAGGAAATGACAAACCACTCCAGTATCTTTGCCAAGAAAACCCCAAACAGGATTGTGAAGAGTTGTACATGACTGAACAACAAAAGCTAACTGCACATCAAATGTAGCCACAGATACTATAAGGAAAGGGAACCCACCTCCCCTGCCTGAAAATAACGACAATAACATCCTTTACTGACAATAAACAAGTAATTTGTTGTGAAAGTTTTAATTAATTAAAAACCATGAGTTAACTAGGTACTGTATACCAGGCACAGAGATACAAAAATGAGAGTCCTTGTCCTTAAGAAGCTTATATTCTAATGGGGAGAAGGCACACCTAGGCAAGTGATGGCTGAGGAAGGATGGTTCTGTCTATAGCAGCTCAGAGGTGGCCATTTGGAGCATGAGGCAGTAAAAAGGCTGACAAGCCATTTCCAGTGGTCGTATTGATTTGATGACTATGCCCAGAGAAAGAAGTGGCAAGTAAAGGGCTGGGGAAGAGCAAAGGGCAACAGGGTGCACACATAGTGGTAGGGGAGATGACAAGAAATGCCTGAATAGGTCCTGGCCCTAGTTTCCTATGTATGGATGGAATGTGAAAGAAGCCTAGGGCTGGCTAAATACAGTTAGGGTTAGGCAGTGTGCCCTCAGTTGCCAATCAGGATAGATGACACCCAGGGCAGAATTCCAAAACAGAGTGGATTAATCCAGGTCTGGAGGGTTGTTTTGTTACATGTAAAGAAGTGGGAGAAGCCAAAGGAGAAATGTAAGGGTTAACAATAAAAAGGAAAGGGAACTCTCCACTTCAGTAAGCATAAAGGATAAGGGAAATATTCCAGTGAAGGCAGAGGTTGAGCCATGCTTGTGGCCAAATAGCTACTACAATGGGCCAGAGGACTAGAGGAGAGAGTTAAAAGGATGATTGATTATTCTTGAGCTGATGAGGGAGGTGAAGGATTCCTTAAAGGAGAAGAAGGAAATTCTCTGAGAGGAAAAATAAATGAGGAAAAGGAATTCAAAGATGCAGAAAGGAATCCAAAAATATGTCAAGATTTTGGAAGGAGAAAGAATATGACCCAGAAAAAGGAAAGAAAGATCACCAACTACTTGAAGCTATGTCACAAGGTACAGGCTCTTCTCTGTCATCCAAAGAGCATTTATGGAGCACTTACTGGGGACCAGGCACAGTGCTAAGCACTAGGGATACAAAGAAAAAAAGCAAAAACATGATCTCTCCAGGAGATCACATTTTAGTGGGGGAGAAAACTATGGACATATAGTATATCTATCTATTTCTATCCATCATCTACCTCCATTTATCTGTCTCTGTCTATCTATTTATCTATCTACCTACCTATCTATCATCTATCTATCACCTATCTATCATCTCTCTATCTGTCATCTATCTATCATCTATCTGTCTACCTGTCTATCATCTATCATCTATCTATCTGTCATCTATCATCTTTCTGTCTCTCTACCTATCTATCATCTATCTATCTGTCTACCTATCTGTCTGTCATGTATCTATCATCTATCTATCTATCATCTATCTATCGGTCTACCTGTCTTTCTGCCATCTATCTATCTATCTTTCTGTCTGTCTTTCTGTCTGTCTGTCTACCTGTCTGTCTATTTATCTATCTATCTATCTATCTATCTATCTATCTATCTATCTATCTAATCCAGGTGAATGGAAGATAATTGCTTAGTGAATGAACTAGGAATAGAGTACTGGAGCTACTAGAAAAGGTTTCCTACAGAGTGTAAAAGTTGAGTGAAGTTTTGAAGGAAGCCAGAAAGCTAAAAGATGGAAGTAAGGAGGATTCTCAATAGGGAAAGCTCCTCTGAGAAGGAAGCAGCCTTTCTGCTCTATGTAATCATAGTGGGGATCCACACATATCTCTAGGGAAGAGGACATCTTAGTACTATCCAAAGAAAACCGAGAAAATTTGTGGTTGTCTATAGCTCTCTGCTTAAGAGTACTGAAAAAATCACATGCCAACCTCACATGAACAACTTAGTGGTATGAGTATCTAGGATGTGATGGAGAACCTTCCAAGACAATCTTGGCTCTACTTCTTAGAAGCTATGTAACCTTGCAAAAGTCTCTTTATCACTCTGTATATTGGGAGGAGTGGAGAGAAGAAAGGATAGATTAAATTATTCCCAAGGCCACTCTAAATCTATGACACTTGTAAAGTTTGATGATTGCTATCCATTCATAATGATTCAAAAGGGGATAAATGATGCTAATAGAAGGAGGCTAGGGGGTGAGGCAGGGAACACTGATAGGAATTTTGAAATCTAGGAAAGGAAATTGGAGACCTTGCAGGCATTTTTATTACTACTAATGATTGAAGACAAAGATTTTAAAAGAGAAAGTAAGTTACCTCTGGTTAAGAATGACTGTTAAAATTCAGGATTTAGATATTCCCCAGGAATTACAGACACTTGACAAGGATAGGCATGCAAGTGATGAGGATTGATTAAAGATAAATATGTATTAAAATGTCCAGATCAAATCCAGAGGGCTTTACAGTTAAATTGAAAGATAAGAAAAGGAGAAAAGTCACTCATGAATACCTGTTAATCCAAATGCTACAAAGATGAGCATGTATATAAGGAAAAATGGTCTTAGTAAAGAGGTACAGTAATTCACAGCAGGAAATATCTTATAAGAAAGGCAGCGATGATATTTATGGTAGCCAAAGGCTGGGGAGCAAGGAGAATACACAGAACAAGGGGAATCAACTAAGTGGAACAAATATTTTAATAAAGGGAGATAAAACTGACATTTGAGGAGATTTGAGTCATGAATACAATATGAGAATAGAATTCCAAATGAAAAGATTACATAAAATAGGTAAGCAGAGTACATCAAGAACTTATACATATGTGAAAAAATTCATGAATTAGATGCTACAAACATGGTGGAAGGCATATGGCTGAGAGTCAATGGAGGGAGAAATTGAAGTTTTAATGTCATCAGACTATACTACAGACCACTTAGCTAGAAGGAGGAACTAGATACAAAGTTTTGAAAACAAATCACAGATCTGGTATACAGACATGATATACAGTAGCAACTGAGAACTCTAACAACCTGAGTCAGCTACTTTCTCTCTCTCTCTCCCTCTCTCTCTCTCTCTCTCTCTTTGTCTCTCAAACAGAGGAGTCAATTCCCAATTTGCTTTAAGTACTAATTTAATTTTTCAGTGTGAAGTAGAAACAACTGTTATTGAGGACTGATCAGTGTCTGACTGACAAGAAAGACTCAAATGAAACAAATATGTAATCAGTCAAAGAAGTCTGGCCTGTCCATCCACACAACAAAAGGTTAAGTGGATGAATAATGTCTTTTGCTCAGATTTAGGATGGGAAGTCTTAAGCTTTCTTAGTTTTTTTTTTACTTGAACCCTTTTATGAACCCATAAGCCTTTGGACCTTTCTCAGAACAATACATAAAATATTAAAGATTACAAAATAAACCAATTATACTGAAATGCAGTTATTAACATATTTTTCAAATGTTCATAGGTTCCAGACTAAGAATTTCTGCTTTAGAGCTTGCTGAGACAATGTATGTTGACAATGACTTGGGCCCAGATTTGAAAAGGAATAGGAGAAGAGATTGGATTGCTTTGAGAAAAATGCAAAGATTTTATCAACCCTAAGTTTCCCATGAAAGAAAAGGTCCATCTTTTCAATGTTAACATTTTACCATTGTTACTATGCAGCAGCAAGTTGTGGAATTGCCTCTAAAGAATTAATCAGGATTACTGTACAAAGGGCAATAGAGTAGAGCATAGTTAGTTTAAACAGATTGCAAGATGTAACCAGGTGGAAATTCCAAAGAAGGACAAGAGTAAGAAATCTAAGCAAGGTATTGTATGTCAGGGAAAGGAGATGGGCTGTGCATGTGACAAGTACAATGGATGACAGGTAGACATGTTATCCATGCAATGTCTGGAGAAAGCAAGGATATCTCTACCACACTGGGTAGATCTCTTATGGTGAATTTTTGGGAGAACATGTGAAAGAGTCATGCAAAGGTTATGGACTCCATCATTGGTGGGAACATTTGCATTAGTGAGATCACTGAGCCATTTCAGGATTTGAATATGAGAAGGAACTGGATACTGAATACCAAAAAGGAACTGATGAGAATCTTAGCAGTGACCAAATCATCTTAGATAAAAGTGGAAATCAGGTATAGTTGGATGGGTATCCAAGTCTTTTAGACAAACAATTTAAAATACTTTAGAAAAAATATATAGTTAGGATCCCATGGATTGAAATTATGAAAAGGACTAAGAAAAAAAGGAATAATCTCAAGAATGAAATTTTGTTGACACTCTCACCTTAATCAGATATGATGATTTTTAATGTATATATGATGATTTTATGTATATGATGTATATGTAGCTATTATTTTAATATATATGATGATTTTAATGTATAAAATATTTTCTATCCTTTGATTTCTTCAGGTGTGTTTCTCTTTGAGTGAAAAGAGAAAACAATGTGATTGATTGAGGATCAGTCATGCCCATTGAGCCAGTATGTAAAATATCAATCAATCTATTAATGAGCTCAGTTCAGAGGGGTCCAGTTCAGTGGTGAAAGATTTCACCTCTGGAGGTAAGGATTGTTGTCATTTTAATGTTCATAGATTCCAGGTTAAAAACAGAAAGAATTGCACTTGGGAGGAGTAGAAAGTTCCTCTCTTCCCTCCTTCTCTTACCACCTACCAACTTCTAGTGACAGTGTCACCATAGAGAAGGTACCAATAGAGGACAGTGTTTCCATTCCAGAATAGAGAGAAAGACACACTCAAGAGAAAAAACAGGCACAAATGGATGCAGAAAGATAGCCACTTAAGAGAGGAAGCAACTTGCAGGTTTGTAATACCATGAAACATAAAAGACTGCCTGCTATGGACTCATTCAAGGAAAGAGTTCTAATAACCAGGATGTTACTTGATGAATTTACCCCTTGGATATGTGCTTTACTACTATAAATCTCTAAGTTTAACCCCATTTCTTCCTTGGATTCTGTCTGTATTTGTGGGAGAATGTATACCAGGCTTGATGCAGAGGGAATGTTTTGTACCATCAGTTCCTAAAATCCAACCTTAGAAATATCTATTTTCTGAAAGCCAGTTGAGGCTATTGGAAATAGCCACTGATCCTAGCTCATAGGTGACAGTACTAGAAACCCTAGCTCCTTGAGATTAACCCCAAAGTCTCTGAGAGGAGAAATAGTGATCTCTAGGGAATAGTCTTCTGGGGAACCTGCCCACCAATGGAGGTGAGAGTTGGGGAATTAGCCCTAGTAGGGGTGAAATTCTATAATATAGAGTATAATCCTGCCTGCCTACATCTTGTAATTGCTCCTACAGGAACCACTTAATCAGAACTATTCTGATTTCTCTTTTACATATCACCCACTCAAACAGTTATGTATCCATTGCTTGTTGATTGAGCAATTGATGGAGAAGTCTTCAAACAAAAGCTGGATGACCACTTGCTGATTGGTAAGCTAGAGAGTGCCCAGGGGAGAGGGAAAAGGTGCCAAAGGGTCTTGAGATCAGACCTAATAAAGATGACCAGCAGGAACTGGGGGTGATAAGCTAGGAAGAGAAAAGATTCAGGAGAACCATGACAGACAGCTTCAAGTATCTGAGGGGCTTTCACATAGAATAATCATTACAAGTCTAGTGCTTGACCTCCAGGGACAAAACTAGTAATACTTTACGAAGATGACAGATCCAAAAAAGCATATGTACATTTAATGTGAGTGAAAATTTCCCAACAATTGAAGTCATGAAAAGTGGAAGAAGAAGTAGTAGAGTCTCCCATCATGGGAAGTCTTCAAAGACTGGATGGTCACTTGCTGAGTATGATACAGAGGAGATTCTTTGAGATAAATTGGACTAGATTCACTCTAAGCTCCTTTCTGATCCAGATTCCACAATTCTGTAAAACTCCTCAAGGAAGTTCATTTGATTTTTTTTTTTCTATTTCACTAGAGCCACCATTTTTACATAGCATTTGTGCTTGACTTTAGGACTGATCTAGTTCATCCTCAGTGCTATGTAGAGTAGAAGGGATTGTTCTCCAGTTAGAGGACACGAATCCTGTAATCCCACTTCTGCCACTCCTTTCTGTCACTTTGGAGAAGTTAGACACCCTCCCTGGACCCTCAGTTTTCTTATCTGTAAAATGAGACAGTTAGATTAGATTCCCTTTGAAGTCTTTACCAGCTCTTGACCATACCCTATTAGTCTTCTGAATACCACCCATCTTTTCTTACTTTGAATTCACCCGGTATTTGCCAATCTTTTTTTTTAATTTCCCAACTTTCACTCATTCAAGAAGCATTTATTCAGCACCCATTATGTGAAAGGCACCATGTTAGGTGTTAGGGATACAGAAAAGAAAACAAAGTCTTCAATCGTTGATAAAACTTACTGAGTTTAAGATAATTCCATTGGGGTCATCAAAGCCGGTTAACTATATAGTTCAGGAACTAGAACCACAGATCAGGCAAGAAGTCTGCTCAAGGTGGATTCATGGAACAGGGATTATAATTCATGCCCTCCTAAACCATGCTGTTTTGTTTTTCTCTACTCTTACTTTAATACCCAGGCTCCAAAGTATTGGAACTAAAAACATAAATGATGGGGGATGTGCCCAGAGTAGGACACAGAAAAGAACAGTAAGGACAATTTTGAGTTTGAAATGAGGGCCCTGAAGCAAATTGAAATAGGAGAGTCCAGCTAGACTTAAAGAAAGTCTTTTTGCCTTTCAGGATGATATGAGCCTGAAGTGAATTTTGTGAGAGAGGTAGCAGCACCCCAAGAGAGGTTTCAGTGAAGACTAAGCAGTAATTATACAACCCAACTTGTGCAGCACCAGCCTGAAGGCCCAAGGCTGGACAACATGACCTCAAAAGGTCTCTCTCAGGTCTGCAACTCCATTAAATATTTTTCTTGGGTGGCAAGAGCTGTGTGCTGGAAGGAGCTGACCCCAAATCACTGAGCTGGAAAAACAGAAGTCTAACACCTGAAATGACAACAGTAGTACTAATACACCTTAGGCCCACCTTGGGAGTGCCTTCCCTCCAAGGAGAGGAGATGGGCTTCCCTGTACAGCCAGGCCTGAGGCTTCACTCTTCTCTGATCCCTGAGGGCCTCATCTCGGGCAGGATGTCCTATTTGGCACACCTGCATGCTCTTTGGCAGGAGTCAGTCTGGCAGATCCAGGAGTGGCTGGTCCTAGGTGGCTGGGGCCTTTAGCACTCTGGTCCTTACTTTTTAACAATACTAATTAGTGATTCTAATAGCATAAAATCACTAGTTAAAACATCCCCAGTTCATGTTTTTTAACATGGAAGCTGATTGCTCTTAAGTGACCCAGTACATAGAGACAAAATGGCGCATTGTGCCTGTGTCCCTATGTCCCCTTCCCTTCCTTCCACTCTGACCCCACCCCCCAACTAGCCAGCATCTCCATAATGACCTCTGAAACAAGCCGTTAGGATTCTGACATGGTACCAAGCTGACACCTTGGGCTGGGATTTAATTTTGAGTTATGGTTGCGTTAGGAAAACATATGATGTGGCCGTTTGTTTGTAGAGAGAAGGGGAAAAAATCATAAAACCCTCTTTTTTTATGAGCTGTCGCTTGAGCCGTTCCTGGAGCCCCAAGTAGCAAGCTTCTAAATCAATGGTCACAGCTGTTCTTGCTCCTTGGAGCCCAGCAGGTGTATTGCCCTGCGCGGCTGCCATCTCCCCCCACTCACATAGCCAATAATAATGTCTTACACACACCAGCCATCCATCAGAGTTACGGCCCGGCTCTCCCAGAGTAACAGGAGGCTTCCCCTCATTCCCTCCTTTCCCTCCTCCCTTCCCACTTCATTCTTTTTTTTTTTTTACAGTAGAAATACTCTATCCGTGGATTATTAGTCACACTTTCTGGACTCCTTTAATTGAATAACCTTTGGCTCTCCTGGCAAAGGGAGAGTGGTGGGGGGAACCCACCACAGTGTTTATTTGTGTTAAAAAACAATAGGCGTATTGTGACTGGTGAAATCAATTAGTCTTCCTGAGCGGGTAAAGGCCCACATCTGGTGTGATTTAAGTTAATGTAAGGGAAAGGGCTGCAGAGGCCCGGAGACCTTGAGTTCTCATTTCAACAGGTGACAGAGAAGGCATAAAAGACTAATATATACTACAAGTGCTCAGGCAGTGTGATAAATACTGGGGGAAGGGGGTGCACCTAGGAGGTAAAGTCCTATCAAACCCACCAAAATCAAATCAAAGTTTCTCTCTGAGTCCGGGCCATCCACCAAAGGCAGACGGACAGGGAAGGAAGGGCTGTGACTTAGCTAGGCAATTGAGGGGGTCATAGAGTACATGTGTCCTCCCAGACTAGTGTGAGAGAGAGAGCGCAGGTCTTAGATCAGGGAGGATGTGAGAGATTGCCTGGCTCATTTCCCTTATTTCACAGATTAGGAAACCAAGACTCAGAGAGGAGACAGCTCTATATATAGGTCTACTATATAAAACTAATCCCAAAGTTTGCCATATAAAACTAGTCCCAAGTCTACCATATGAAACCAGTCCCAAAGTGTCTTTAAAGACAACAGACCCACCTCACTGGGCATCTTCAAACAAACTCTTGGATGACCTACCTGCTCCGTATGTACTTGTCTTATTTGATTACATTACATTTGATTACATTACATTACAATCAATTACATTTGATTACATGGACTAGATAGGTTCCGAGATCTGTTACGTCTAAAATTCTGAGAATGATTTAGAACCCTGGGCCCCACATTTTAAATCTAGTTTCTTCCAACTACACCCCAAGGAGCCAAGGACCCCTAGAGGGATAACAGTGCATGAGACAGGCAGCCTGGGATTGAAAGTTACCTACCCACCAAGATGAACACAGTTGTAATAATTCCAGAAGCAGTAACATCATAAAATACTGCGACATTCTGGTTTATTGATTGAAAGAGATATGTGGCTTGGCATTTGCTCAGTTGACAAACAACAACATAGACAGTGAAGATGCCATATTGACGTTGAAAAGGCCTAGAGATTGAGTCCAAGCACTGAATTACGAAGGAGAGGGGACTTTAGTGGGTTCTGAATAACTATATTCAAAGGCCACATGAACTTCATCAATAGAGACGGATAGCCATTGATGGCTACCATATCTCTCTCCAGACACCCTCTTCAGGAACTGGAACTCTGTGCAAAAGCCAAAATGGCTTCTTGATAGCTTCTAGGATAGAATAAAAATTCTTCTGTTTAGTTTTTCAAACTATAGACTACCTGGCTCCGACCTATCTTTCTAGGCTTACTAGACATAAATCACCCCTCTCCTGTACTCTGCAATCTGGCCAGACTAGTCTTCTCTCTGTTCTCCATGTATAACCCTCTCTCATAGCTGCGATGTATTCCTTCTTTGTTTTGGCCTCACAGAGTACCTCTCTTCCTCTAAGATGCAATTCAAGAACCATCTTTCTCATCCTCCTGTGCTAGTGTTCTTCTCAAATGACCTTGTACTGACCTATTTTGAAATATATATAATACATACATCTGTGTCTGTACTTATTTACTTTATAGTTATACTGTATGCATTTATATATATATATTTGTTACCTCCCCTGATTAACTCATTGGGAGTAAGGATAGTTTCCTTCTTTGTACTGGTATCCCCAGTGCCTAGCACAATGCTTTTAATACAGTAAGAAATTAATAAATATTTGTTTATAGGTTGGTTTATGGTGTCCTTCATCCTGGCTGGATGAGGTGCCTGCCTTTACTTTTCATATTTTGCCACCTCCCCTCCAAGGCTGTAATCTCTGCCTTTCCATCCCAGAATAGAACCAAGTTTAGAGAAACACCAGTCTGGGTCTAGGAATTGGAGCATATTACATGGGCAAGAGTGTTTGTGGATCATTTGGGGGTGGTTTCCATGTAAGTTATTATTCTAGTGGCCCCTATTATTAACTCAGACCTCAGGGAGAGCCAGGGCATGGAGCGATCATCCAACCACAACATAAATCCATGTGTCGTGGAGAAATCCCATATTAAGCAGCACAGTCTCCCTCCTTTATGCTGAGGCTGATGGCAGGTACCAGACACCTGGGATGACAGGCCAAGCCCATGGATATTTTTATCTCTATTAAATCAGTCTCCAACAGCTGGTCGCCAGTTGCCCCCTGACAGGGACACATAAAAGCAAAGCATCGAATGCTGTACCAGCAGGGATCAGGGGAAGAAACGGAGCCCTCATAAATCAAGACTGCAGCTTTAAGACAATGAAGTGCATGTGTGCAGGGAGAAGTACGCCATTCCCCAACACTTGTGGCCTGGGGAGGGAAACCCTGTGCCCTGCAAGCAAAAGGGAGCCCATGCTTTGGGATTAGTCTCCAAGGGCTTTCAAGTACCAACAGCCCAGCTTCCACACAGCCTGCATTCTCTCCCTTCCCAGCTAGCTACCTCTCCCTAAGGACTTCCCTAGGCTGGTCAGGTGGCTCAGCCAATTGTAGGGCTCTCATGGACAAGAGGTTCCAGGAGCCAGTTTCTTGATGATTTCTAAAATGTAACTAATTCTGAAGCTGAGGTGTCTGCAAGTGGGCTCTCTAGGCAGGGGAGCAGGGGAGTTTCTTACTGTCATACAGTATGGGATAGCAGCTCACCTAAGGTGGTCTCTACCTGCCAGAGGCTGTGAGATGGGCAGGGAGCTGGGTTCTGGGAAGTGAAGGAAGGTGAATGGCTCCCTGCCAATGTAATCCAAGGAGAGGAAGGAAAGAGAAGTACAAATGGAGGAAGAGGAGAAGGCAAAAGACCCCACAGGACACTGGTCACAGGGCAAAATTGGGCTTTAGGTTCTGGTCCATGCTTCAGAGGGGGCAAGACCAAAAAGCACTGAGAACCAAACAGAATCCCAGTATGATATTCTGAAGAATTGGGGGATTTCTTCTGGGGTGGAAGATTGGAAGAGAAATGAGAAGAAAGCGGGGAGACAGAGAATTCTATGTCCAATCATTTGATGGAAAAAGGTCAGAGTTTCCAGGAACTGCATGCTTGCAAAGAACACTCAGGAGGTAGGAATTCACCTTGGCATTCAATCTTAGCCTATGGTCCAGCGGTCCAGATGTCTGATGAATAAAGACCCTAGGGTCATGTATAGGAGAAATTTTCATATTACCTTCAGCACAGAGCACCTAGCAGCCCAAGCCTTGGCACTGCAGACAGTGAAGGTGTCACATTCAATTACAGGAAGAGGGAAAGCCTTGTCCAGACACAATTCCCTCAGAAGGGTTTTAAAGAAAGGCAGATCAAAGAGCAGTGAAGAAATACAAGCGAGAACTGTAGTGGATCGAGGCCAGGACTGGAGTCAGGAAAGAAAGGTTGGAATCCCATCCGAGATGCTGTAGGATTCTAAGTCACATAGACTATCTGAGACTCAGTTGTCCTTATCTGGAGGGAAGGGAGCATAAGTATTTGTGAAACACCTACTATGTGCCAGGTACTTGGAAAATGTCACTTCATTTAATATTTACAAGAAACCTATGAGGTGGGAATTTATTATTCTTCAGTTGAGGAAACTGAGGCAGACAGTGGTTAAGTGATCTGTCCTTCTTTCTTCCCTTCCTTCCTTTTTCCTTTTTCTCTCTCATTTCACAGGACTGTTGGGAGTATTTAATGAAGTGATGTGCTTTGCAAGCTGCAAAGTTTCATTTAGATATGAATTATGACTGTTATTATATTGAATTGATCTAGACTTGTGATTTCATCAGTAGGGGACTCTGGAGGAGGAAAGACACTCCACTGATGCAGATAAATGACTGGTTTGCCACCCATCACCTTAGAAAGTGAACTGAAAGCACAGAGAAAATAAGGAATCAGATCAGAAGTGAAATTCAAAGCGAGTCTTCCTGATTCCTAGGCCAACTGTCTCCCAAGATATTACGATACCTAAGTGTAATTATTGTTTACCTACTCAACATTGAAAAATCTGAATATTACTCCAAGAAGTCAGTCTATTTGGTACTGTGCTCAGCTGATTCTGGAATACCTGGAAAATCCCCATTCTAGGGGTGACTCTTAAGGGCTGGGTCCCAACAGTTCAAGGACCTGGGGAGTCCCAAGGCAGGCAGTATGTCTCACCCAGATATTAAGGGAGAGTGAGGAATCTAATGAGCTGAGAATAAATCTGGCATAGAGTGACTGCAAATGCTGAGAGGTATCAAATGGGGAAGACTTGGCTTTGCTTGAACCCCTACAGAGCAGTCATTTGTCTGGAATGGTGGCCCCCAAAGAATGAAATTAGATCATTCTTGCAAGATGAGTCAATTCACTTTGGCTAAATGCTAAGCCAGGGAACAACCTGCAATTTTAGGGAGATGTCTACCTCCCCTCAATTGTGATCTTCTATCAGGCAGTCAATAAGAACTAAGTAAACACCTACTATGTGCCAGGAACTGTGCTCTTGTTACTGAGGGACAACTCCCTAACCCATTTTCATTTACATAATACCTAATGTTTATGTAACACTTCATAGAACATAATATAATAATCTGAGATTTAGAGCTGAAGAGGATCCTACAGGTCATCCAGTGGACATTCCCCCTCCTTTATAAATGAGGAAAGTGAAGCCCAGGGAGTTTAAATGACCTGCCAAAGGTCACGTGTCTAGCCAGCATCTGAGGAGACATTTAGGGCAAGGACTTTCTGGCTCCAAGTTCCATCTGCTGCTCCCCATTTCTTCTTTATGAAAATGGCTTCTTCACAACCCTAAGAGGAAGGTAGCTGTGAGCATTATTGTTTCCATTTTATGAAGGCAACTGAGGTCCCCAAAAGTCAAATGAGTTGATCACACAGTTGCCAGATCCAGAACATTGGTCGAGCAATCTTCTTACCAGGTGAGTTACCAGATTTCAGCAGTAGGTAGTGTAACAGCAAGCACCCCAGCACACCCAGGGCGGCTACTAGCACAGGTTCTTAGATCTGCTTTTCTAAAGGAAAGCAACTCAAAATGGGTTAACAATCTTACTTTAATTAATCAAATACCATTTACCTAGTTCA